>JANAVB010044419.1:22561742-22801742 GCA_029216955.1 Iris pallida
GTGGGGCTGGGCGGGGGTTAGCCGGAGTTAGGGTTCCGGTTAGGGTTTTGGGAGATGGGCGGAGCTAGGACGTCGGTGGTGGTCGGGGGAAGTGGTAGCTAGGCTGAGGGGGAGAGGGGGAGTTTAAATAGGGGCTCGAAGTCGGTCGGGGCAGCCGGAAAAGGTGGGGGCTGCCCGTCGGCGTGGCGGTCGTCGTCGTGGGGTCAACGAGAGTGGGTGAGGAGAGAGAGTGTTCGGTCGGGGGGTGTCTGGGTAGTTTAGCCAATAAGCCCCCATAGATTTAGGAATTTGCATATAGGTCCCCACAGCTATAAATGCAAATTAGAATTTGCATTCCTTAATTAAAAACAATTAATTAATTGCAAACTGACTATAAAACAATTCAGAAAATTACAAACAGATATTAAAATAATTTAGAAAAATTGCAAATCAATATTTTTGTATTTAAAAACTCATTTAAAATTATTTAAAAATTCTAGAAAAATTCCTAAAAATTCCTAATAATTATTTAAGGCTATAAATGACATAAAAATTTAATTAACACTAATTAAAAATAAATTTGAAAATCAGGGGCTTACAGAATGACTCAGCCAGCTACGTATTACGGGTAGATGAATACCGTATAATATGATCAATGCTATCTAAAAGACGAGGGGGTGCATACTACATGAAAGTCTCACTATGGTCATTTCACATCTATTGCCTCATCATTCAAATAAAAAACAGAAATAGAGAACATGTAAGATAAAGCAGTAAGACGTCCCAAACGCTCAGTCAAAATGTTCTTGATATCTGGCTTTACAAAATATAGCCAGATGATGTAGCAAAGTGTACACAATTGTTATCAACTGCAGTCTGACTTAATTACAATTATGTAAAAGTAAGTACAAGACAATCCTACTAACATGTCGGTGCCAAACGGCAAGGTATTAAGTAAATAACAAAACGAGTGGGGAAGTAAGGAACCCACTCGAGTCCTTCTGCGATCATCCCTCTAGTATTGACCATCTTAGAGGTGGAAGTAAGCTGAGTCCTCGGGGACCGGCTCTAAATCTGGCCATGCAAAACCAGAGAGGTTAGACCTCTAATAGCAAGTACCGCAAGGAAGCACGATATGAGGAATTAAAACCAGTAATACGAGAATATGATAAGTAGATCTCTGCTTGCCACTGAGATTCACATAACATCACGACACTTCGAACCAACCTCCTAACCAAACAAGGACAGAAGTTGGTCCGTCATGCCCTGACATTCTGATCATCTCAGTTAGGTAACATAGTAGGTACAACACACAAACAAATCAATTTAAACGGCCATGCAATTACTACGGCTTGCTACTGTGAGTTCTAAGTTATCCTGGAATTATGCAATAAAGGATTCCTCAGTTCTTACTATGTGCAAGCAAGGCTAGTTTACCCAGTCAATCAATTGCGCCAATCATGAATTAGACGAGTCCCAGCGGGACGCCCGTCATCAATATACAATATACAATAGATAATATAACCAGATATCGCTCCCTGCCCGTGTGGCAGATTTGCAGTATCTGTGGAGACCAACCGGCCTGTCGGATACTACTAGTCCCAAGAGGGCTGCCATGTAAGAACTCGGGAATCCATTCTCTCCATGCAATCATTATTTTATTTAACTTAATAGTCTCTACGTTGAGTGAAATCCCATGCCGCGGATCATGGTCATTCAGAATGAGTACTTTCGTACGGGGTACGATATGCACAACTCTACAACGATGCCCGTGCTGTTAGGTTGTAGGTCTTACATAGCGTAATGCAACAATCCAAACTAACCACGGAATAATCATGTCTTGACCATAAAGTACACATGCTTCTTTTGTAGAAAATAAATAAATAAATAAATTGAAGCCTGCATGTGTGCCTGTATGTCAATATTCGGGATCGGTCAATCGATTATAATAGTTCATAGTTAATATGAACGTGTCTCATTCATTCAATTTAATAAGACGACTAGCCAGTCTCTTAGTTCCAACAAGGAACGCATGATCAATTATTAGTCAAGTAACAGTCGGGGTCAATTCGTGACAAGGCATAAAAGTCAAATTAGTATTAAGCATGGTCGAGTCCATAACTAGTATAAAATAGTTGGTAACATATTCTTGAAGCCAAGAAAAAGATCTACAAATTTTATGTTGGGAGTTGGAAGAAATTCTAGCCACAATTTCGTCAATTAGGACATATAACAGTCAGAAACAACCAAAATAGGCATTATGCGGCCTATTTTGCGATATGCATGCGGACTAACTGCGACATGCGGCTCATGCGGCATATGCGGCCCAACTACGACACCATATGTGGCTCAACTGCGACATGCGCCTCATGCGGCTCATTCGCGACACCATATGCGCCTACTGCGACATGCGCCTCATGCGGCTCATTCGTGACACCATATGCGCCTACTGCGACATGTGCCTCATGCGGCTCATTCGCGACACCATATGCGCCTACTGCGACATGCGCCTCATGCGGCTCATTCGCGAGACCATATGCGCCTACCGCGACATGCGCCTCATGCAGCTCATTCGCGACACCATATGCGCCTACCGCGACATGCGCCTCTTACGGCTCATTCGCGATACCATATGCGCCTACTGCGACATGCGCCTCATGCGGCTCATTTGCGACACCATATGCGCCTACTGCGACATGCTCCTCATGCTGCAGATGAATATAGAAACGAACAAAAATACTTTTGGCCATAACTTCCACAAAATAAATCGAAATCTAACTTTTCAAAAACCAAACTTTAGTAGAATTAAATTCTCTACAACATGGAACCACTTATTTTCGAAAACAACAATGTTTGATAGATCGAAACTCTAAAATTCATATGAAAACCAAAACTTAAAACTTAGATCTACACCCAACCATCCATGGAAATCAAGAACTTCAAGACCTAAACTTGTAGAGGAAGAGAAGATGAACAACATGGACTAAAAATAAATAGGGATGCATGAAATTTCTCATGGTGTACAAGATGTACTTGCCTCTCACAAGTGGGTTAGGGTTTGGTGGAGGAGTAAATGTGAATGAATGAAGAGAGAGAATGAAAGAAGAAGTTTTATATCAAGGTCAAGTGGATCTCCACCATTCATTCTCTCCACCAAATCCAAGCCATCCATTCCCTTCCATGTTGAACCAAACCACACCAAGTTGGTTTACCATGAACCGAAATGAACCAAGAGCCAAGATAAAGCAAAAAAATAAACTACAGGAAAATTAATAAGCGCGAAATTGAAGAATTTAAATACAGAACAAATGCATGATAAATATTGAATAAATACATTCAAGAAGTACACGTATAAAATACTTATTCTAGGAACGGGGAGTGACACCAGCAATGCAGTCCTTTCTTCACTTGGGACTGCAGGCAAGATGTTAAAAAAAATAAAATTATGTCAATTGAGGACTGCAGGCCAGCACTGCAGTCCTGTCTTCACTTTGGACTGCAGGCAAGCCCTGTAGTCCTCAATTGACAGAAGTGGGGTGGCCCTTAGTGTTTTCAAAATGGCAAACTTGTAAAAAAAATTTAAGTTTTAAGTTGGTGGCCCTTAGTAAAAAGGAGGTGGCCTTTAACATTTGCCAAAAAACCCGTCTAAATCGTATGTATATCATAGTATATTTTATTTTATTTTTATAATTATTTAAAAAATTATTAAAAAAAGTAAAATGTATTATATATATTCAATATGGAGAATCGAACTCAACCAAACAAGAATAATACCTTCCACCTTAACCACTTGAATCAGAAGAGATATTTGACTTTAATTGGATAATATTCTTATTATACGTTGTTATACATGCAAAACGTTGTTATACGTGCAAGGTACGTACATTTATTAGTATTCTATAATTAAAATGTAGAGCTGGCTTTGTAGAATAGTAAGACACATCATATATTTCAATTTCTAGATTTTTGGATCCAATCCACTGCTATAGGTTGGGCTTAAAAATTTCTAGATTTAAGAATATAAAAAAATTATTTTGTAGAATAGTAGCCTAACTCTAGATTTACATTATATTTTTCTATATTAATTTTTTACCACACAATCTTTGGGACCATAGCTCATTTTATTATTTTCTATTATTCTCGTACAAACATAATCCATTTTGGGCCTCAACATGAATTTTGAGCACGTATACTAATGATGCTCTTAAAGCATCATTAGTAGTTGGAACTCTCAAATGTAATTTGGGGTCCAAAATTATTATAAAAAAAAAGAGAATGGATTTGATTTGTATGAGAATAGAAGAAAATGACAAAGTGAGCTCCGATCCAAAAGATTATATGGTCAAAATTTGATGTGTGAAAAATAATATAAACTAAGTATAGAATCTAGAAAGTTTGGCTAAAAATTTAGGCTTACTATTCTACAAAATTAGTTTCTATAATTTAGAATTTAGAAATTATGAGGCCCAACCCTTAGAGCATCATTAGTAGGGCTCAATCCATTTTCTAGATTCTATATTTAGAATGTAGGAACTCATTTTGTAGAATAATAAGATCTATCCTAGATTTTAATTTCAAATTTTCAGGCCCAACAGTAACTATAGGTATGGCATGAGAATTTCTAGGTTCAGGATGTAGGAAATCATTTTGTAAAATAGTAAGTCACAAATTGGACCAAATTCTAGATTTATATTTTTGTTTCCATTTTTATTTTTGACCGCACAATCTTTTGGACCAAAGTTCATTTTATTATTTTCTACTATTCTCGTACAAACCCAACTCATTATACATTTACTCTTTTTTCCAAAATGTTGGACCTCAAGATAAAATTTTGAGCACCATCTACTAATGAAGCTCTTAGCATTTATGGATGGAATGGAACTGAAATTGTAGAAATTGGGACTAAGAATAAAATTTAATATTCTTCAAAATGAGCTCCTAAGTTCTAAATCTAGAAAATGGAATGAGCCTTACTAATGATTCTCTGATATGGTAAGGGACACTCCAACTTTGTAATTTGTATAACCTCTTGGTTTGTTATAAATTTTAAACATGTACAAAAGTCTATTACAGTTTTCAATTAGTGCAAATTTTGACTAAAACAAAAATTATAGTACTTCAAATCATTTTCATATGCTCTAAACCAGTTCAAATATTTGATAGTTTTTTTCCCCCAAAACTCTATATATAAATCATTAAAGGGAAGATTTATGAAATGCCCAAAAACTAAAAAAGTTTTATGTAAAACCCACCGCTAAAAAAACTTTTATCGCGTGCCCAGAATTAGAGAAACTTATCCAAAGCGGGTTCCAATGACCCTTTTGCCCTTCCTTTTAATTTATTGGAAACACCCACAAAACTGCTCTTAAAAAAAACGTTTCAATACTCCATCTTCTTCCATACGCTGCTCACTTTCGAATCTAGGTTTTCTCCTCAAAAATCTTCAAAAACTCGTCGAAAAATTTCGGAAAGACCGGGACGAACGACAAAAGTGCTAAAACGGAGGTCAAAACATCATTTTTTTGCGAATCTAAAATTTCGGAAGGCCGTTTAACTGTAAAACTGTTACTTTCAGTCTCCTCGACGATACGCTCATTTTGCGACAAACGGGACCTCGTTTCGACCTCCCAGTCAAAAGTTATGGCCCTCCAAAGTTTCAGCTAACCATAAAATGCAGGAGAATGGCATTCTCCGTCTTAATTTACACGGAGAATGACCATTCTCCGTCTTAATTAGGACGGAGAATGATATTCTCCGTCTTAATTTACACGGAGAATGGTCATTCCAGTGTTAAAACGCAGGAGAATGATCATTCTCCGTGTTAAAAACACGGAGAATGCCATTCTCCGTGTTAAATGAAACGGAGAATGTCATTCTCCGTGTTAAATAAGACGGAGAATGGCATTCTCCGTCCTAATTAAGACGGAGAATGACCATTCTCCGTGCTAAATTAAACGGAGAATGACCATTCTCCGTCTTAATTAGGACGGAGAATGCCATTCTCCGTGTAATTTATCACGGAGAATGGTCATTCTAGTGTTAAAACGCAGGAGAATGACCATTCTCCGTGTTAGAAACACGGAGAATGCCATTCTCCGTGTTAGAAACACGGAGAATGCCATTCTCCGTGTTAATTAGGACGGAGAATGCCATTCTCCGTCTTAAATAAAACGGAGAATGCCATTCTCCGTCCTAATTAAGACGGAGAATGACATTCTCGGTCCTAATTAAGACGGAAACGGAGAATGCCATTCTCCGTCCTAATTAAGACGGAGAATGACATTCTCGGTCCTAATTAAGACGGAAACGGAGAATGTCATTCTCCGTGTTAATTAGGACGGAGAATGGCATTCTCCGTCTTAAATAAAACGGAGAATGGCATTCTCCGTCCTAATTAAGACGGAGAATGCCATTCTCCGTCTTAAATAAAACGGAGAATGGCATTCTCCGTCCTAATTAAGACGGAGAATGCCATTCGCCGTCCTAATTAAGACGGAGAATGGTCATTTCCAGTGTTAAAACGTGTAATTTAGTTTTTTCAGGAATAAAGAGTTTCGTTCTTCTTTCAAAGCGATGATAATTCTTATGAAAAAGAAGAAGAAAGATCTTCTCTCCACAATTGAAGATCTGAGTTCAAATGTCTCCACGATGAAGATGATGATGATGGTGATGATGATGACGAGCGATGATCTGAGTTCGACTGAAGAAAAACACACCGAACTACGAACGATCTTTGCGATCTCTGCTGAATATGAGAGCAATGGAATTCAGATTTTCCGTGAAGAAGAAGAAGACGAAAATCGCAATCCAGATCTGAGTTTTTTGAATTCAAATACATATAGATGACCAATTCGCGCGGAGGGATAGTTTCGGTATTATAAAAATAGCAATTTCTAGCGGTGGCATCTAAAAGGGAATCTTAGAATATTTAACGTGAAAATACTTAATTCTGGGTATTTCATAAAACTTATCCAGCGGGTGGGCATTTCATAAAAGTCCACCCCGAAATTGGGTTTCTCAGCAATTTCCAGATCATTAAACTTTATCTAAATTATGTAGAGAGCACAAAGTTTCGGAAATTTGCACAAGAAAGATCAAAATAACCAATCATATGAAAATTTTTTAACCTAGAAAAATAGAAATTAAGAAAAGCATCCATCCCTCAACTTTTTCGACATAAAACGTTCAATATAGGCATTTAATTTTGACCTTTACTGATTCCAGTTTTTATTTGACAATTATTTGTTAATCGCTCAAGTTCTCTTCATTAACCAAGCGTCTAAACAGAAATTCCTAATAATATGACGTTTATTTAGAAAATGCATAATGGTAGCGCAGTTTAGTTCTTATTTTATAATTTTGTCAAACTATGTGCTTCCGGTACTATTTCTATTGAGTTTAATGTTTTCTATGAAGAAAAAAAAAAATAAGACCTCCACATGGTGGCCATTATTGTGGAACCTCTTTTCTAACTTTTGTTTTATTTTCTAACTTTATTTATATATACATTAATATAACATATTTTAAATATAATATGTATATAATAATATATTTTTAAAGTAAAAATACTTGAACTTTTTACTCCCTGAAAATTAATTTACCTATTAAACTTGTGTCACTCGTGCACGTTTATTATATATAAATATTTTTATGGTGACTCGTGCACGTCTATATATATAAAACGAGTGATCTCCATCATATAAGCGTGCACGAGTCACCGTAAAAAATGTGTCACATTCCGCTCTCGAAGATTTGAATATAGGTACGTAAGTACGTTCGGTCTACATCGCGGTATCGACTGTAGTACGTTGTCTTAACCTCAAAATATATTATTTCAATATTACAAGTATATCAACAACATGAAATATACTTAATCATAATAATATATAGCAGAAAGATAAGAGCTCGAAAAATATATTTTGGTACAATCATCCAATTCCATAAGTCAATGTCCAAATCATTATTAAATACCAAATATAGTTTTCCGAAGACAATGCGGAAGAGTTTAAAATGCTAACTACTCAATATTGAATTAATGTCGAACTCGAGTGACTCTTGTGGTTACCGGACAGAGGCATAAGATCCTTGTTTGGTGGCGAAAGATCAGTGGATCGAACTACGGGGCGTATTATTCATTCAAGTTATAAAAATGATAAAAGTTGGAGATAGTGGACCCAAAGGAAGACAATGCAACGTGCACAAAGTTCCAGTGCGTAATGTCGAACATATAATTTTTTTTTCTTTAAGAATTAATATAATCGTTGAGCCCGTAAGGTATCAAAATAGGTAGAACTCATATAAGATAGTCCATAGTTTCAACGAAGTTGTGAAATCACCGTTTCCGAATTGGCCGTTGTGAAAAAGCGAGAAAATAATCTTCGAAAATGAAACCAAATTAGTTCGAGTCAAAAAATAACAAATTTTATATGAATTTAATTTTAATTTAAAAGTTCGTGCGAGTATTTTTTTTAAGTCCAAAATTTCACAAGAAATTAAACAATCAAAGAACTAATTTGTACGGAAAATTGTAATGTCGGAATGCTTAAAAGCGTAAATTGTCTATTCGCAAATTTAAAAAAAGCACGAGTGAAAGCCCAAACCATCCCAAAAGGCCCAATTTCATTCCGTTCAAATTTGCTCCCATCCCTGTTCTCACCACCAAAGAAACAAAATTCAACAGAACCATTTCCCGCTCAAACCCTTGAAAATTTTCCCCAATTCCAAATCCGTCCCCATGCCGGAACTTCTCTCCTCCGACGAGGTCCGGCTCGCCGAAGAGATCGCTCGGGTCCTCGACGAGTGCCGGCTCTCGCACGCGGTCCATCCCCGGAAGCTCAAGGAGCTCTCCGTCCTCCGCTCCACCTCCGGCCGCCGCTTCTTCCCTCCCTTCGCCAGGGCGCTCTCCCCTCTCTTCGACTTCCCGAGGCGCACCGTCGCCTCCGAGCGGACCGTCCGCTTCGTCTCCGCCTTCGCCGCGGCCGCCGCGGCGACGGCGGAGGGCGACGGCGTGTTCTCGGAGGAGTTCTTGAGGTTCCTTCTCGTCGCCGCGGGTGCTAGCCACAGGCCGGCTAGAATGAGGGCGTGCCAGATCATATCCGAGGTTTCGTTTTTCTGAATCTAGGGTTTGGGATTTTTCTCAAAATTGCAATATTTTTGCTGTTGTTGTTGGTACTTTTAATGATATGTGCATGTCAGGCACTGCCACAAACATGACATGATAGGGATAAGGTGAATCGCATGATGCATGTGTCTGACACGACACGGACACGTAATCGATTAGCTGGAGGGTGTGTCTAGATTTTGTGCTTTTTAGGGCTAGGGGTGTCCTTCCTTTAGTTTGTCCCTCTCAAAATGGCAATCTATTTCAGTTGCTAGTATTTTGATATGAGTTTGGAGTAATTGCCAAAGTTTGATATGAGTTTCTCATCACCACGTTGAGTGAGAAAATTGGTTTCAATTTAGTGTTGGGGGGTGTTTCGCACTTTAATCTCAACTAGAGCCTCTTAAATTGCAGATTTTTTGGTAGCCGAATATAAATGTCTATTTCACATGGGTTTTGTAGTGTTTTGCTATATCCTTTTAATGTTCATATGGCCTGTTTATGAGAAGTTTGAGTATATTTTCACTCACAAGCAAGAATTTTGGACTCGGTTATTATCTTACCTATTCTTTGATGAGACTGATTTTTTGCCCAAAATGTTGCAGTTTTTTTGTTTTACGATAAACAATTATTTTGGTTGATCTTTACGACATGGTTAATTCTAGAAGTTTGCAAACAATTTTTGTTTGACAAATCCTCTAGAGTCTTGAGTGACTGTGTGAAGTTATGAAATTGATTTTTTTTATTGTCCACTGCAAAATGAACTAGAGGGCCACTTGGTTTGTATAGAATCATTCAAAAACATAAGTCGAGTTTTGTACACTTATATCCTTCAGTATGTGAGCTCATTGTGTACATCAATAACTTCGTTGTCTGTAGATTATAATGCGGTTGCCAGATGATGCAGAGGTCAGTGATGAAGTTTGGGATGAAGTCATAGACATCATGAAGCAGCGGATAGAGGACAAAGTCCCTGCAATCCGTGTATTTGCGATTAGAGCCCTGTCACGCTTTGCAAATGATGGAGAAAATGATGACACTCTTAATCTTTTCCTCCAGGCTTTGCCTCAAGAACAAAATGCTGTAAGCTTATATCATAGCTATTGCACTAGCATTTTTGTAGTATTCGTCTAATTTTTGAGAACATGAAACTGTGTAGGAGGTGCGGAAAACTCTACTTTTATCTATGCCACCTTCTAATGAGACATCTGCAGCGATTGTTGCATCTACACTTGATGTGAGTGAGACAGTTCGCAGGGCTGCATACTGTGTCCTGGCAAGCAAATTTCCACTTCAAAGTTTGAGGTCAGGAAGACTATGTAATAACATTATGCTCCTATCAGATTTTGTGCTGCAGTTCTCATTTGTATTCGAACTTTGTCAGTATAAAACTTAGGAACACTATTCTTCAGAGGGGCCTTGCAGATAGGTCCCTATCCGTGACTATAGAGTGTTTGAAGATGCTGAAGGATGAATGGCTCACAAAGTGTTGTGGTGGAAATATTGTTGCTCTTCTGCGATTTCTTGATGTAGAGACATATGAGTCAGTTGGAGAAGCTGTAATGGAAGTCCTTTTAAAAGATGGTGCAGTAAGAGCACAAGAAGGAAAGAGTATCAGGCAATATTTGACACCGTCCGAGACAAACGAAGGCAAGTTTCTTATGAATTTTGTGGTTCTCTATTAGTCAGTAGATTATATAGTAAACACCACACGATAACAATTCATAACACTGGTATACGGTAAACATGATAGCTGTTGTGCATAATGTACTTTTCCACATTTTACTTGCCAGTATCTTTTATTTAACTTTACCGCTTAATGTATATTTTATAAACTGAAGGCACGGAATATGGTATCTTATTTGTAGGCATGATATGATAAGGACATGGGACACCGATTTGAATTTTGCAGTCGAATTTAACAATAAATTTGTGCATCGACGCCGTGCAAATGTTACCTACTTGAAAGTTGCAACTGATAGGCTCCATATATTATCCTGATGCTGCATATTCTGAACATTAGTTTTATTTGCTTAAATGCCGTTTAGAGCAATTGTATTTGAATTATTATTTTTAATTTTAATTAGTGACATTTATGGAAACATTGATAGGTATATGAAGTACACGGTATTATTTGGTTTTGACCAAAAGTTTTTGTTATAACTGTGTGTCATGCCGTATTTTGTTGCTATGAAAACAATTATTCGGACTCGTCCAGTAGCTTTACGTAGGAGAGTAAATTAGCTGAGTTATACGAGAGCTGGTTTACTGAGGAGGTACGAGCCAAGCTCATGAGCTGAATACTGATTCTCACAACGAGTAGGCTCGTTTGGTAAATGAGCCCAAGTCTAAGCTTCAGGGGTATTAGGCTCGTGAGCAGGCACTTTTGTAGAATTATATTAACATTTAATGTGTAACAGTGTAAGCCTAGTGCATGGCATACTTCCATGATGACGTCAGTGGTTTTGGCCATATGTATTTCGTTAGCTCCGTTGAATCATATTTGTAGCATGGAATGGAATTATAGATTCAGTTACTTGCTGGTTTCTTATTGTTATTTTTGTAGTTTGATATTGCTGCTGCTTTTCAAAAAGCAGATGGAAAAGTAGCTCTGGAAAGCAGCCTCCCTCATGCTTAAAAGTGCTGCTAGCTTATTAGAACAACAAGCATAAACTGGTGTGATGAAACAGCTTTTTGCTGTTGTTTTTCAAAAAATAAGCAGAAGCAGTCTGGATAAGCTTTACAAACTTTGATTTCAGGCCACACTAAGCGAGCTCATAAACAAGCTCAATTCGAATTGAAGTTCCTCGTATTTAAGCTCGCCAGACTCTCAAATTTAAACGAGTGGCTTGGAAGTCAAGCTTGGAGGTTGCAGATATTATAGGAAACGAGCTTGAGCTCATATTTTATGCTCATCCCAGTTCAACCTCGAACGGGGCCATTTCCTTAACGATCAAGAGCTGAACAGGGTTACTTGGTCAAAGCGTGGTTCATTTTTTATTTTTAAAGCAATTCCTGCAAGCGCTTGTGTGTTCCTTGGGGGTTTGGAGGCCGGTACTCTTATATGTAGTGTCACTAAGAATACGAGTTCAGAACTTCAGATGCGGACTCTTTCTAATTATGGGTACCAATAGGAAAGAGTCACTCCTTGCAATTGGTATAGGGTATTGCAAATTACAAATCAAGTAGAGGCAACATAGATGTATAAGGTCAATATAAAGTTGTATAAACCAAAGTCTGGTTCAAACGACTGTGGGAAGTAGTAGTCAATGAGAATATGATTACTAGTCGGCGACTGTCTTTCACACAGCGCACAGTGTAGGTTGGTACTAAGTTCAGTGTTGAAAGGTCAACACTATTAAGGTAACTTGTTATATTAAACAAGCCACACACTACTTTTGACCTTGAGGGCTGCTTTAGTATCCAAAGGGTATGGTTGAATGGGCAATTGCAAGGATCACCAAGTTCCTCACAGACCTGAAGCAGGGAATGTAACACAAGACAAAACCTACATGACAAACTAATTCGACTCACAAACTAACAAATTGATATTTTGCGGAAGCTAATTGCTAACGACGTTTATCAATAATATTCACCAAATAAACCCTAGCAAATTATGAAAATAACAAATGAATTCAAGGTTGGCTTTGAGTTTACCAATATTACAACGAGATGAAGTTGTTATGGTTGTCTATGACGAAATCGTCGAGAAACCGGGTTCTTAAAAATGTTGAAAAGAGATTTGGAGGTGAAGGGTTTTGGGACACTGTAGCAACTCTAGACTGTAACAACTTGATCTGTAGCAAATCAGTATTGTAGCGATTCGGGGGTGATGGGTTTTGGGATAAATGGAAATTAGGGTATATGGATTGATCAATTGAGTGGTGGGCTTTGGAGAAGAAACAACTCTCTAGTAGCTATAATGAGAGTGTTAAGGATACATGCGGTGCAGCTACGACTATAGTATGTACCATTAAGGAGATAGTAAACCGTTTCCTATCACCGTTGGATGTTGGTTTACATTAAGTATCAATAGGAAGTCATCACCTTTCAGTGCTAGTTATGGATGAAATTACTAGACATATACAAGAGCATTTTCCATGGTGTATGATATTTTTTGACGATATAGCGATGTTGAAAACAGTAGAAAAAATACAGATGTTAAAACAAAAGTGTGGAGGATAGAAACTTTGTAATCTGAGGGTTTTAAATTAGTAGGATAAAAATAGAGTATATAAAATGTAACTTGAAACATAAGTAAAAAGAAACGAGGGAGGACATATAGAGGGATAAGAATAACTATGAGAGTATGAGTGATAATTTTTGGTATTTATGATAAATTGTTAATTATGATTGAGATTGAGATTGAGAAGGATGTTGTGCGTTTAATTAAAACATATTGGTTGGAATGGAGGAGTACCTTTAGAGTAATTTGTGATCACAGGTTACTAAAATTGAAAGAAAAATTCTATAAGACACTTATAAGACCAACCATCCTCTATGGATCATGGATCCCAAGTGTTCGACAATTAGAAACATGTCGAGAAAATTAGCATAGCTGAGATGAGAATGCTAAGACGGATGAATGGCAATACATTAACAGATTGGCCAAGAAACGAATGTATTTGTTGGAAGTGGAACCATTTGATGACAAGATGAGAGAAAATCATCTTAGGTGGTTTGAACATCTCCAATGGTGACCAATAAATGCACCGGTAAAAAGGAGCAATAAGATAGTAGTTAAAGATCCACTAGGACTAAGGGGTAGGCCTAAAAGAACATGACTTGAAGCTGTAAAGAAGGATATGCTTTTGTTAGTGTCAGAGAGGAGATGACCCTTAAGAAAGCTGTGAATGCAAGGAAAAGATTCTAACAGTCAACCCGAAAATTTGGGATAAAGGCTTAGTTGTTGCTGTTCTTGTTGTATACAGCTTAAAGCAGTATAGCATTATTTTAGTTTGCACAGTGAGTCTTAATGAACCTACACTAGGAAGAAAGATCATATATATGCTTGGTGGAGGTTCACTATGGAGGCATGCCAAGTACCATTGCTCCAAAGGTACGCGATCTGCCTGCCCAACGAAGCATTCAAACAAGGACGCCCTCATCCAAAATAAGAGGTAGCGGACAGTGGCTCCCTTTGTCTCAAATCCCTTTTGAATTTGATGTGGTTACCAAGATTGCCACTGGTAAGGGCAGAGCTAGTGACAGTAGAAAGATGGAAAGATCCAACTAATATGCTGCTGTCCAAATCCGTGGTAGGCATAGATCTGTATTGCCTCTAAAGCATGATGTTTTTTGGATTTAAAGCAGAGAAAACTGTCTTTTAATATGCAGCACAAAGGCTGCCTCTTTTGTCCTCTTACCAATATCTGATTCTTTTCATTCATGACCATTTATCATTCTATACACAACCTGAAAAGGCCCTTATATAAGTTCAACTTCAAGATACATACTTCTGTATCAATACCTTCTACACACACTAAGACATTCTTTTGTATTTGTATGCACATATCGCTGATAGTTGAAATTACTAGTAAAGTCTTTCTTTTGGTTTTGATTTTAACCGCACCCATGTGCCTAAAATCTAGTTTGAGAGTCACTAAACAATGTGGATGTGCTCTATTGTTGCATTTGATGGTGTTGCAAATAGCGATCCTTTTATTAATTTCTTTAACTTCTCTTACCAATCTGACATTCCTTACTAATGAGATTTAACCATTTTTTGCCTTTTGCCGTGGACATCATACCAGGAGGGTGCACTTCTGGCATTCAGCTAATGGAACCAGAGATTGCTCTCTATTGGAAAACCCTCTGCAGGCATTTGCAAACTGTAGCTCATGTAAGAATGATAACTGGAGTACCGTAATATACACTACTGGATCTTGCTTTCCTAATTACACTTGCAGAAAACTACTACACTGTTATTTCCGGGATATGGATTTGTCATTTTGAATACTAAGAATCTTATTTTGTTTGACTTGTATTTTTCCCCTCTAAATATTAATGGTTTATTTTGTAGATTATTTTTGTAAACAAACTTAAGTCTTAATTTCATAAACTAGGTCTCGAGTGCTGAAATAGGTCATTGTCATATATTGTTCTATGTATCTTGGGTAACTTATTGGTATTTTAAACTCTTTGCTTGACTACATTTTTGTTTTCTATGTTCTTAATTTCTCATATATTTTTAAAAAAAATCTGCCATAAAAGGTTCTTATAATGTTGGTTTTAATGCATGTTGGCATGTACAGGAGTCGAACTTCAAAACCATAAAAAAATGAAATAGAAAAAGATTATTCAAGTTTGGAGGTACAACTCAACTAATAACTAGGAAAGAAAAAGAAATGGCTTAAAAACAACAATGATGATATTTTACTCTTAGTTAAGAATCTTAAGATATGTTCTTAAGGTTTTAATGCAAAAACTTAAAGTTATTGACAAAATATTTCCAATGTAAATAAAGATGAGTGGATGTTCATCATTAAGTAGGTCTGTGCTTTCACCCATTTAGATTTTTGTTGTATGCTAGATAGTGTTTATTTTGCTAGCATCATGGGCCATCCTAATTTATAAATATATGCTCCCACCTCTTCCGTGGAATAACCAAAAGATTTCTCTTTGGAAAAAATAAATGTTATATGGCATAGTGTCATGAATATTTACATGTATATGAAGTTTGTCTGGACAGATTAGGGAAATACATTGCATTTGTACCATTTTGAAAGTTGAAACAAATCTTAGCATGTACTTAATTAGAATGCTCTGCTTGCTTAAATCTATGACCTTGCCTTTTTGTTATGTGTCCTGCCCTAAAGAAAAGAGAAAGTGGGAGAAAGAATGGAATTGTGCAAAAAGCAACATGCATATTTCACCATTCTATGTCATTACCTCCAAATATTCCTCGTTTAGGAAGCAATAACTTCACCACTAATATAAAGAGTAATCTACAAGTTTTGGGTGGACTCTCCAGGGATGCCCAACTCCTGCACAAGTTTAGGGTTGGCATGTGGGCTTTTATACTCTCTTAAGACTTGAGAGGATGCTTTGGGAGCATTAGGTGCTTAGAGAAAGAAAGAGAGTTAGGGAAAAAAGGTCATCAATAAAAAGAAGGCCTGCAACAAAAACCTGGTTGTTCACTTTTCATGTTTGATAGCAAGACATCCTATATTTCTTTTTCATGTTTTGCATACTTCAATTGCATTTCTCAAATGGGTTTTGAAGTTGACTATTTGATAGTTTGCTCATGTTCCCAAGACATTCTGGTTACAAAGTGTTAAAACTTCAGGCACCCCTTAGTCAGACTAGTGCAGTTGCCTTTTCATTCACTGCTCTTCATCCTTATCCACTTTTTGTTTTGTTTTGTTTTTGTTTTTTAAATTTTATTTTAAGGCCTGGCTTGAACCCAGGACCTCCCTGTTGTCACTCACCAGCCGAGGGAAAAAAAAGAGATTTAAGGAGAAAAGGTCATCAATAAAAAGAAGGCATGCAATGAAAACCTGGTTGTTCACTTTTCATGTTTGATAGCAAGACATCCTATATTCCTTTTTCATGTTTTGCATACTTCAATTGCATTTCTCAAATAGGTTTTGAAGTTGACTATTGGATAGTTTGCTCATGTCCCCAAGGCATTCTGGTTGCTTAGTGTTAAAACTTCAGGTATCCACTAGTGCAGTTGCCTTTTCATTCACTGGTTTCCAGCCCCCACCAGTTGGGCCGACCCATGGTGACACTTTATCCAGTATTTTACTCACTTTTTAATATACATTTTTTATATCGGGCCTTACATACTAGAATTCAGCTTATAACTCATTTGAAGTCAATGTACATATATACCCAAACATAAAAGCGTGCTTTAAATTTCTTCTATATATCAAGCACAAGGAAACCTGCTGACATGTTCAATCTTAATCTAAACCCTTCTGATCAAGTTTAGACTTTGCCAGATTTACTGCTGGCATAACTTATGCAGCTGTGCTGGTATCTAGGGTTAAGTATCATTAGAACTTGCAAATTATGAACTTTTGCCGAAAGATCTATTTAGTAAAGTAGAATATATCACATGGTTAAATGGGCCCTTTTGTTAACTGCAATGTGGACGGAAATCTGAATTTAAGGTGAGACAGCAGGATGTTACTCCTAATACTTTCAAGTTTAAACTTGTAATATGTACATTGTTTTACTTTTACATAGTATTACTTTCTAAATTGCTTACCTCCTCTTTTCATATCCAGATTATTTTTGTAATTTTGAGGGTCGTTTTGAAATTGCACAGGCTAAAGGTTCTGATGCTGCAAGTGCTACTGGCACAGAAGCAGCAGTTTATGCATCCGAAGCATCAGACAGTAATGACCTTCTTGAGGAAATCCTTCCTTTGACAGTTTCTGATTATGTTGAATTGGTCAAAGCACACCTTTCTGCTGGTACTACTATGTCCTTTACTGTTTAACTAAGCTCTTAATACTTTAATTGAACAAGCTATTACATCTTATGGGGTTTTCCAGGACCAAACTATCGTTTCGCATCTCGGCAGTTACTACTACTCGGTGTGATGATTGATTTCTCGGATACCACAAACAGGAAGGTTGCTAGCTCCTTTGTCGAAGAACTTCTGTTAAGGCCTCTTGACTGCGAAGAAGATAATGATGGGAATAAGGTTATACTTGGTGATGGAATTAGTCTTGGAGGAGATAAAGACTGGGCTAGAGCAGTATCAGAATTGGCTAAAAAGGTGCATTCCTCTGTTGGAGAGTTTGAAGCGTTAGTTACTGGTGTCGTTGAGGAGCTCGCCCGTCCATGTAGAGAAAGAGCTGCAGACTTCATTCAGTGGATGCATTGCCTTTCAGTTACTGGTGTTCTCTTGGAAAACATTGAATCTCTTTGGAACTTGCGGGGAAAAGCCATTGAACCTACTGAACTACTACATTCTTTATTGCTTCCGGGGGTTAGTGTCTAACCTTTCTTTATGTATTCTTGTTAAAGCACTTTGGTAATTTGTAACATTACATCCGTAAGAAACTCTTGTTATTACCATATTTAAATATGGATTGCAGGCAAAACAGATCCATGTTGATGTACAAAGAGTTGCTTCAAGATGTCTCTGTCTCTTTGGACTGTTAGAAAGGACACCGAGTGAAGATCTTGTCAAGCAATTACGTCTATCATTCATAAATGGCCCTGTTCCTGTTAGTATCATGGCTACAAAGGCGCTAATTGATCTTGCCATGTGGCATGGTCCTCAGGAAGTTGACAAAGCCATTGGGATAGATCTCCAGAAGTCCAATGATGATGAAAAAGATGGATTTAATTCAATTGACTTATCAGATTCAAATGATGATATGAGCGTTGGATTACTTGACCTCTTATACTCCGGACTTGACCGAGAAGACTTGATTGAAGAGGATCAAGAAAGTGTCCATGCTGTTCTTGGAGAAGGGTTTGCGAAGATTCTTCTTCTGAGCGAGAATTACCTAAGTATACCTTCTCGCTTGCATCCTCTGATCTTGTGCAGGCTCGTTAGCTTATATTTCAGTGATGAGAGCAATTATCTCCAAAGGTTAATAGTTTTCTTCTCTGCACTTATGTGGCATGAGCCATGAATCATCAAAAGAAAACACTAACTCTTATATTGTACAGGTTAAAGCAATGTTTGTCTGTGTTCTTCGAACATTATCCAGCACTCTCTCTCGCTCACAAGGCAAGTCTATACATGTGAAAGAAGTATTCAGTAGATTTGGTTAATATAAGACCATCTGGGATCTGATTTTGCTTATGTCATATGTTGATTTTTTCTTTGCGCAGAAGTGCGTTTCTAGGGCATTCATTCCTTTCATGAGATCTATGTGGCCTGGTATTTATGGTAATCCAGGTGGTTCTACCATTGTCGTGTCTAAACTGAGGAAGCGCACTATCCAAGCTTCTCGTTTTCTGTTGCAAATGATGCAAATGCCTCTCTTCTCGAATGAATGTGAAGAACAACAGGAGAATGATAAGAACACTGAAAGTGTTCCCTCTGTAGTGGAATCGTCACTTGATCTCGAGAGTTCTGAGGAGGGCCTTGCCATTCGTATTGCTGCTGAGGTACGTCCAAAGAAAGCTCGAGCATATCAGTATTATTTTACTATGCCTTTTGCTTTCTAGGGCTGCTTTCACTATGGAAACAAAAGGACTTGCTATTCTTAAAACAGACATTATTCTATAATTTGTCACTGACATCACTTTCTGTGGATTACTAAGGTGGCAAACTTCCCTGAGAAGAAAAACGCTGCTGAAAAATCATATATCTTGGCATTATGTAGAATAGCTCTCTTGATTCAATTCCGACCTTCTGAGCAAGATGCAATTAAATGCATGCGAGGGCTTTTAAACAGTATGATTGCATCTGCTTTTGCTGACAAGGATCTCGTGAAAGACCTGACTCGAATGGCAGCACGTCTTAAATCTCTTGACAAACAACCAGACGAAGAATTGTCACAAGAACAAGCTACTTCTATACTTGGTAAAATTCTCCTTAACATCAATATGTTTTTCTTTTTCTACAAGTCCAAAAGTTTGTTTTCCTCAAGTGCTTGAATGCAACAGGGAAGCTAGGCCTGGATGTGAAGCTCAAAATGAATACTTCTGTCACAGTTCTGCCACCTACACCTGCACCACGATCGACAAGGGCTGCTTCCACCAGGAGAAGAGTTAGGCATGCAGCTTCTGATGACGAGGACGAGGAAGTTGCTCCCTCTGTTCCTGACGTTCTAGTGACTCCTAGCGTGATAGGGGTGCGTTCTCAGAGGGCAAGCAAGACTGCAGCAATGAGCAAGATGGCCTCCAAGACCGTCATCGAGTTCTCAGATGAGGAAATTGGCGGCGAGTCTGATGTGACATCAGAAGACGATTCAGATGACGCTTGCGATGAGCATGAAGGTTGAACTTGCTCGTTGTTGGAGACATGCAGGGCGCTTGGGAAGTCCATGGCTTTGGTTTGTATTGTTATTGGGTCATTACTGGCTTCAACGGAGAGTAACTGTAGTATGTCTATGTTTGCATGTATTTGTTTCACTTAATATTGTAATTCCCAAAGTTCTTCCTCACATGGATGAAATATAAGCCATCACCCAGCAAAAGACCTCGTGCCTTTTAACTGGACTGGTTCATGAAGGAATGAACTACGTTAACTCATCTTATTTTTCCATGAATGGTAATGTACTATTAACTTTTAACTTTAGGTACATGACGTTTGTTTCACTTTGGTCAACGAGTTTTTTTTTTTTTTTTTTTTCGGTGAGCGATTTTTTTTTTTTTTTTTTACCTTTTTGGGTTATTAACAGGTTACAGGTCTTACAAGGGTAAAGTGTATTTAAACCCTCCCTAGATTTGGCTCGTTTGCAAAATAAGACCTTTTAGAAAACTTAAGCAGTATGTACCTTCTTAGATTTTTCGCGCGAGCAAAAAGGCCTTTATCGTCAATTAACCATTAGAAATGGCTGTTAACAGCATTTTTTTTAAAAAAATAAAAAAATACCTAAACTACCCTTCCTCCTTCCCTACCAGCCCTACCCCCTTTTCCACACCAGCTCCCTCCCATTCTCACCGTTGGCCAGCCCATCTGCCGGCCAACCTCGTCCCCCAACCCGGCCCCCCCTCCTCCCTCCGCCGGCGACCCGCCCTCGACCCCCCCCTCCTCCCTCTGTCGGCGACCCGCCCCCCGACCTCTCCCCCCCTCCCTCCGCCGGCGACCCACCCCCCGACCTCTCCTTCCTCCTCCCATCGCCGGCGACTCGCCCCCGAGCCCCCCTCGGCGGCCAGCCCCAACCCGCCCCCACCACCGAAGAGGGGGGGGGGGGGGGGGGGGAGTGGGGAGGAGTAAAATCGTCTTTTTACACGTATTTTAACACCTATTAACAGAAAAGAGACAATTTGAACAAAAATGAAAATATGGAGGTTAGATTCAAACTGTGAGTCTTTAATTGCATTTTCGTAACATCTAAGGAGAGTTTAATTGCACTTTACTCGGTCTTATGATAACCTTTTCTTATGTGATGAAATATACTTGTGATAGTATCTAGTGATGTTGTCACATAGTTTGCTAATTACACATGGCATATAAAAGGAAAAGAAAAGAATTTGTGTACATTTTTTTTTGGCTAAATTGTAACTTGATACCCTCAACTATCCCATTTTTTCAACTTAATACCCTCAACTTTTATAGGTACCAACTTGATACCCTGAAATTTTTTGGACCAAATTGCCCATTCTCTTCCCCCCCACCCCCCCTCCCTCTCCGCTGCAGGTGGCCGACGGGCGGCGAGCACGCACGATCGGGCGACGGAAGCTGGGCCGGAGCCGGGTAGGGGGTCGTTGGGGCCGGGGGTGGGTAGGGGGTGGTCGGTACCGAGGGGAGGGGAGGGGGGGATGACCGCCGGGGGGTGGGGGTGGGGGGGGGGGGCAAGTAGCAGCCGTGGGGTCGGGGGTGTCGGGGCCGGGTTGAAGGGAGGGAGGGGGATGGCCGCGGGGGGGGGGGGGGGGTGGGGGGTGGTTGGTAATGACCGCTGAGGGTTGGGGAGTAGCAGCCAAGGGGTAGGGGTGAGAGTATTAGGAATAAATTCTTTTTTGGGTATCAACTTAAAAATATTAGTTGAGATAGGGTATTAATTTAGTACCTATCAAAGTTGAGGGTATCAAGTTAAAAAATTTGAATAGTTGAGGGTATCAAGTTGTAATTTAGCATTTTTTTTAACAAAAGGTGTGGAGGTGATAAATATCTTACCTAAAAGAAAACTAGTATGATAGCATTGATAGGTCATATGGGATTCAATTCCACACAACCAATAGATTTTTTCTATGGACACTACCAAAAATGCTTGGGGGCAGCCCTTACTTGGGGGCAGCCCATGAATGTGGAAAAATTGCTGGGGGCACCCAAAACTTGCTAGGGGGCAGCCCAACCCCCCAAACCAAAAATTTCACTCTCATTTCCATTCTTCACTCTCTCCCATCAAGAAGAAAAGAAAAAGCTCTCTCCCTCTCCCTCTCCTAAACCCTAATTTCTTCTTCTCCACCACTCCATTCTTAATCCCTCCACGAAGATTCTCGAAGAGATGACACGCAAGTCAAAGCAACCGGAATCCAGGTACGTTCTTTCCTAATTTCTTCGAGATTTTTGTACATTATATTCGAAACCCTAGAATTTGTTTAATTCTTGAATTTTTTTTTGATAAAATAGGTTTATAATCTCTTGCAAGTTCTCTTCCCTAATTTTCGAACACAAGAAACCCCAATTTTATGTTGAAACCCTAACCCTAGAACACGACAAACTAGGATGTCGTTGTGGCAGTTTGGGTTCACGACAGTAGGACTGCCAGACATGTGGCAGTCCTAATAAAAATTAGGACTGCCACAGTCCTGGCAGTCCTTTTGTGAAAGAGGACTGCCAGGACTGTGGCAGTCCTAATTTTCATTAGGACTGCCACATGCCTGGCAGTCCTAATGTTATGACATATGGGGGTTGGGTAACTGCATGCTGCTTCTATTATTTAATAAGTGTATGTTGTCATGCAGTCCACCGGCCGCTAACAAAAGAATACGGTCCACCGCGTCAAAGCGGAAGGAACGTGCGGGACGTCCTCTCGAACGTCCGATAACAATTACCGAACCGGCGCCCGAAGCTCGGTCTCGGACATCGCCACCGGCACGTCAAGCTCGATCGAAGCAACGAGCTCCTACTCCTACGCCTCCTTCCGACGACGAAGACGACGACGTGCCAATTGCCCGACTCCTATCACGTCAAGACGGTTTTGCTCCATTTGAGGAGGTCGGTCCTTCTGAGGAGGCCGGTCCTTCTGAGCCGCCTGTCCGTCCGCCCGGTTGCTCAATGTTGGTTTCTTTTGAGAACCATATTGCGTATGAAATATGAAAGAACCCGGTATGTACATGACGTTTGTAAGCTACCAGTTTAGTATACTATATATATATGTATTTCATAATTGATATGTTTTTTGTTGTTCGATATACAGAGGACATATCGTATCCTTAGGGCTGTGAGTCACGGGAAGAAAACCGTGTCCTGGCAGTTTGCAAGCTTATCGGAGGCCGTCCGGAACAAAATCATACCGAGCGGCTTGCACAATTTGGCACAAAACGCCTACCGAACAATGGATAGTGCCCTCATATCCGCCTTTGTGGAGAGATGGCACCCGGAGACCAACACATTTTATCTTCCAGCAGGGGAGATGACCATTACACTTGATGACGTCTACCAGATATTGGAGCTGCCAGTGACCGGGCACGTAATGACCAAGGAACATTACACGAATGAGAAATCCGTGAAATGGTACGAGAAGATCGTCAAGTTCGTCTCAACTCACCTTGGAGTTCCGGCTACGAGTTTTACAACTCTACCAGGCTTCAAGAAGTCGTACGAAATTCCTCCATCATTTCTGGTGGACCAGTTCATAGATATGGAGGTGGATGACGATGATACGGTCGACGCGGTGGCCCGTGCGTATATGCTGTTCGTCCTAGGAACGGTCGGCATTTCGGACAAGTCCGAAACGTCGATACATGCTCGGTACATGCTCAACTTATCTGAAGTGGATGACTTCATTGATATATCCTGGGGAAGCGGTATCCTAGCCAATCTTTACCGCGAGCTCGGCATCGCATTCCGTGTCTGGACTAAGACAACGGCCGGCTGTCAGACTCTGCTACATGTAAGAAAACTTCTAACAATTTAATCTTGTATACTTCAATTTGTTGTTTTAATTTTTACTATTCATTTATAAATTGAATAGGCATGGATATACGAGCACTTTCCGATGCTTAGACGGGCTGACGAAAACCCAGAGTATCTTGAACACCTTCCTAGAGTGTGTCGATGGAGGCCATCCCAGCTGGAAACGAACAATTGGCAAACACTGGCTTCCATTCGTAAAGTATTAGACAGTTTGGTGCCAGAAGAGGTACTGATTTTTGACTAACTTTTTCATGTTGATTTTGTTTTGTTGTTAACTGTTTTCCTAAAGATTTTTTGGAATCCATACCGGAATTTACTTGAGCTGAATCGTGAGGTCCAACAAGTTTCTTTATTTCATGGCATGATCACATGCTATGAAATCACGGACCCGTACATGTCCGATAGAGTACTTCGTCAGTTTGGCTTCGTACAAACTGTGCCGAAGCGCACACTACGGCTGTTGGAGCCTCCGCGCGGAACCCAACCTTTAAGTTACAAACCGGCGGAATTCGACTGGGTGACCGACTTTTATTCGGAGTGGCAACGACATGTACTTCGGGAATCTGAAAGACGACCGATCACCCAGATGGCCGACTGCAGCGAGTACTACATGCAGTACTTCCTGGGGGTCGGACATCGTAAGTTGTCGAACCCTACCAACCCGGGTCCGTGGCCGTCGGAGCAATTGGAGCTCTTCCTTCCAAAAACGTCTTGTATGCTGGGTTGGTGAGAATGGTGAGTTTCATATTTGTAATAAGACTGAGATTTCCATGTTTGTAGACTTAATTCATTTATACTTTCATTTTCAGTCTCAAAGGGTGAAGGAATTGCCGCAGACACTCCGGAGAGGTTGCCAAAGTGACACTTGTGTCGCGGTCGCTAACGAGCTTGATCGCATCGACGACGTGGTCGACTTCCCCTTCATGAATAATAGGGAGTCTCGTTTAAAGGTCCGGCATGATATGTAGATGGATTTCGATATTTTTCATGTTTCAAACTTAAGTTGGATGTGAAATAGTTACGTACATTTGATTAATTATTGTGGATATTTTGTTTGTTATTGGGTCATTACTGGCTTCAACGGAGAGTAACTGTAGTATGTCTATGTTTGCATGTATTTGTTTCACTTATTATTGTAATTCCCAAAGTTCTTCCTTACATGGATGAAATATAAGCCATCACTCAGCAAAAGACCTCGTGCCTTTTAACTAGACTGGTTCATGAAGGAATGAACGATGTAACTCATCTTATTTTTCCATGAATGGTAATGTACTATTAACTTTTAACTTTAGGTACATGACGTTTGTTTCAAAAACTCTTGAATCATTATTCATGTCAAATTTTTTTTCACAAAACAAAAAAATTAAAAATTAGGTTTCTGTCAACCGTTCTCCGTCGATATCACACGAAGAATAGTCATTCTCCTGTATTTTTAAAAAGGAGAATGCCATTCTCCGTGTTGAATGCCATTCTCCGTGTTACTTGTAATGTCCCGCTCCGTACGGTGCATTATGCTGAGTCGTTGACTCGAAGAGTTGCGTTGACCCGATTACGTATCGATGCAAATCGATACAAAGTCTTAAGTTGTCCCGAGCAATGCATCGAACTGAGTCGATGCGAAGAGTTGTCTTGTCCCAAAGAATGCATCGAGTGAATCTATGCGAAACGCCGCATTGCCTCGAAAGATAAATGCGTTGAGACGGCTCGAAGATTCTAAGAAATCGCATCGACCAAGGCGCAAGTCCAAATCGATGCAAGTAATGATTTTAGTTGGTTTCATGTGTAGGCTATACATTTACGCTGAAATGTTAGAGGTCGATCTTTTGCCTTATTCAGTAAGGGGTCCGCGAAAGCAAATCGTTGCCTTGCGACGGACGGAAGCGTTGGCACGCTAAGGCAAATCGGACGTACAAACTCAATAAACACGAAGTGCTCGAATGGCTAAGTCAGGAGAGTGGCCGTGCAACAAAGTTACGAAATCGAGCCGCATCGGCTCGGCGAAACGAGAAAGGCGTATCGACTCAAGGTGGGAGGATTGACTTCTTTTTACTCCTTCATTCGATAAGTCAAATATATTATTGTATGCTGAGTTAACCTATCAACGCCACGGGCGTGGCTCGATGGTGAGATAAACGTAGTGCGTGTCGAACACTAGATAGAACAATTGAAATGAATCGTACGACAAACGTACGAGTCGCTATGGAACATTGGATATCGCAAAGGCGAGCGCCTCGGTGTGCAAGCCGCAAGAACATGGGATAACTATTGTAATGCCTGTGGTTCGTATTACGTATCTTGGTATACGTATACGTAATTTGACCCGCATTGCATGTCTCCCTACTTAATTTATTCTAGCATTTCATTAGCTGGTTTATTCTTGGGTTGGTTCGGCTGGCTTGGTTTACTTTGGTTCATCATGAGCCAAGGTGAACCCTCCTACCTACCACCACCCTTCTTATTTAATCTATTCTCCTCATTCTCTCTCTTTATTTTACTTCTTCTTCTCCACCATTACTTCTTCAACCACCAGGAGAGTGAGAAAGAGATCTTAGGCAAGTGCATCTTGCTTCATGGAGGAACACAAATTTTATTGTTCTATTCTCTTCTTCACAGCATTCTAACACACTTTAGTACTTGGCATTTTTAATCTCCATGGCTCAATTTGTGTAGATCTAAGTTTATAGTATTTTTGGATTTCTTGGGTTTTGATCTACTTAAAATTGTTATTTCCAAGTTTTGATGGTTCCATATTGTAGAGAATTTCGTTCTACCCCATTTTGACCTATAGAAGTCCAAATTTGGACTCACGGTAAAGGTTTTATGGAGCTTGAAAGCTAAGGGTTCCATGGCCATCCTTCTCTGGTTTTCTGAGAAGATGGGTACCCACTTACTCAGCCGCATGAGATTCATTCACCCAGCCGTATGAGATTCATTTTACTCAGCCGCATAGATGGGTATCCACTTACTCAGCCGCATAGATGGGTACCCACTTACTCAGCCGCATGAGATTCACTTACTCAGCCGCATGAGATTCATTTACCCAGCCGCATGAGATTCATTTTACTCAGCCGCATAGATGGGTACCCACTTACTCAGCCGCATAGATGGGTACCCACTTACTCAGCCGTATGAGATTCACTTACTCAGCCGCATGAGATTCATTTTACTCAGCCGCATAGATGGATACCCACTTACTCAGCCGCATAGATGGGTACCCACTTACTCAGCCGCATGAGATTCATTTCACTCAGCCGCATAGATGGGTACCCACTTACTCAGCCGCATAGATGGGTACCCATCTACTGCAGCATGAGCCCCCAATTCACCCTTGGCCGTATAGTGTCTAATTTGATTGTTTTTTTTGTCCTATTTGGTTGATTTATGGTCAGAATTTCTTTCAACTCCCAACATAAAAGTTGTAGATCTTTTTCTTGGCTTCAAGAATATGTTATTAACTATTTATGCAAATTTTCTCATTTATAATGTTGTAAGGATAGAACACGATAGTGGTCCGTCATGGCGCACTCTTGATAAGTAACCCTGACATGATACACCTCAATATACTGTTGCGACAGCTAGCACGACATGACAAGTATGAAAGACCTGGACACCGTGGGCGATTGTGTTTGTACAAATAAACTGGTACTGTCTTGCATCATGTCTAGGGTGGGGATCCCTGAGTACCACGGTCAGGGGTACCTACTGAAATTGACTAAGGCTAATTAACTAGAATGATTCAGTAGTCATGAAGAGATTCCCAGCTACAGGAAATTCCGTTATCTGGGCGCATTAAGTGGACTTGTAGCCTACCGACGAGTAGGGCACAATTCTAGCACACAGTCATGTGGTGCACCCTTCATAAACGGACATTCGACCCGGATAACCGGATGGTCTGCAGGGCTTGTGGCTGTTGGGATAATCTCATTGCATCTTGCTAGTAACTAGGCTGTGATAACCCTAGTTAGATAAAAGTATCAAGCCGTACTCTTGATTGGCCGTGATTGATTGGATGGAGTTTATTCTAGCATGTCTTATCCTGATCCTGTGCAAGATTGTAACATGGCATGATTATTGATGCTTGCCTTAACAATAACGATCGGGGGTCCAGTTCTGTTCAGGCGAAGGGTTACAACCCCGGTCCTTGTTTGGTTTAAGGGTTGTAACCTGGCTCCCGGAGCAGTTCTGTGTCCTCTCTTCGTTTATTGTCTTATTGCACCCCATGCCATGCTCGTCATGTTTTATCTTACTTCAACAAGCATGATTAATTATTTATATCGGCCTTAGCAATAAAGATCAGGGGTCCAGTTCTGCTCAGGCGAAGGGTTACAACCTCGGTCCTTGTTTGGTTTAAGGGTTGTAATCTGGCTTCCGGAGCAGTTCTGTGTCCTCTCTTCATTTATTGTCTTCACTATACCAATAGTATTTGAGACGGGTTTCTATTCAGGTGAAGGGTTACAACCTCGGTCCTTGTTCGGTTTAAGGGTTGTGACCTGGCTACTTGAATGGTTTCCTCGTACTCAGTTTACTGTTGTTATCTCTATTATTATCAGTTCTTTATTTATTATCTTTAATATTCTATTGTGATATGCTGGTTTTAGTTCCTAAGTGAAGCCTCCTTTGTGGCACTTGCTCTTTCTGGGGTTTGACCCAGCTGGTTTTGTGTGGCCAGATATCGGAGCAGCACCAGAGGATCCACCTGTCTTCCAGCCAGATGGTGACCACCAGGCGTAACCCTGGCAACGAGTGGGTTTCTTTTTGTCCTCCCACTTTATTGTAAAATTATTCTTTTAAGACGTTTAGCCGGTGAGCACGTGTTAGCTCGTATTGTACCTTATTTACTGTCTGCCTACGGGCTATAACATGATTGACGGATCCTAGGGTTGATCATGTATGACTAAACTCTTGCTAGTCCTGACATTTTGTAACGACTAGCTTTATGATCAGCTGAATATGTAATATTTGGGACGCCTTACTATTGTATATTTGGTGATCTTACATCTTTTAACACTTACTTACTTACTTGTGATTGAGACACTAGGATTGTTCATGACCATAAGAGACTGTTGGCTTGTAGTTAAACCCTCATGTATCTAGACAGCCGCGACCGTATAGCGAGGTGGGTTGCACTTCAATATACGTAGCTGGCTATGTCTGCTCCCGCTCTCCAGTATTCTGGTTCTGGGGCGTGACAACTGTACTCGGCGAGTGCCTTAGTGCACGAACCATACCATGCCTTCGTACACGAGTTAGAATAGCTAGAACATTGAAAGACAATAGGTGAGCGCCCTAGCGCGCAAGCCACGGACATTGAATGATAAGTCATAGAACATCGGAATACGGTCGAAATGTGCCTACGTGCACGGGATAATAAAAGATGGCTTCGTTGCGAGAGAATACAGTTGTGGCATGAATGTGGCGGAACTGTCGGATATGACATAATGCCTCGAAAGGTGTTCGGGACCTTCGGGTCGTTCGGTTGACGAGCATCGAGTTGAGGCATGATGCCATTGAAATACTGAAACGAAGTATGAAACGTAAGAACATAGAAAGTTAACGAAAGAAATATGAGATGATAATGCGGCATGGTGCCCCTCGAAATGTTTGCGACTTTCGGGCGTTCGTTGAGAACATTGGGGCGTTGTGCCAATTGAAATAGAGATAAGCGAACTTGCTTGGTTGTATGAAATATAAGATTCGTTGCATGGTCAAATGGACTTAAAGACTATTGCCCATGCACGGGTGTTTCTTCCCTCGAACGTGATCACCAGGGCGCTGGGGCCGTTCGACCTAGGAGGGACTGCGATAATCGGTATTGTTGGTGCACTTCGACTAGACGGGTAGCGACTGTCTAGTGAATGTGATAAGCCACTTACACGAGTACTTCGGGGGTCCTCTGATTGTGGTTAGCAACCACAACTGAGTGATTATCGTCTTACATATTCGATTCGATAAATATAAGTCCATTCTAGCCCGAAAAGCTAGTGACCTTTATATAGATAAGGGCGATGGGTTTGGAAGTGCAAGGTATGCGTATATCCTGCATGGACGAATTCTGAATAGAGGGCACTTATAACATGACAGGGAAAACGGATAGGCGTATTCACCTTGCGTCGGTTGCAAGGGCGGGTGCGTCGATATTGTAAGTTGCGCCACGAATCAAACACGAGATTGCTTGTTTGTTTACTTATGCAAATTGAATAACATGCTTGCCATGCTTTACGCTTTCGAATATACCATGAAATTGACCCTAAGGAGAACATAGCAAGATCATAAGCTAAGTTGCATGATTCAACATAAATATTAAAATGTCGGTTTAGAAAGATAAATCTTTGCTTCAGTACATGTGAGGACGAACGTACTGATCCCCCACCAGCTTCATGCAGGGTGCAGGGAGTGGATTGCCGCGGCGAAGCGTTGCTTGAACGCGTTGAGGCTTGGAATGCCGAAGCGTATTGAAGCGTGTGATCGCATTGACGCTCGGACTCGCGACAGGATTGATGCGGCCGAGATATAGAAGGCATGATGTATGGAACGGCAAAATCCTTTGTGGACAAGAGAGAACCTGAGTGTTGTAGCCAATCTGGTAAATTCCGTTGGGCTATCGAAAGCCTTTGTAATCTGATTTCGAATATCAATAAAGAGAAATGTTTCGTATACTCCCTTTTCCTTCGTTGTGAATATCAACTCAAAAAAGATAACCATTTGAGAACTTGTCATCTTGCCTTGCACGAGCGCAACTCCAGGCTCGTGCGGCATCACGCCCCCTGCGAGGACGATGATTCGGGTGATTCCGGGTCGGGACGTGACAAATTGGTATCAGAGCTCTAGGCTCAATTTTCTCTGGACGCTTGCTTCATTTCAGTTCTAAAAGTTGCCCACCACCAATCTAAATCACTCTTGACTCTACTCGATGCCGTACTGGATGTTCCATACAATAAGTCTAATACAAATCATGTAATTTTGTCGCGTGTTGTTTGGAAATTACATGGTGTTAGTTGGAAAAGTCGGAAAAGGTTTGTTGCTGCAAGTGCAACAAGTTGCGAGATATGAATTCGAGAATTTGTTGCCGTAGATGCAACACGTCGTGAATTATGGTTTGAGATATTCGTTGTTTACAATGAACGATACGAGAAATGTTGGTTGCATCGATACAATGATAGTCGTGGAATGTTGCTGCAGCAATTGCCACGCGTTGATTGTAAACGATGCGTTGAAAAGAAATGAAAGTTGATATGGAATGTGTCAAACGGATTCACATATCGATATCGAATGTGCGTTTGTGATAAAAAGCGGTAAGTCAATATCGAATGTGTTGAAACGGATTTGAGCATTGACTTTGAATGTCGGAAAGGAAATGTTGCACGATGTGCAATGCGTATCGAGAATAAATCGAAGCACGAGGTGCGGTAAATATCGAAAATAAATCGTTGCACGATGTGCAATGCATATTGAAAGTAAAATATTGTACGTGGTGCAATGTATGTCAAAAGTAAAATTATTGCACGTGGTACAACGCGTATCGAAGTAATCGCAGCACGAAGTGCAACGGATATCAAGAATTAAATTTTGCACAAGATGCAACGGAAGAAAACAAAAGTTATAAATCGAAAAACAAAATCGGTTCGGTTGCGCACCGAGCTTGCGTTGGCAAATGAATGCATTGGCCGAGTTGCGTCGGATTTTGATTAATCAAAGTTACGGTTGTGATCAAGCACGATCACTGTGGAAATCGTGAGTCGGAAGAGATCGTTGGTTCGTAAAGAGTAAGTTGCGACGGAAGTAACTTGATTTCCGGGTGGTATATGGCATACCACCGATGCAATTAATGGCTCGATTTCGAGTGGTATATGCAATACCACTTGTGCGATAAATTGCATCGACGTTTTATGAGAATTGCGGAAGGTTTGTCCGCAACGGACGGGATAGCACCGAGACTCGATTGCGAATTTGTACGACGGCATGTTGATGCAAGTGTTCTTCAATGATCGGTTAGAACGGTAAGGCGGGACTTGTAACATTGAATGATACGTTGATTGAAAATTTATGTGTCGGTCGAATGACGGGAACTAGCGAAACGATTATGCCTTGAGGCAACAATCAGATCGACGGGATAGGAAACTCGAAACGTTGAAATCGAACCGCACGACTTACGATCCCGATTGAAATATTGGGCGAGTCGAATCGAATCGTACGACTTACGATCTCGATAGAAATGTTTGGCTAGGCGAATCGAATCGCATGACTTGCGGTTTCGATAAAGAATGTTAGGCGATGCGAATTGTAATCGAATCGCACGATGTGCGATTTCGGTCAGAAAGTTGGTTGACGCGAGTAATCGTGCTTAAGAAATAGTTGGTTACGTTACAGCGAAACTCATTTGAGTACGACTGAAAACACGCGAAACTTAGAGGGCGAGATCGTATGACTTAAGGGTTCGATGTTGGATAATCGGTAACTCAGTTACGCGATCGAAGTATAGCGGGATACGGCAAATCGGAGAACGAGTCGATTTGTATTGAAAAGTTGTTGCGAACTTGGATGTATGTGATGCGAGTTAAGTTGACGTTGAAACGGATTCAGAGTTGACCCTTACGTTATCGAAATGGAAACGGCGGATCGATATCGATACGTAAGGAAACATAAGCGATGTGAGAATACAAAATAGAGTGTGCCCCGTGCTATAAAATTTTGTAAGTAACGATACGAGATTGAAATGAACTGGTTGACCATGAACTTTGTGATTTATCAAAGACGAGACTATAAGTCATCGACGATTGCTCGATGCGTATAGCATCTCGTGTGTCGACCGCAAAATAAGATAGACTCGAACTCGATACGAGTAGGTGTTTCGTAAATTGCGGAATCATCTATGGCAATGCATGACTTTACTCGGAGGATAGTTGCGCATCAGTTGCGCCGATAGAAATGGTTTTGTCCGAAATTGGAAAGTCGCGTAGAAATCGTCGAAATGTGATTTGGCTCCGAAATAAGATATAGCATGGTTCGTAGTAAACTGTCCTTCGGTGATGATCCACAATTATCGAGCGTAGCTTCGGGGCAGCTGACCCTAGAAGACTTGACCGCCAAATCAAATTGAATACTGTAGACCGTAAGATGACCCATGCGATATCGCATATGAGATTGTATCGATAACAAATACAATATGGTGTATGTTGACGATAAGTCTAGGCGATCGAGAATTGTTGGAACAACTTTCGATTGAGAATGATATAGTTAGATTTGAGTATTCGTCGGATGAATATTTGAATGGTTATGTTGGTCGACAATCAAACTAGAAATTCACCAACGAATTTGGTGATTCGGATAGGCGATTGTGAGAGTCGTGCTATGCACGAGAGAGAACGATAAGGAAATGACTTACGAGTTGTACCGTTAGATTCGGATTCACCTCACAATTGAGCTTGCGTGAATCGAACTTATATTCGATGTTACGAGACGGGTAAGTTGGGAATTTGGCTAGTAAATTCCTACTCGTTATGAATTGAATGTAAGACGCGTCGTAAAGATTTTCGTGCCAAGGCGATTGTTGTCTTGAGCACCGTCGCCTCGATGTGAACTTTGTGTCGGATAGATTATGGCCTTTGTGCAATGTCAATTTAAACTTGCGTCGGAAGGATTTGAGCACGGTGTCTAGGTAAGTCACCTAGCGGACGTAGTCCTGAATGTTGATGCTTTTGCAAGTCAACAAAAAGAGAATCATATCGAGATAGGATACAAAGTAAAACATCAGAAATCGTTGGATAGTGACGTCGAACGCAAGGCGTTGCGGAGACTCGTTGTGATCGGATGTACGACGGCTTGACGCCACGTATAGAATTGATAGTCCCGATGAAACTTACAAAATGAAAAATGCAATTTTTGAATCGCATCAAGTACCTTGACTTATGTTGGACGATTGCGTATGTATCAATATGCATGTGCGCTAGAATTGCGAGAACAAGTAATAGAGCCAAGTCCGATCGAGAATACAGGATGGTAAGTGATTGAGAATAAGAAGTTACGTGTTTGCGTTGTTCTGATATCTTACAATTGAGCTCGGCTGAAATGCATATATTGGAGGGACGCCTAAAATATGTGTATGATTCCAAACTAAGTTGTACGATCCAAACGATAGTGAGACGAGATCGTAGAACGATCTAATGAAACCCTTAGAAATTTAGTATTGGTTTCGGTTCGGGACGAACCTTGTTTTGAGTGGTATATTCTGTAATGCCCCGTTCCGCACGGTACATTATGCTGAGTCGTTGACTCGAAGAGTTGCATTGACCCGATTACGTATCGACGCGAATCGATACAAAGTCTTAAGTTGTTCCGAGCAATGCATCGAACTGAGTCGATGCGAAGAGTTGCCTTGTCCCAAAGAATGCATCGAGTGAATCAATACGAAACGCCGTATTGCCTCGAAGGATAAGTGCGTTGAGACGGATCGAAGATTCTAAGAAATCGAATCGACCAAGGCGCAAGTCCAAATCGATGCAAGTAATGATTTTAGTTGGTTTCATGTGCAGGCTATACGTTTACGCTGAAATATTAGAGGTCGATCTTTTGCCTTATTCAGTAAGGGGTCCGCGAAAGCAAATCGTCGCCTTGCGACGGACGGAAGCGTTGGCATGCTAAGGCAAATCGGACGTACAAACTCAATAAACGCGAAGTGCTCGAATGGCTAAGTCAGGAGAGTGGCCGTGCAACAAAGTTACAAAATCGAGCCGCATCGGCTCGGCGAAACGAGAAAGGCATATCGACTCAAGGTGGGAGGATTGACTTCTTTTTACTCCTTCATTCGATAAGTCAAATATATCATTGTATGCTGAGTTAACCTATCAACGCCACGGGCGTGGCTCGATGGTGAGATAAACGTAGTGCGTGTCGAACACTAGATATAATAATTGAAATGAATCGTATGACAAACGTATGAGTCGCTATGGAACATTGGATATCGCAAAGGCGAGCGCCTCGGTGCGCAAGCCGCAAGAACATGGGATAACTGTACTCGGCGAGTGCCTTAGTGCACGAACCATACCGTGCCTTCGTGCACGAGTTAGAACGGCTAGAGCATTGAAAGACAATAGGCGAGCGCCCTAGCGCGCAAGCCACGGACATTGAATGCTAAGTCATAGAACATCGAAATACGATCGAAATGTGCCTACGTGCACGGGATAATAAAAGATGGCTTCGTTGCGAGAGAATACAGTTGTGGCATGAATGTGGCGGAACTGTCGGATATGACATATGTGAAACCCATTTTCTGTGAATTAAATTATTATTAGTATTTCTATTATTATTATTATTATAATTTTGAGTGTTAAAATTATTTCAAAAATTAATAACATGGATTTTTGAGTTCAAAGCCCTCCCTATTTCTCTCCCCCTCTTCTGCTCCTCTCCATACATTCACCAACTATTCCTCCTTATTCACTCACTCTCTCCCCATTTTTAGTACAACCAACTACCCCCATCCTTCTTAACCCCCTCCTCTCTACAACTCCAGTACTTCACCACCACTATTAACCAACAGAACACTCTCTCCTCCCTCACAACTTCACTCTCAACTCTCCAACCCCCTCTCTCCCGACCCCTTCCCGATGCCAGCCCTCGGCGCGCCAACCTTCGACCCGACGCCCGTCCAGCAGAGCCGCGCCCACACCCGCCGGCCTCCGACGACCCGACGCCGTGCCCACACCCGCCAGCGACCCCTGGCCCGGCCGCGCCCGCGCCCGACTCTCCTCGCGCGCCCGTCCAGCCCCATTCGCCCCCTCCGGCCGAGCCCCTTTCTTCAGCGCGCCCCGCGAGCCCGACACCCCTGTCGACCTCCCCTTCCCGACACCGAGGCTCAGCGCCTGACTCCGCTGAATCTAGCCCCGGCGCCCGAGCCCTAGCTCGGCCTCCCCGCTTCCGCGTCGTTCCGGCGTGCCCCGATCCGCTGTTCTGTGGCAGCGTTGCTGCTGTCCCAGCGCCCCGATTCGCGTTCTGGGACTTTCTGTTCCCGACTAGGAGCTGGATTTCAGTTTGGACGCTGTCCCGATTTTGCGTTGCTGTTCGGAACTCTTATTTCTTTCTCTATTTTTCATCTGAGAGCTCTAGCCGAGCAACCTGAGGTATAACCCCTGTCCCGTCTCTTTTTCATATAGTCTATAATGAGAAATGGTCCCCGATTCCCCTTAGGAATTCGGTTTTAGCGACGTCATATTTTTCCGGAACCTTCGAAAAGGTTCTGTAGATTATTTTGGATTTCCGAAATATTTTGGGAATTGGTTTTTGGTATGTTTTGGCTTTTCGGATTTTTCTGGCAGCGTTCTGTGAGTTTTTGGATTGGAATCGGACTTCCGAAATTATTTCGGGTCGTTCCGAATATTCTGTGGATTGGTTGTGTTTTTCTGTATATATATTTTGGGGATTCCCTGGTTTGGGATTTGCAGGAAAATTATCGGCACTATTTCCCAGTTTTTGGGTTGACCAAAAACAGAGGAGATGCTGCCGTATTTTTCCGTAAATTCTAGATTATTTTAAAAATGAATTTAAAACGGATTTCGGAATTTTATTTAATATGTGGATTTGGGTGACGACCGTATCGGTCAATGGACCCGGCTAAGTGCAAACGAAACCGGCTTCGCCCGGACGTTGAGGCATTAGCCCAGTTGAGGATTGGACCATATCCGAGACTCTATATTTTATCTTTATTTTTACTATTTAATTCTGATCATATTTTATTCATATTTAAAGTTTTGGACTAACGGCAGTTTTGTCTTATTTTAATTTATGTAAATAAATTGTAATGGGCATAAGCCCAGCTGGCTGTGGTCTGTAACTGTAATTAGTAGCGTAGGTTTTAGTTATTTCTGGTTTTGCAAGTTTTTGTAGTAAACGAGTAAAATAAATAAAAAGTATTTTCGTATAAAAATAATTAAGATCTTCTCACCTAAAATTGACAAGTTTTTATTTAATAAAAAATCATGTATTTCTCACTAAATAAGAAAATTAGCTTTATATTTATAAACTATGAAAATACCAAGTTTTAATAATTAATCTGGTATCGACGAAGTTTTTCGAATTCAAAAGTTTAAAACGATCTTTTTTCCTTGTACTAAATCAATGCACAAATAATCGTGTTTTCGTGTTTTGTTAATTAAAGGAATTAAAATTGGATTAGGACACAAATAGAGATTTCAACTAGCGTAGCTAGATTGGTAATCCTGGAATCTGAGTCAATTTCTCGAATGTAGGAATTCGAGGACGATTCTGATTTCCTGTCTCGAAGTCTTCTACCTCTCCAGTCAAATCATTTGAGGCAAGTATAGTTTGTGTTAGTTTACAGTTATTTAATTAATCGCTTTACTGCAAGTTTAAACTACGATGCAAACACGAAACTCTCTCTGAGAGCACTGTAACTACTGGGGACTGGGGGAATAGTGTAATGAGTATGACCATACTGTAACAAATCCTCGATCCTTTACTGTAACAAACCCAAGCCGATCATATTTTATTGCCTGTTCAAATCACACTGTTTTACTGCTGAAAACTGTTCATATTTAAACTGTTTAGAACTGCATGATTCTATTATTTAATTTAACTATTAAATTAGCATGAATTGTACTTTGCTCCCTCCTGACTGGAGATACATTTTTAGGGGATATTGAGGATGCAGAGCTGTTATACAACAGCTACTACGACCCTGTGATGTACCCGGTTGTGCTGCCAGAGTCCCCATTGGAGGACGTTGGGACTGAGGCCGATGATCCGGCTGATAGATAGATTTTCTTTCTCTGCATTGTTGTCATTTTCATTCTGTTATTTCATTTCAGAACATTTCCATTTGTATTTAAATTTTCAAGTTTAATAAAGTTTCATTTCCCAATATTGAGTTGTGACAAATATAGTATTGTTGTATGGTTACCTGCTACTGGAACAGCTTACTGTCGCCGTCTCAATAACGGTGCAGGCTGGGCATGATCCGGTTCGACCCAACTAGTTGGGATCGGGTCGTGACATGTTTTTAGTGGTGGCCCATGCAGGTCCTACAACAACTTAGGAAAACATACCTAGAAACAATTAGAACACTAGAACATTGATTTGTCACGACATAGGACCGAATTATATAAATAAATATTTTTGTTTGATTATAGACTGGTAGGATACCTTGCTTATGTATGTACCCTAAACCTTCCAGATCATGGCCAAAGGAAAGACTACCCGATCCGGCCCTGCTGACGATGAGGTGTCATCAACTGATCACACCCCTCCTCAAGCACGTCGGGATCCACCTCCCTTGCAGCTGACAGACCGTCCCCATGTTGCACCATCTCCCCGGCCCGTTTACGCTTCCACAGCGCAAACGGCGGAACCGGCACTTCTCCGGGCTGAGCTGCAGATCCCTGCGGTAGTGACCGTACCAGCTGCCCCACCAGTACCCGTGGATCCCACTGACCTAGTGGGAATGCTACGAGGAGTGCTTGAAGCACAGAAAGCTCAAGCAGAAGCCCACAGAGAGCAGACTGCTTCCCAAGCTGAAGCCCATCGCGAGCAGACCGCGATTATGAGAGAAGGCATAGAGAATGCCCACAACGTGGCCATGGCTGCCCTCGAGAGAGGAGGAACCACTTCATCGGAGCCACAATCTGCCAAGGTAAGCATGATTCAGGAGTTAAGTTATATTTCATTAAGGCCATTCTTTTGATTATAGGCGTATTATTGCATGAAGGTGGGAGACATAGAAAGCTTTAAGAAGCAAGGCCCTCGACCTTTCAAAGGAACCGAGGGTATTATCTACGCCGATGAATGGCTGGATAGTATGGAGCGTCTCTTGAGCGTCGCTCGACTCCCGGAGGACCTCAAGACTGAAGCTGTAGGACTCCAACTACAGGATGTGGCGAGCACCTGGTATCGGAATGAACTCCGACTCTAGGACAAGCAGCTCGACTGGGACACCTTCAAGAAGCTGTTCCGCAGGAAGTTCTTCCCGACATCGGAGATGCGGGAAATGGAGAGGCAATTCCAGGACTTGAAGCAGGGAAGCATGACGGTCAGCGAGTATGCGGCAGAGTTCGGCCGACTAAGCCGCTTTGTCCAGAACCTGGTAGCTGACGCCAAGGATCGTGCTGAGCGATTCAGGTATAGCTTACGAGAAGAGATTCGTACCCCTGTGATCGCAGGTGGCACAAAGACTTATGAGAGGATCCTGATCCGAGCTCAAGACGTGGAGAAGAGCCAGCCTTCTCGATCCAAGAGGGAGTATCCTAGAACTAGCAACTTCCAGGGTAGTCAGAAGAGGCCCAACAACAACAGCAACAGGCCCTCGCACCACTAGCAGCATCATCATCAGGCGAGAACAAATGACAGAGCACACCAGAAGCAGATCCGTCTGTGACTATTACAAGAGGACAGGGCATCAGTCGAACATCTGCAGGAAGAGGCTAGGATACTGCCTAGTCTGTGGGTCTGCCACCCACCAAGTGAAAGACTGTCCCATGTCAGCCCATCGGACCGGAACCAACCAGCAAAGAGCTCCACTACCTACTCAGCAACAACAGTTTGGACAGCACCAGCAGAAGACCGGGCGAGCTTTTGCCCTAGCAGCTGATGAGCAGGAGCCAGAGTAGGAACCCACCACAGATGTCATCACAGGTTCTATTTATGTGTTTTCACATCCTGCTCTAGCATTATTTGATTCGGGTGCATCACATAGTTTTATATCATCAAAGTTTATGTCTGCACACCACATGATTAGTAGAGTTATGACCGGTGGTGGACCTATACCCATCACTGAAGCTTGTAATTGTCCCATAACCATCTCTGGCCATAAGTTCTCAACACCTTTACTAGTGATGCCCCTGCCCAACTATGATGTAGTCCTAGGGATGGACTGGTTAAGTGAACAGCATGCGCTGATAGATTGTCACTGATAATGTGTAATCTTCAGCCCACCAGGAGAACCGGAGTTTGAAATCACTCGGGCTCCGGAAGATATGAAGAGTATTTCCTACTCCTCTATCACCGAAGAACCCGGGCCTCCTCACTCTATCATTGCGGAATTTATGGACGTCTTTCCAGATAGTCTTCCAGGATTGCCGCCGGATCGAGGTGTGGAATTCACCATCGATCTAGTACCCGGCTCTTCCCCTATTTCCTGGGGATGCTACAGAGTCAACCCCAAGGAGGCTAAGGAGATGAAGGATCAGATCGACGAGCTGAAGTCGCAAGGATTTATCAGAGACGGAGCTTCACCCTGGGGAGCACCAGTTTTGTTCGTGCCCAAGAAGGATGGAACCGTGCGGATATGTATTGACTACCGGGCGCTGAACAACATCACCATCAAGAACAAGTACCCCCTGTGTAGCCTCCCTTCCCGGAATTTCTGAAATTATTATTTTATTATTTTTTATTTAATTGATTTGAAGGGTGATTTTTAGATTGTTTATTAAATAATTATTTAGTTAATTAATACGGTAGGTGACTTTGACCATGATGGAGTTTTGGAGTACAAGGTGACTAGAGATCGTGGCACGGATAGTGCCATGACGTGCTTTGACTAGTGTACTAGCCCCGGCAGGGAAGGCCGAGCCATAGTGAAGTCCTAACTAGGAAAACCAAGTCAAATTACGACTTAACCCTCACCGAAGTTTTATTTATTTATTAATTATATTTTTGAGTTTTCGGGAACCCGGTTGTACCGAACCTGTCCAGCTTGGACTTAAGTAAAATACAAGCCCATGTAGTCGTGCGACCCGTCCAAAGACGTCCATGTTGATATATTCTGGTAGGATAATGCCGTATTCCATTTTAAAGATCTAATGCAGGTTTTAAGTACTTTATTAATAAATATAATGGATATCAAAATTAGTTGATATTCAATGGTAATTGTATATAATGTGTCCTTATACGTTTTTGAATTATTAGACTGTAAATATAATTGTAGGTACACCTGTTATTGGTTTAATAAATTTTGTTATTATTATTAGTATTATTTTATTGGGATTATTATTTAATATTATTATTTTATTGTTAGAGAATTGATTCTAAAATCCTACTACTGAATCCTTGATATTGGGTAGCATACATAGGAAGGTTAGACGGTGCAGCTGGACTCTCATCCTATTAGACTTGACCCTAAGCATGGATGCTAATAAGGTTCCTGGAGAGACTTTGTTAATAAAGTTAAACTTGCAGGGCCCTTAACATTGTGTCTTTTTCAACCATAACAAAAATTGTGAAAGCTTCAACAGCATTCTGGACTCGAACTCATTACTTTAATTTTTCTTGTACAACTTAATGCCATTTCTTGTTTGAGTTGATGAGATAACGGACCTTTTCATTTTTCTATATTGTCGTATGCATGAGACACACTGGCTTCTGTGTTTTGGGTATCTTTGACATTTTTCTTAGCATTGATGTGTTGGAAAACCAATTGGATGGACATCACCACCCACATGCTCCCTTTGTTTCACAGTTAAATGCAATACTTGATGCAGCTATCTTGGTTTCTAATGACTGGCAGTTTGCACAGAATGACTCTTCAAGTTCCTTAATTGACAAAACCAAGAATACAAATACATTTCCTGCTGATCAAACAAAGAGTGAGACTTAGCCAGCTAATGAAGGGTTCTTGCATGATGAGTGCTATGTTCACCATGCTGGACATAATGCTAGAAATCCCAGCCCATCTAACCAGGCCTAACTGCCAGGAAGCCCAGCCCAGGCCCACAAAGCCAGGCCTGAGCTTTCCCCTCCCAGACTTAAACGAAACCCGCGTAAAGAATCCCCCACAGTTCCGTATATATATTTAAGTATGAAACCGAGAAGGAGGAACGGGAAACCGAACCCTAAACTTCTGACGGCGGCCACCCCCAGCCCCCAGGCGACGGCGTGCACCCCTGGACCGCCGCGTGCGGCCGCGCGGGTCACCGGAGGCCGCCGAAAAGCACAGTACGCGCGGAAAGCAGAGCAGCAGTTGCCCTTGTGAGGCCGACTTCGCGGGAAGGAAACGACCTCCACGCTATATCAATCTTCGAATCGATCGCGCAGGTAAAAACCTAACCTATACGCGTTTATTCCGATATGATAGTTTTGGTTTAAACCAAAACGAAATAGAGTTAAAAATCGATGTTAACTTGACGAAAATCTGTCTCGAATTAGACAGTAAACGCTGTCCAGATGCTCTGTTTGGAAGGCTTTTTATTTGCAACCGAATAGAGATTCGTAAAATCTATTTAAATAGGTTTTTAGTCAATATATACAGCTTCAAAACACTTTTCGTAGTTTCCATTTTCATTAAGTTTTCAGCAAGAAATCCGTTTCCAAAAATCAGGAAAAAACTATAAAACTGTTTTTGAAAACTTTAGAATTTCTCCGATACCACGTGCGTCACGCCAAACCGGGCGATGTGATCTCGAATCGAAGGCATCAAAAGCTGAGTAACGGCTTCGTGGTCGTGTGGACTTTGGCGGAATTCGAATTTGTCGCGTGTGCGCGACGAATTTGATACGTATCCGTCAAAATTCACCGTATCGTGCACTTTGCAAATTCTCCAATTACTTTGTGCAAGCTCGTCAGATCGAGACAAAACTTGCGCCAACAGGACCATATCATTTTTCTGGTCCTGCATGCCAAGTTTGGTCCGATTCTGAGACAGTGGAATCGGAACGTCGTTTTGTGGGCCCCATGGTCCCACTCAACGGGTGATTTTGTGCACGGCCCACAGGAATCCAACTCTGGACATATGGTTGGGTTCGTATCGGAAAACCGGATCTGTAGACATGTAGTTTGACGACTTTAGAGACCATTGACTCTGGCATGCTTTTCGGTACAAAGCGGGTCCAACGACGGACATCGTTTTGGCCCGAAATTACCGTTTTGCCCTGTGTCCAGAATTGGACTTAAGGACAGGCAATATTAGCTAATTTGACTATTCTGAGACTGTTGGCATTGTCTGTTTCAGCTTTCGGAGACAGTTGTGATGATTTGGACTTTATGGCTTAGCAGTGGACTAGATTGTTATTGGATTTGCGTGCAACCTCCAGGCAAGTATACCTTGCCTTCCTCTACAGTTTTACTTACATGCAGTTCTTTTTATTTTACTGTCTTGGATCATTTATGGACATGTGCTTTTCGTGTTGTTTTCTGTGGATTTGTTTTTATTGTTTATAGCCATGTTCATGTTTTTGGCCTTGTGTTTCACACTTGGAGTTTCTTATCCGTACCTTGCTTGAGTCGTGTCATAGAACGAGTACATGTAGTGAACTGCTAAATCCTTGATATTGTGTCCTTGGCACCAGAGAGTCCACACACGGGACGAGGGTGTTTTTCTTGATCTGTTTACATCCGTGAGTCCACACTAGGGACTAGGATGTCGATTATTGCACCAGAGAGTCCACACTCGGGACGAGGGTGTAGACTTCACTTGACTTGCACCAGAGAGTCCACGCTCGGGACGAGGGTGTTTACATCAGAGAGTCCACACACGGGACGAGGATGTAGTACTTGCACCAGAGAGTCCACACTCGGGACGAGGGTGCCTTGCCGTGAACTAACCAGAGAGTCCACACTCGGGACGAGGGTTAGTACTGACCAGAGAGTCCACACTCGGGACGAGGGTTAGTACTGACCAGAGAGTCCACATTCGGGACGAGGGTTAGTTGTCACGCCCCGATCCCGGAGGATCGAAAACAAGCCACTGGGCGTGATGCCGTACAAGTCTAGATTGCACTTGTACAAGGCAAAACCATTACAGTTCCTGGTAATTCTCAGAAAACATCAATAAGGCAGCGGAACCAAGCAGATAAATTGAAGTCATACAATTTATATAGAAATGTATCTCTTTATTGATAATCAAAATGGATTACAAGACTTGCAGCGGAATACAGAGTTTACAACTGTTTACAAGGCTCTTAAATAGCCGACTGAATGTATACACTCGCCCTTTAGGCTACAACTGAATATACCGACTTCTTTACAATAAACATGCCAATATGGCTACAATCTCACTGGTACAACTGAGTTTCCCTGTTCCATACATTATGTCCCGTATAGCAGAAGACATCATCTTGAAAGAAGAGCTTCTGCACACCCATCCGATTCATCGATGCCAAGCACTGATTCACAGGATTTCCCCCAAGCAAACACCTGTAATATTGCCCACAACGTGGGTCAGTACATCATCAATGTACTGGCGAGCGGTGCTGGCCCAACTCACCTAAGAAGACAGCACTAAGTAATCATGTTACAGAATATTACTATCAATGGTCTTTCTCGTTGCCTTAGGGTCAATTTCATGTTATAGCCGACAAGAAGTAAAGCATGCAAATCTCATAGCCAACATAATTAAAAGCATACTGTTATCACCCTTTGGTGATTCTTACCCACGGTCGTGTAGCCATCCCTGTACATTTATAATACTTACTCTGCCTGCACAAGACATTGTTAGAAACAATATCATGATTCAATATGAATATCACCGTTCAGGTGATTCTTACCAACAGCCGACATCCTTCCCTGTATTTGAGTAATAACTTACTCTGCCTGCATAAGACATCATTAGCACCTGACCTATCTATATGAGGGTCACTGGCGACACGCCATCCTGGACCATCTTACAGGTATACAACGCCCTTGCCAGTGCAGGTAGCTAGCCCCACTGCAAGTCCTGTATACCGTGCTACTACTTCAGCAGTGCCACTACTTCGACATTGGTTTCCCCTAGGACGAACCGGGTTCCATGGCCCAGGAATACCGTTCGAGAAACCACCTTGTCGACAAGTTGTCCATGACCATGCAACTATATGCAACTTATCTAAGAAGAAAACATATAATGCATGATAAGGAATACTAAGCAAAACCATCATTCTCATTCGTATTGCCATCTTGCCATCTAGCCATCTTGCCTTGAGCCAAATGCTCACATTATCATCTGCCCAATCCAGGGTCTTGGCGTAATCAACATTCTACATCGGCGACAGGATAATAGAATGTTGTTACCCAATGCCTTGCCATATCTTTGATACTACGCATCTTTCCAATCAAACTCAATGTACTCACCGCCCAATTCCTGGGACTTAGCATCTGTTTTAGCATACATTCATTCAAATGCAATTCAAGCATACTCACTGCCCAGTACTTGGGTCATAACATCTGTTTTGCCATCTATTCATTGAGCCAAAGCTCGATATACTCACCTGCCCAAGTATTTGGGACTTTGCCTTCACCTGTCATACAATTCATCGCAACAGTGTACAAGCCTACAATTCACTTAGCCACAACAGTTACGTTCATATGATTATTATCTTTCCAAATTCCATGCAAGGTGTTATTGAGCAATTCAACAAGAAACATAGCATACTATCCTTATTTTAAGCATGAAGCTAAAGGATCTTTGAAAGGTTCAACACTACTCACATTCATAGGACGAATCCCGCCACGATCGCATAGACTTCCAAGCGATCCTTCGCATAATCCCAAGTCCAACAAGGCTTCATCGAACCAACCATCCATCATAAGGCATTTTGCGGGTTGGGGCACTACAATATATACCACCCAGAAAAAGTTTCGTCCTCGAAATTTAAAACAAAACTCATCCCCAAAACTTCAACCAAGCTTTCATGAAACTTCTCTACAATCATCTTGCACCATCTAATATTCTTCTGCAATCTCTCGATTGATTTCAAGTAATGTACCGTCTCGTTACAGCATCCCAATTAATTCAATATAGTTTACCATCTTTTATCTTTCCTCCAACACTCGTGCAATTCCTTAGCACATGATAATCCTTCCCGTGGCTTCGTTTGAATTCAGCATATCACTTAGTTGGAATCATACACATATTTTAGGCGTCCCCGAAATACATGCACTTCAGCCAAGTTCAGCGATAGAGAAGACGAACGAGCTACGGTGTACCTTCCTTTTCGAACATCAATAATTCTTTTCAAGCATCTCGTATAATCCCACTTTGTTTATTCCATATCTCAACCAACCAATAACGCAATAGATGTTGCTAATTCCAACTCGAGCAATTTTCCTCAACCGATCCAACATATAAATTTTCCACAATCGATCCCAACAGTTTCTAAAGTATTCAGACTTAGATGTATCAAGTATTCCTTTCAAGTTCATTGTCATCCATGCCACTAAAGTTGATAAATCATATAGCCATATTTCATTCGATACCCCAATTCTTATCGGTCAAATCCTGTACTCGTTATCGTTCGCATCCATACACTTGTTTGCAACTCATAAATTTCTCGGTCATGATCCATCTTCCAAATCGTACATATCTTCAAATTGTACCACCATTCCAATCTAGCAACATTTCTTGTTGTACTCCAACATTTTCTCGTATTGATCAAGCCAACATGTTATTCTCGCGCATAAACAACTTTTATATCCAACAACATTAATCCTGAGGGTCGTTCTTATTCACATTCGCATCTCGCCGATCTCGACTACATGTATTATCCAATTCCGTCATTACACTTATCCTCAATTCTGATTCGGTCAATGAAATTATCCCAACTATCTCAAGGCACTACCAACAATTTTTGTACCTCAATATCAATTAATCAAATCAAACTAGTCCCAACAATTTCCAGCTTTTCAACAAAGGCAACCAAATTTTTTGAAACCAACATGATCCGTCATCCCATCCAACATTATAACATCAAATTTCTCAAATATTCATTCCATCCCGAAGCCTACCTTCCAACACATCTTACTCATCCAACTATACTCACGCAACATCAATAGGGACATTCTACGATTTTCCAATAGTCAACTTAGCATACAAATCAAGTCTCTACGGTCAGCTAATCTAAGCTAAACCAGACATTCAGCTAACCCATATGAGATGAGTAGCTATCAGGGACATACTTATCTCTTATCTTAGAGGCAACCAATTCTCAACATAGGGCAACTCTATGGTCTGACCAACTTAGGGACATGGGACACCACCCCAAATCTTATGAACTTATTCCCAACACGAACAACTGAAGAACATAGCCAACCAATCTGAAACTTAAGCAACCAACCAACATTCTAGGCAACCAACCGACACTCTAGTCAACCAACCAACACTCTAAGCAATCAACCGACATTCTAGACAACTAATCAACAATCTAGGCAACTAGCCAACAATCTAGGCAACCAGCCGACATTCTAGGGTCAAGTCTTCCTACCCGTACTCATACTCGGGTCATACCCAACGAAGTCTCATTCTAGACTTACCCGCAACCGACAAAAATCTATCCGACAATTCTATCCAACAATTCTATCCCACAATTCTATGGGTCAATCTCGAAGCTATCATATAAAACTCCTCAATAGAATATTCAACGTTCAATTTTTTTTTTCACCTTGCATAGACATAGCATCACTTGTTCGATCCGACTTGCATCCTCATATCGTACTCAAATGTCTATTCCATCGGGCCAATTATTCTGAGTCATCATCTGACATTGCTATCTCAATAGTTTATCACTTATGATTTCTTCCCTACGGTCTCTTCTCGACATATTCGTTTCCACATTCTTAGATCATCGATATGGTCTATACTCTCTTAACCAACAAAATAAGGCAACTAAACAATCATATTTCTTCCGAGGCATCATTATAAATTTCTAGCACCAACACGGTCATCTCTTAGCAATTCACGTTAACCATCAATATTTATTTTGTATCATCTCCTTGTGATTCCATAAGAAGATTTACTATTTATGCACTGATCCAATCTCTATAGCACCAATCATCTAGCATTCATGTATCGGTCATCTTAGCAGACATAACATAACTCATTAGCTAAGTCATAATCCAACAATTCTATATTCCACCAAACTTGTTATTCAAGCGACAACATCATCTACCGACATGGTCTATTACATATCGCTGCACCTCGATACTTATTTGTATCTCAGCCATTCGACTCTCATAAGGGACATCTACTCTTTCATGCATCAAGGGACAAGTACTCATTCTCTATGCCTCAAATAATCAAGGGTCATAACTTGTTAATTCGGGACACTTTAATTTCTCTCAAACCCAACTGCACATCGTGCTAAGATCATCTATTCCTCAATCCCATTCTCAATCTTTTTTTTTTTGGTCGTTGATGCAACTCTCTCTGCATCGTCTAAATCATTCGCAGCATCCTGATAAGCGTCTAACATCACCATCAATTCTATCGATATCCAACATGCAATTTCTTTCACTCAATTCCAACATCATTCAAAATTCGGTCTATAGCTATTCCCGCAAATCATTCGAAAGCAACACCACACTATCGTTACCGGGCCTACAATCCTCCTTACCCAACTGATTCAGTCTTCGCCTGAATCGGAAATTGTTTTCTTCCCAACCAAGGCATTCATTACATATTCTCAATTCTCTTATTACCCAACTTAATGCTAACCGACAAGGTCTAGCGATGGTTTATCTGAACACATCAAAATCTCACAATGGGTCATCCAACTTAACAATCAGGGGACACACCTAGCCGACATGTATCAATCGTAAGCTCAATTACGATTCGATACCACCCAATACCTTATAGGTAAACCAAACACAAAATCATAAACATATCAAGGGTCAAGGGACATCTTATCACGATGAGGGTATACGCAATATACCACTCAGAGCTCAAGTCATTCCGACACAATATTCTCTCACATCAAACCATCATCCAATATGGACAATCCATCCCGCAGTGGTTATGCTGACCACAAATATCGACTCAAGATTCTGTCGATTCCCATTCACTGAAATCCATACACATTCTGTTCCAACATACCAAGCCATCACCCACGGTCGATTGCCGCATAACAATCGACTCAAAGAATCCCACACACACGACATCCAGCATACATCACAAACTTATTATAGCATCGCATCATTGTTAATCTTTTTGGTATCTTTTAGAAATTCAACAAAGCACACATATCACAGCCCACATATTTAGACTTATTGTATGGAACACCCAGTGAGAGGTTAGAATGATCAACGGACTTTCAGTCAAGGGAACAACTTAGAATAGTTTGGAAGCAACACAGAACAATCGCAGAAGCACTACAAATCATCATAGAGGCAACTTTGATGTCATCGCGGAAGCAACTTTGAGTATTCGCGAAAGCAACTTTGATTCACCGCGGAAGCAACTTTTGAATAATCACGGAAGCAATCTTTGAATCATCGCGGAAGCAGCTTAGAATCATCTTAATAGCAACATTGATTCGAAACAAATCGAATAGGAATCCAAGGACGTAAAGCCGTGCTCTGATACCATTATGTCACGCCCCGATCCCGGAGGATCGAAAACAAGCCACTGGGCGTGATACCGTACAAGTCTAGATTGCACTTGTACAAGGCAAAACCATTACAGTTCCTGGTAATTCTCAGAAAACATCAATAAGGCAGCGGAACCAAGCAGATAAATTGAAGTCATACAATTTATATAGAAATGTATCTCTTTATTGATAATCAAAATGGATTACAAGACTTTCAGCGGAATACAGAGTTTACAACTGTTTACAAGGCTCTTAAATAGCCGACTGAATGTATACACTCGCCCTTTAGACTACAACTGAATATACCGACTTCTTTACAATGAACATGCCAATATGGCTACAATCTCACTGGTACAACTGAGTTCCCCTGTTCCATACATTATGTCCCGTATAGCAGAAGACATCATCTTGAAAGAAGAGCTTCTGCACACCCATCCGATTCATCGATGCCAAGCACTGATTCACAGGATTTCCCCCAAGCAAACACCTGTAATATTGCCCACAACGTGGGTCAGTACATCAACAATGTACTGGCGAGCGGTGCTGGCCCAACTCACCTAAGAAGACAGCACTAAGTAATCATGTTACAGAACATTACTATCAATGGTCTTTCTCGTTGCCTTAGGGTCAATTTCATGTTATAGCCGACAAGAAGTAAAGCATGCAAATCTCATAGCCAACATAATTAAAAGCATACTGTTATCACCCTTTGGTGATTCTTACCCACGGTCGTGTAGCCATCCCTGTACATTTATAATACTTACTCTGCCTGCACAAGACATTGTTAGAAACAATATCATGATTCAATATGAATATCACCGTTCAGGTGATTCTTACCAACAGCCGACATCCTTTCCTGTATTTGAGTAATAACTTACTCTGCCTGCATAAGACATCATTAGCACCTGACCTATCTATATGAAGGTTACTGGCGACACGCCATCCTGGACCGTCTTACAGGTATACATCGCCCTTGCCAGTGCAGGTAGCTAGCCCTACTGCAAGTCCTGTATACCGTGCTACTACTTCAGCACTGCCACTACTTCGGCATTGGTTTCCCCTAGGACGAACCGGGTTCCATGGCCCAGGAATACCGTTCGAAAAACCACCTTGTCGACAAGTTGTCCATGACCATGCAACTATATGTAACTTATCTAAGAAGAAAACATATAATGCATGATAAGGAATACTAAGCAAAACCATCATTCTCATTCGTATTGCCATCTTGCCATCTAGCCATCTTGCCTTGAGCCAAATGCTCACATTATCATCTGCCCAATCCAGGGTCTTAGCGTAATCAACATTCTACATCGGCGACAGGATAATAGAATGTTGTTACCCAATGCCTTGCCATATCTTTGATACTACACATCTTTCTAATCAAACTCAATGTACTCACCACCCAATTCCTGGGACTTAGCATCTGTTTTAGCATGCATTCATTCAAATGCAATTCAAGCATACTCACTGCCCAGTACTTGGGTCATAACATCTGTTTTGCCATCTATTCATTGAGCCAAAGCTCGATATACTCACCTGTCCAAGTATTTGGGACTTTGCCTTCACCTGTCATACAATTCATCGCAACAGTGTACAAGCCTACAATTCACTTAGCCACAACAGTTACGTTCATGTGATTATTATCTTTCATTATCTTTCCAAATTCCATGCAAGGTGTTATTGAGCAATTCAACAAGAAACATAGCATACTATCCTTATTTTAAGCGTGAAGCTAAAGGATCTTTGAAAGGTTCAACACTACTCACATTCATAGGACGAATCCCGCCACGATCGCATAGACTTCCAAGCGATCCTTCGCATAATCCCAAGTCCAACAAGGCTTCATCGAACCAACCATCCATCATAAGGCATCTTGCGGGTCGGGGCACTACATTAGTACTGACCAGAGAGTCCACACTCGGGACGAGGGTTAGTGTTTAGTTCAAACCAGTGAGTCCACACTCGGGACGAAGATTTGGTTTCTTCCATTGATCATCATGTTTCGTTCATCCGGCAGTTCATTATGCGTAGTTGTTCTACTGTTTGTATTCTTGTTCATAGTCATTTGTCTGGTTCTTGTTCTTTCTTGTTTATTTTCTTGCGCATGATAAAACTGATAGATAGGCATGCATATTATGTATCTTGCTATGTCCTCTGAGGACCTGATGATCTCCTCAGGTTTAGCGATTGCATAGAGTTAGCTAGTAGTTCTGGATGACGGAGGATTTGCGGTTCTTGCAGAATTCAGGTATCGTTATCGTGTTTATTATTCGTTCGTGCTTTTTATTCTTTATCATGAGATATCATGTTCCTTGTTTCAGTTGTAGACTCTTGTTATATTCCTTAGAGTCTTATCGAATATTTATGCTAGTGGGCTGCAGACCACGACCCATACTTGTTCATTCTTGTTTCGTACATTATTGCGGATTGATATATAGATTTGTTTGCCATGATTTGGCAGTATACCATAGACTTGACAGCGTTTACGTATCCGAGTCGGGCTGGAGTCCGTTCGATACGTAGCTGGGCTTGCTCACGTGCTCGCGTCCGAAAAGCGGGTGCGGGTCGTGACACCCTGCCCCGGATCGACGACCTGTTTGATCAACTGAGTGGAGCCAAGGTATTTTCGAAGATAGATCTCAGATCAGGCTACCATCAAATCAAGGTCAGGAAGGAGGATATTCGCAAGATGACGTTCAACACCAAGTATGGACAATTTGAATTTTTGGTCATGCCGTTTGGACTGACGAATGCTCCCACGGTATTCATGAACCTTATGAACAAGATTTTTCATGAATATCTGGATCAGTTTGTTGTTGTCTTCATCGATGACATATTGATCGACTCGAAGACGGAGGAAGAGCATGAAGAGCACTTGAGGAGAGTGCTGAGTACCTTGAGGAAGGAGAAGCTCTATGGTAAGCTATCCAAATGCGAATTCTTTTTAGATAAAGTAGAATTTTTGGGCCATGTTGTCACAGGAAAGAAAATTTCGGTGGATCCAAAGAAGATAGCTGCTATTGAGAAGTGGACTGCACCAAGCTCGGTTGCAGAGATCAGGAGCTTTTTGGCACTAGCTGGCTACTACCGGAAGTTCGTGAAGGATTTCTCCAAGATTGCGGAGCCAATGACGAAGCTTACCAGGAAGAATGAAGAGTTCATATGGTCTGAAGCGTGCCAGTCATCTTTTGAGGAACTGAAGAAGAGGCTTACAACGGCGCCGATACTTGCGCTACCCGCAGGTACCGGCGGTTTCTCAATCTATAGTGATGCTTCCGAAAAAGGACTGGATTGCGTTCTTCAACAACACGAAAAAGTAATTGCCTATGCATCTAGACAATTACGGACTCATGAGAAGAACTACCCCACACATGATTTGGAGCTTGCAGCGGTGATTTTTGCTTTGAAGCTATGGAAGCACTACCTGTATGGAGAGAGAGTGGAAATATTTACGGACCAAAAAAGTCTGAAATATATTTTCACTCAGAAGGAGCTGAACATGAGACAAAGACGTTGGCTGGAGATGATGAAGGATTTTGATATCAACCTGCAGTATCATCCGGATAAGGCTAACGTTGTTGCAGATGCACTTAGTCGATACCCGATGGCGATGTTCTTGACTAAGGAGCACCATTTGCTGGAGGACATGGAGAAGCTTGGATTGGAAATTGTACTGCCCGAGGAGGAGATGAAAAAACTTAGAAGAGAAGCCATCGTACCAGGAGAGGAATCATCATTGATGCAGTTGCAAGTGCGTTCGAGTCTTATGGACAGGATCAATGAGACACAAGTCCAAGACGAGACACTTTGCAAACTTAGAGACCAAGTGTTGGCAGGAACACTTGAAGGATTCTCAATCGCCAACGACGGAGCATTGAAGAATGGTACGAGGCTTTGCATACCAACTGGCGAACTGAGGAACGAGCTGATGCAAGAAGCGCACCAGTCGCAGTATTCCATACATCCAGGAGCCAACAAAATGTACCGGGATATGCGGACTATAGTATGGTGGTACGGAATGAAGAAGGACGTATCCAGGTATGTGGCTAGATGTTTAATTTGTCAGCAAGTTAGAGCTAGCAGACAGAGACCAGCAGGATTATTGCAGCCGCTTGACATTCCGGAGTGGAAATGGGAGCACATAATGATGGATTTTGTCTCGGGACTGCCTCGATCCCAAGGAGGGAAGGATGCCATTTGGGTTATCGTGGACCGACTGACAAAGTCAGCTCACTTTATTCCCTTCAAGGTTGGTTTATCCACCGAGAAGTTGGCAGCACTGTACATGCGGCACATCTACCGGATTCGTGGAGTTCCGGTAAGTATCGTATCTGACAGAGATACTAGATTTACCTCTCACTTTTGTAAGAGTTTGCATGACAGCTTGGGAACCCAACTGAAGTTCAGCACCGCCTACCACCCTCAGACTGACGGGCAATCGGAGAGAACAATCCAGACGCTAGAAGATATGCTGAGATCCTGCGTCCTGGAATTTGGAGGGTCTTGGAAAGACCATTTGCACTTGGTAGAGTTCTCTTACAACAACAACTACCAAGCTAGCATCGGGATGACACCGTTCGAGGCACTCTATGGACGTCGTTGCCGCACTCCACTTGCCTGGGACGACGTCGGAGAACGAGTGTTGCTTGGACCGGAGATGGTGACTGAAGCAGCAGAGAAGGTAGGAATGATTAGAGACAAGCTCAGGATTGCCCAGGACAGACAGAAGAATTGGGCCGATAGCAGCAGACGGCCTTTGGAGTTTGAAGAAGGTGACAGTGTGTTTGTGAAGATCTCGCCTACCAGAGGAACCATTCGTTTTGGCAGAGCAGGAACGTTGAGCCCCAGGTACATTGGTCTATTTGAAGTACTTAACAGGATTGGAGAAGTGGCTTATCGGGTGGCTCTACCCCCAAGTCTCGAAGGCGTCCATAACGCCTTCTACGTCTCGCAGCTGAGACGCTACATTCCGGACCCGAGCCATATCTTGGACCATTCAGAGCTAGAGATTGGACCCAGTCTCACAGTGCCAGAGAAGCCAGTGGCGATATTGGACCGAGGCGAGAAGAGGACCAGGAACACCGTGACGCCTATAGTCAGAGTGATGATATACAGGAACACCGAACTGCATGCCAGGAACATGTAACGCTCCAGTCCCAAAATACGTAGGACTAGGAACGTAGACATGCCAGCCGTATAATAAATATACGTAAGCTGTAAAAATGCAGTAGAACCATAACTAATCTCATCCACACAGAATAAATGAATAAAAGATATCATATAATGAGAATAAATTTGTCTTGATACAATATGTTGGGCGGAGACAAATCCACTACCAACAAAATAAGGAAAAATGTATAGAAAATGAAATGAGTGACGAGCGAAGGGAAGACGATCCAAGTGCAATCATCCTCGACGAAATAGCGATGATCACGACTAGAGCTAAAGCACCTGCGAAAGACAAGAGCACACACCTGGAGAGATAGCCAGGTCCTCAGAGGGACATAACAAGACATATAATATCATGCCACATACACTGAATGAATATTGCTCAAATAAATAAGTCAATTGAATTATAACATGGTCCAATACGCACCTATTGAACGAGCTTACCATCCCCCCAACCAAACAAGGACAGGAGATGGTAAACTAATTCACGGTAACGTATCTTCCCATGCTATGAATCCAATATGGTATTCGGACCCCAACAAGGTTCAACATCTTCTCATCGAAGTAGTAAGTCACACCTACAACCAAACAAGGACAAAATGTGACAAACTAATCCGCGACAAGTTATTGTTCCAAGCCACGGTCAGATACAAGTACCCAAACCAAGAGTACTCATACCTAACGGATAAGGTAGCCTAACCGTTCTATGTGAATGCAGTTTTAAGAACAGTTCATGGTCGCATGACTACCCAGTTAAGTCGAGAAAATACTAATGCAGTACCTCAGTAGCGAGTCACAACACCATATACTATTCCTCAGTATCGAGCGAGTCTATAGCATACAGTCTACCTATCGTTCCTCAGTAGCGAGCGAGTCTACGATAGATAGGGTGGTAGTCAACTTCCAATCATGTTCTTCCCGCCCAATGCTAACTCTATAACCGCTAAGTCAAACTAGCATGCAACCTCTATTAGCGGTTATTCCTATCGCACGGCTTGTACGTACTGGTGGCCAGCCAATCACGCACTTCTGTGTTCTACATGCAACACACAACTTCGTGGTACAACGTGTCAAGGCCATGAATGCAACACACAAAGGTGGTCCCTTAAATCTAGGTTTAATGTGTAAGAAAAATAATACATAGCAAGAAACTGAACAGTAAATTCTAACAGGTTATGCCATGTATCACAGTTTATTTTGCATAAAGAAAATAATGAACATGCATGAAATATGAGCTAAAATAATTAAACAGCAAATGGCAAGGTGTCTTGCCTGAGGGTGGTGCGGGATGTAGCAAAATCCAACAGTCAGAATCGTCAACACGAAAGTCAAAATCCACAAGGAGCTCCGGATGCTGAAACAAACATCACGAACGAGTTTGGAATAAAAGATATACCTAGGAAACGCCGGTCTAAAAGTGAACATGGGCAAAATCATAATTTCGGATCAAAATAATGTCCGCCGTTGGACCCGTTTTGCACCGAACTACGTGCCAGTACCAACGGTTTCTAAAGTCGTCAAACTACATGTCTACATATTCGGTTTGAGGAGACAAACTCAACGGTATGTCCAGTTTTGGATTCCGATGAGCCGTGCACAAATTCGCCCGTAGGAGCGGGTCGCAGGCCCGCCAAAAAGGCGTTCCGATTTGACCTTCTCAGAATCGAACCAAACTTGGCATACAGGACCAGAAAAATGATACGGTCCTGCTGGCACAAGTTTCGTCTCGATACGACGAACGTACACGGAGTTATGGCCAAGTTTGCAAAAGGTCGATACGGGGGTATCTCGACGGATACGTACTGATTTCGTCGCGCACACGCAACGAAATCGAGTTTCGTCAGTTCCCACACGTCAGCAACATCCATACGCGCCTTTCGATGCATATAGTGTGCGACCACGTCGCCCGATTTGTCGGGATGCACGCCGTATCGGGAAGGTTTTCAAATTTTTTTCAGTTTTCTAAACTGTTTTTCCTGTAAGTTTGCAATCAAATAACTTCCTGCATAATTAACGAATTCAAGATCTACAAGTTGGGTTCAACTCTCGTATATGTTAACTAGGACTGTTTGAAACTAGTTGTTGAAAGTTCTCAGTAATTAGTTCGAAAAACACCTTCCAAGTTGGGGGTCTGGACCGGGTTTGATGTTCACGTTTGAACAGATTTTTTAGGATTTTTGGTTTGATTTCTTCAACAGTTTAATGCACTAGGAATTAATCTAGTTGAAGGGAATGGAAGAGGTATAGATCGGCTAGAAGTAAGACTTCATGGATCGAAATTTGATTTAGCGATGATGGAGAAAACTGGGGTTGAATATGGGTACCTGGGGCTGCTGTGATCAGAGCATGGCTCTGTTCTCGGCTAGAACCGCGCGGCCTGGTGGCGCTCCGGCGATCGACGGCCGACTTCAGGCGGCTAGGGAGGTGCGAGGTAGGTCGCCCAAGGTTGGGGTCGAAGAAGATTGGGTTTGTGCTGCTCGAGTTACTCGGGATTCTGATATCAGAATTTTGGATGAAAATATCAGCCGATCAAACTTGGGTTTTAAACTAAGATTTAAATTCCGATTGAGATTTGATAAAAGATTTGAATTAATCCAAATCGGATTTGCCTTTGGATTCTTTCGAATCCATCAGAGAAATCTCTTCTCTGTTCGCGCGATGAGTCGGGGGTGAGGTTGCTGGCTCGTGCAAAAGGAAGCAGGTGATCGGTTTTAATATTTTACTGTTCCCTTTGGGGAACAGTACACGCCCCTTTTTTTTTCCTAATGGCTTTCATGCTGAAAGCGGTGTGGGAACTCTAGCTCGGCTGCTGGACGAAAAGTCCTTAGAAAAGTGCTGACGTCAGCATGACGTCAGCCTATTCTTTTTTTTTTTTACAAAAACTTTTTTTTAAATAAAACAAAAAGATATATATATTTATATCTACAATCCTAGTGTAACCAAATAATTCATAAAAATATATTTCCTATATTTATAACTTTCTAAAATACCCTGTAGCATTTATTTACACTATATATATATATATATATATATATATATATATATATATATATATATATATATATATATATATATATATATATATATAAAACTTAATATTGAAACCCTAATATCATTAAACAAATATAATTTCCAATTATTTCTAAAATAAGTAAATAATACATAAAAAGGAATTTATAAACAAGTATAAAAATATTTCTTAAAATAATTGAATATTACGACAAGTAATTTTAGAGGGGTACGACGCTAGTCAGGACACACGATGCCACTCGTCGTACCACATTGTCTAGTTAATGAGCGTAACAAAATAAAAATACAAATACGACTAAGACTTTATTTATAAATATGTATCAAATAATTCCAAAAATATATTTTTCAAGCAATATAGAATAATAATAAAATCTTTTGAAAATTCTGGGAGTTTACATCCTACCCAACTTACAAGAATTTCGTCCTCGAAATTTAGGAATAATAGGGTAGATGGGGTTGAGGGGTAGAAGGAGTAGTTTAAGGCGAGGATATCGCCACATGACTAAAGTGATACCTTGGATCCCTTTCTCAAGTACAGTGCATTGTCTCTAACAATAAAGGGGTTCAAGATGGTGCTATTGAGTACGAATGAGTAGTTCATAGGCGACGAAAATAATTCAAAATAGAGTTGCCAAGGCTGTCGCGGATGAGACTCTAGAGCGAGTTTTACTATGTCTCCATCCACCCGGGGTAATATAAGTACAGCGAACCAAAGTGCAATAGGTTGATCAGACCATCATGCACCGGTTCTGAATAGACAATATGTTAGTGAGTGCACCCAATAACACATATGTCATGAACAAGCTCGATAAGAGAATGAGCTTGCAAAACTAAGACTAAATTATCAGCATAAGGTAGTCAAAATATACCGGAGGTAATGATGAAGCAAATTAAATAGTCCAAGATCTTTTAAAATCAAGTCTTGTCCGAAGTGTGGGCCTATGCAGTTGGCTTTGTTGGCTAGCTAAGTTAGTGTCCTCTGAATTTATGGTCTGAGTAACTTATCAACACGGGTCACAAGGACAAAGGCTTTGTTGGGCCGTGAGGTATTCTACCCAACTTACAAGAGTTTAAGCTAGTAGTGTGATGGGACAATGGGTCAAGGTCTACAAAAAGTGTCTAACTCTAAGGCATTTCTTGGAAATACTTTTTGACTAAATCCTTAATCGCTATTCTAAGCAAGTCGGTCTATGCTACGGTTGCTGAGATTACTAAAGATGTTTGTAGGTAGTACCCTGCAGTGCAATTGCTAACTCTTAATCCAATGTGTTTAGGAAGACGAGATAACTATTCTATGCATGGATAGGACACAAATGAAGGTGCATCAATAATGTATTAACTAGAATAATACCTGTGGTATCTGTCAACTCGGGTAGGGTGTCTAGCACTGTCATGGTGAATGCTTGTCCTTGTCTCAGATTATTCATCTCTTCTCTAGTAGGCCTATACTCTGGTGTCTGGCCCTCTAAGACTAGTCCCTCCTGATATTCTTCTAAGGGAAGTGGTTGTGGTGCACCTGGCCCGAGAGTTATTGGCCCTCGTAACTGTTACGGTGATGGTTCTGGAGCTAAACCGGGTGTGGCATGTCGGTTGGAACAATCTCGAAGTTTATGCTCATTGGAACCGCAATTGAAGCAACACTTTAGTTGCCGACGACAGTCCTTCTGCTGGTGCCCTCTCCTTCCACAAAACTGGCAGGTTATTGTACTTGGAACTTGATAGGGCACGGCTTGCTGTTGATATTGTGCAGTAAGTCGTCGTTCGGGGCCTCCTGAACCAAGTTGAACTGGAAAGTCTATCGGGGCATAGTATCTTTGAGTTTGTTGTGCTTCCATGTGAAGGATCTCCTGACTTCTTGCTTCTTCTAATACTGTGGCGTGCGAAATTCTGGATTGTACAGTGGTGTGTGTTTTAAGCTCGGGCCTTAATCTATTATGAAACCTTTTTGCCTTCTCCTTCTCCGTTGGCATCAATCCCTCGGCAAATCTTCTTAGTCGACTAAATTCTGCATCATACTCGTCAACCGACTTGTCGCCTTATTTGAGGTGGAGGAACTGATCATACAATACATTCCGAGCAGCGGTTGGAAAGTACCTGTCACGACCCGCTACCCAAATTGTTGGGCCAGGCCGAGTCATGCCCAGCCTACGTTGAGATAAAACGTAGTAAGCTGTTCTAAAGACAACAGGATAAGACTAAATGTGCTAACAGTTCTATAAGTGAAGAAGAATCATAAATGCTCCAAACACAAAAGTCGTCGTATATAGTAAAATATCCAAGTACAAGTGAACTGAAATGTAAAACTGGATACATGTCCAGTTACAAAATAATATAGTCTAATACATGTCTACTCTCAAAAGTCTAAGTAAACAAAAGACAACTAGGCGAGGTTCCCTGCAGGAACATCCTCGTAAAGCAGAGCCGGGTCCTCGGCAGTATCTCCATAGTATGTGTCACAGAGTAACTCCTCCTCAGTAAGGATACCTACAACGTTATCCTGTCAGGACGGGAGCAAGTACTAAATCTAACAAACATATAATACTGATCATGTGATGAAAAGGAAATGACATATCACGTTGGTTCAGTTTTAGGTATGTTTTAGCATGGCGATAGATATACATTTTAAAGTTTAAAACTGTAGTAGGTGAGTGATCAGTCAATAGGTAATCAGGATGTACAGCGGTACATATCAATTTTCTGATGTGCACATACGTACACATAACGGCATCGGTGTATATCCATACACAAACGCGGGACCAGACATACGACACAGATACATATAGAATGTAACGGTGCTCGGTAAATACATACGGAGAAGGGGGTCATGATCACGAACACTACTAGCAGTTTCCCCTTAACCCGTGATTTAAGCATGTGAGAGATTATGAGATACTGTATAAATGTGGTAGAAACTGAAAGTAATACAACATGTGAAGTTCTAACTTGCTACCCCAAGGATCAGCATTTAACATGGTTGATGATTCACAGTTTTATGGTTTATAGCAGTATGTAAAGTTCGTAGAAAGTACTTGCCTCTAGCAAAGCAAAATAAAACAAGCTGCGATAACAATGCTATGGATGTCTGGTAGCTCGTCACTGTAGAAGTAAATACAACAACTTAGTTTTACACTAAGCTAAGACACTAGGACACTAATGGTGAAACACGACTTGTGATTGGGCACCTAGCCAAAATGATGCCTTGGCATAGGAGACCAAAGTGGGGTGACACACTATGTTAACTAACTTCCTAGGGTCTTTACACTAGTGAGGGATGGGGTTCAACACGACTAAAACTCCAAATAACACAAAAAGCTTCAAGTCGTAATTAATCAATAAATAAATCAAAAGATCATTGTGTTCTAACAATTTTTGAAGTAGACAAAAAGCCTAGTTTTTCTTAAAGTAAAGTACCAAGGTGATCCTTGTTAATCATAGAAATTTATTATAATTTTTTTGGAATTTATTAACCAGTACAAATATTTTATAAAAATCAGTTTTCCTAAGTATACAGAAAATGAGTTTTGATTTCATATGCCAAACTAGTGGCAAAACAGTAAATTAAATACTACAAAAATTATACTAAATTAGCCAACTTAACATAGTATCTAAAAACTATTTTTCCATAATTTTAGCAATACTTTGAGTATTTTTAGAAAATCAAAAACAGCATTGCACACAATAATTAATTATCTGCGTATTTTGTCCATGTATATAATTTGAACCAAAGTTCAAATACAGGACCCAAGGCCATGAATCAAGTCCAATATGACTTGTACAGGTCTTGAATGTGTGAAAACACATTTGAGCCCAAATACTCATGCTAGGCTTGGACACCAAATGGTTGCAGTAATTTAAATACACTAAAATACAATTTGGTAATAGTGCAAAATAAATATTAATATTTTAATAAGGTAAAGTTATGCATAGTGAAAATATGCATACAAATGTTTTAAAAGTACATATATATATATATATGTAAGGGAAAAATACTTAATTTATAAGGTATATATATATATGTATAAATATATATACATATATAGGAAAATACTTAACAATAAAGTGTATATATATTAATATATATATACATGAAAAATATATACATATATACATAATACATACATATATGAATATATATATAAATACAAACATATTTATATAAAATTTACTAACTATAAAATATATACATATATATATAAAATACTGTCAAAAGCAGTATATACACATATATATATATACTAATATATATATATATACATATATATATAAATATATATATAAAACTGAAAAAGAAAAAAGAAAAAGAAACAGAAAAGAAAAGAAGACAGAAAGGAGGGGGCTTGAACTCGGGCTAGCAGAGCCGAGGGGGGGTTTGAGTTACTGCGCGCTGGCCAGTGGGCCAGTTGGCCCGTTTGTTAGGAATAAGGTTGGGTTTATTTTATTTAGGTTTTAGTTGTTAAAAACAGTAACACGAAATATCGCTCTGTGTCGTGACAGTTTGGGACACAGAGTCTTGTATCCATACTCAGCACGACACGCACGAAATGATTCGGCCGTGTCCAAGCTTACCCAAAGACTGCCCGTGTCCTGGCGAGTCACCCATGCTAAATCGAGACACAAATAGACACGAACACAACTGACACGTACGTGTCCGACTAGTCAGGGGGGGTTTGAGAGTGCTGGCCGACGGAGTAGGCGTCGGGGCGGTGGCGCTCGGGTGGCGACGCGTTCGCCTTGGCCGGGCACGTCGAATGGTGGTGGTCGCGGCTGTCGAAGTCGACCGTGGAGGCTGGACGGGGAAGCTCGCCGGAGTTAGGGTTAGGGCTGGAGGTTTTTGGGGAAGACGGTGGCGTGGGCGGTCGTGGTGGGGTTTTAGGGTTAGGGTTTAGTCTGGGGGAGAGAGGGGGGTCATTTATAGGGAGCTAAGGCGGTCGGGCTGGCCGGAAATGGCGGGGGCAGGGCGCGCTGGCGGTCGTCGGTCAGCCGGGTCATCGGGGGAGTGGGTAGATTAGGTTTGCGTTTAGGTCCCCGTAGATTAGGATATTACAGTTAGGTCCTAACAGAGGGTAGTTGCAAATAGGAATTTGTATAACCCACCCCGCACAGTTTATGTGCAAATAAAATTTGCACATAACAAATTTATAATTGCAAAACGATATTAAAACAATCTAATTAATTGTAAAAGTCAATTAAAATATTTTAAAAAATTGCAAATTAATATTTTAATATATAAAACTCATTTATAAATCATTTAAAAATTCTAGAAAAATTCCTAAAAATTCTAATAATTATTTTAAGGCTACAAATGACATTAAAATTTAAGTAACACTAATTTAACTAGAATTTGAAAAACAGGGGCTTACAAGTCTTCCCTCCTTGAAAAATTTTGTCCTCGAAATTCACAAGGATTGAAGACCCGACAATATTCTAACATAGCAAGTAATGCAACAAAATGACTAAGGCTGCGATCGAAACTAACCTCTAAGGTATCAAGCGGGAACGGGTGGTTCCCTCGCAGCGGTTGGATCGAACAAGTAAGGGAATCTCTCCCTCATGTCCGACTCCCTCTCCCAAGTAGATTCACCTGGGGAGTGACGGCTCCAAGCTACTCGCACTAGGGGTATGACCTTGTTCCTCAGCCTCTTCTCTCTCCGGTCTAATATCTCCACTGGCTGCTCAGAAACTGTAAGGCTCGGTCCGACCTCCAACTCTGAATGATCTAGCACATGACTGGGGTCTGGAACATATCTCCTCAGCTGAGATACGTGGAAGACGTCGTGAACTCCTGCTAGGTTGGGTGGAAGTGCAACCCTGTAAGCTACCTCTCCGATCCTGCCAAGTATCTCGAATGGCCCGATGTATCTGGGGCTCAGCTTCCCTTATCGTCCGAACCGGATCGTCCCTCTGGTAGGTGATATCTTCACTAGCACCATATCACCGTCTGCGAACTCCATCGGCCTGCGACTAGCATCAGCCCAGTGTTTCTGCCTGTCCTGAGCTACTCTGAGCCTGTCTCTGATCATCCCGACTTTCTCTGCTGCATCCGTGATCATCTCTGGCCCAAGCATAACTCTGTCTCTGACATTATCCCAAAAGAGCGGTGTCCGGCACCGTCGTCCATAAAGCGCCTCGAAAGGAGACATACCAATACTGGCCTGGTAGCTGTTGTTGTATGAAAACTCTACCAAGTGCAGATGGCTCTCCCATGATCCTCCGAAGTCCAGCACACAAGTCCTCAGCATATCCTCCAGTGTCTGTATCGTCCTCTCGGACTGCCCATCTGTCTGCGGGTGGTACGTCGTACTGAACTTGAGCCTACTGCCCAATTCCTCCTGCAAGCTCCTCCAGTAGTGGGATGTGAATCTGCTGTCTCTGTCTGACACGATGCTCACTGGCACTCCGTGTAGGCAAACTATCTGCTGCATGTATAGCTCTGCCAACTTCTCGGTGGAGAGCCCCACCTTGAAGGGTATGAAGTGCGCACACTTCGTCAGCCTGTCTACGATGACCCAGATGGCATCCTTCCCTCCTTGGGAACGAGGAAGCCCTGAAACGAAGTCCATCGTAATATGTTCCCACTTCCACTCAGGAATGGGTAACGGCTGCAACAAACCAGCTGGCCTCTGGCGCTCCGCCTTGACCTGCTGGCAAACTAAGCATCTCGAGATAAAACGCGATACATCCCTCTTCATCCCGTGCCACCAAAGATGTTCCCGCAAGTCACGGTACATCTTATTAGCACCAGGGTGAATAGAATATCTCGATCGGTGTGCCTCCTGCAAGACTGCCTCTACCAGCTCTCCCTTCGGCACGCACAATCGGCTGCCATACCTCAGGGATCCATCCTCTGCTATAGTGAAGTCATCCAGCAATCCAGCTAATGCCTGGGGTCGAAGTCTGCGAAGACTCTCATCTGTAGACTGTGCCTCCCGGATCTGCTCTATCAAACCTGACTGAATGTCAAGCGCCATCATCTGTATCACTGATCCTGGCCGAACTAGCTCAATACCGAGCTTCTCCAGATCCTCCCGCAAATGCCGATCAATCATCAGGTACCACGCCATCGGATGCCTGCTCAGCACATCCGCCACCACATTTGCCTTCCCGGGGTGATACTGTAAATCGATTCGAAGTCCTTCATCAACTCCAACCATCGTCTTTGCCTCATGTTCAGCTCTTTCTGCGTGAACACATACTTCAAGCTTTTGTGGTCAGTAAAAATTTCCACACGCTCTCCGTATAAGTAATTTCCATAACTTGAGTGCAAAGATCACCGCAGCTAACTCGAGGTCATGGGTAGGATAATTCCTCTCATGAGTCCGCAATTGCCTAGATGCATAAGCAATTACTTTCCCATGCTGCTGTAGAACACATCCTAGCCCCTTCCCAGAAGCATCACTGTATATGGTGAAACCTCCAGAACCTGAAGGTAAAGTCAGAACTGGAGCGGTCGTCAGCCTCCTCTTCAGCTCCTCAAATGCCGCCTGGCAGTCCTCTGACCAGATGTACTCTGCGTCCTTCCGCGTCAGCTTCGTCATGGGTTCAGCTATCCTAGCAAAGTCCTGGACGAACTTTCTGTAATAGCCTGCTAAACCCAGAAAGCTCTTGATCTCTGAAACTGACGTCGGAGCCTTCCATGTCTCAACTGCAGCAATCTTCCTGGGATCCACCGAGATTCCATCTCCAGTGACTACATGGCCGAGAAACTCCACTCGGTCTAAAAAGAACTCGCACTTCGGCAATTTGGCAAACAATCTCTCCTGCCTTAGAATCCCCAAAACTATCCGCAAGTGCTCTGCATGCTCCTCTGGCGTCTTCGAGTATATCAGGATGTCGTCGATAAACACTACGACGAACTTATCCAGATACTGGTGAAATGTCTTATTCATCAAGTTCATAAAGACAGCTGGCGCATTTGTGAGACCAAATGGCATCACCAGAAACTCGTACTGCCCGTACTTCGTATTGAACGCCGTCTTCTGGATGTCTGTTGGCCTAACCTTCACCTGGTGGTACCCGGATCTCAAGTCTATCCTGGAAAACACCTTCGCCCCGCTCAATTGGTCGAACAAATTATCTATCCTGGGCAGAGGATATCTGTTCTTGATAGTGATGGCATTCAAGGCCCGGTAATCAATACACAACCGGACTGTACCATCCTTCTTAGGCACAAAGAGCACTGGCGCTCCCCATGGAGAAGCACTGGATCGAATGAAACCTTTTTCAACAGGTCATCAATCTGCTCTTTCATCTCTATGGCCTCCTTAGGATTCACTCTATAGCAAGCCCGGGATACTGGTGATGAACCCGGCACTAAATCTATAGTGAACTCCACATCTCTGTCAGGCGGAAGTCCTGGAAGATCCTCTGGGAATACATCCATAAACTCCCTAATGATAGGGTGTGGCGGTGCTGCGTCCCCGACTGTAGCACAACAGTTCGGCTCTAGGCTGATCTCCGGCCCTGTCCTTCTGACACTGAATGGTGCTGTGCCTGGGGGACTGAACAAAATACTACCCTCATAGCAATCTATAGATGCATGGGCATAGCTAAGCCAGTCCATCCCTAATATGATATCATAACCGGGGAGTGGCATCACAAAGAATCGCCCTCTGAACTCTCTCCCGGCTATAAAAATAGAACATCTATAGATAGATCTAATAGGCACTGGTCCTCCTCCCGTCATCACTCTACTAATCTCTGCAGTAGGTGTAGCTACTAGATGATGTTTATGCATAAACTCTAATGATAGGAAGCTATGAGATGCACCAGAATCAAACAAACATACAGCTAGAAAAGTATGCAAATAAACATGACCTGTGATGACGTCAGCTAAGTAATCCGGCTCCGAAACCTGCTCCGGCTCCGTCTCAATGGCTAGACTATAAACCCTCCCCTGAGGTCCCTTCTGCTGCTGCAGATGCTGCCCGAACCTCTGCTGCTGAGTCGGGAGCGGTCCTCTAGTCTTCGCTACTGGGCACTCTCGAAGCTGATGGGTGGCAGACCCACAAGCCAAACACTGCCCCAACTTCTTCCTGCAGATGGAAGCGTCGTGGCCTACCCTCTTGCAGAATGCACAAAAACCTCCCTTCGGCTGCTGTCGGGGTCCCGGGGCTCTAACTGGCGGGGTCTGATGATGTGGTGTAGGGGAACTGTAAGTCTGCTGTGGCGTCGGCGCTCTCTGCTGGAAAGCCTGACGCTTGGACGGTCCCTCATGATGTGCAGAAGCCGGCCTCTTGCATGATAGAAGACGCTCCTCGATGCTCCGAGCTAACTCTAGGCTCTGGTAGTAGTCAGTCGTACCGTTCGCCACTATAAGAATGCCAATGTCTGGAACTAGACCATGGCAAAACCTACGGGTCATCTCCTCTGGATCAGCAACCAGACTAGGAGCAAAACGGCTCAGGCGACTAAACTCTCCCGCATAGTCATCAACAGAACGGTTCCCCTGCTGGATGTTCTGGAATCGTAGCCCCATGGCTACTCTAGCAGTGGTCGAGAAGAATTTCTTCTTGAACTGGGTCTTGAACTGGTCCCAGGTGGCTCTACCTCTCACGAACAACGGCTCATTCCTGAACCAGACTCCGGCTAAGTCTATCAGCAGAAATCCTGCTGCCTCGACCTGAAGGTCATCCGGCATCCTAACTCCCATAAGCTTTCTCTCTACAGAATCTAGCCAGTCATCAGCTACTACTATGCCCTCAGTCCCTGAGAACTCCTTGGGATTCAGACCCATGAAGTCCTTGACCGTCCCCGCTCTCTGCCGTGGCTCTACATGTGGTGGGACCACGGGACGTCCCTCAGAACGCTCCATGCTCTGGCGGAGTAGGGTAGTCTGCTCCTGATGGGTTGTTAGGAACCCCTGGATCAGTGTGAGCAGCTGGGTCCCGTCGAGAGTGACGGAAGTCTGGGTGGGTATAGTGATAGGGGGTGGTGGAAGTATCGGGGCCTGCTGGGACTGGGATGTGGAAGGTGGTATCTGGGTCTGTGGATCTGTGGAGTGGGGGAATGTGGTAGGTGGAGGTGTATCAGTCAACCGGTCAGCTGACTGGATATGGAGGGCCCCATTCTCGGGGGTAACATACTGGGACGAACGAGTAAGCACCATCTAAATTACACATAAAAAGACTTATAAGGACTTATTTAAAGCAAGCAATCATATGCAAGAAAATCTAATTATAATAGCAAACATGTGATGTATTTCCTATGTTGCAATCCTAGCATTCCTCTAAGTGTTCTAAGCGTCTTTCCTAATGTTGTCTAATTACCTTAAGTTCCTAATTGCATGCATGCTTGGTACAATAACGTAACCAAACAGTTTAGTCAGGACCTGCGTGGGCCACCACTAAAAACATGTCACGACCCGCTACCCAAATTGTTGGGCCAGGCCGAGTCATGCCCAGCCTACGTTGAGATAAAACGTAGTAAGCTGTTCTAAAGACAACAGGATAAGACTAAATGTGCTAACAGTTCTATAAGTGAAGAAGAATCATAAATGCTCCAAACACAAAAGTCGTCGTATATAGTAAAATGTCCAAGTACAAGTGAACTGAAATGTAAAACTGGATACATGTCCAGTTACAAAATGATATAGTCTAATACATGTCTACTCTCAAAAGTCTAAGTAAACAAAAGACAACTAGGCGAGGTTCCCTGCAGGAACATCCTCGTAAAGCAGAGCCGGGTCCTCGGCAGTATCTCCATAGTATGTGTCACAGAGTAACTCCTCCTCAGTAAGGATACCTACAACGTTATCCTGTCAGGACGGGAGCAAGTACTAAATCTAACAAACATATAATACTGATCATGTGATGAAAAGGAAATGACATATCATGTTGGTTCAGTTTTAGGTATGTTTTAGCATGGCGATAGATATACATTTTAAAGTTTAAAACTGTAGTAGGTGAGTGATCAGTCAATAGGTAATCAGGATGTACAGCGGTACATATCAATTTTCTGATGTGCACATACGTACACATAACGGCATCGGTGTATATCCATACACAAACGCGGGACCAGACATACGACACAGATACATATAGAATGTAACGGTGCTCGGTAAATACATACGGAGAAGGGGGTCATGATCACGAACACTACTAGCAGTTTCTCCTTAACCCGTTATTTAAGCATGTGAGAGATTATGAGATACTGTATAAACATGGTAGAAACTGAAAGTAATACAACATGTGAAGTTCTAACTTGCTACCCCAAGGATCAGCATTTAACATGGTTGATGATTCACAGTTTTATGGTTTATAGCAGTATGTAAAGTTCGTAGAAAGTACTTGCCTCTAGCAAAGCAAAACAAAACAAGCTGCGATAACAATGCTATGGATGTCTGGTAGCTCGTCACTGTAGAAGTAAATACAACAACTTAGTTTTACACTAAGCTAAGACACTATGACACTAATGGTGAAACACGACTTGTGATTGGACACCTAGCCAAAATGATGCCTTGGCATAGGAGACCAAAGTGGGGTGACACACTATGTTAACTAACTTCCTAGGGTCTTTACACTAGTGAGGGATGGGGTTCAACACGACTAAAACTCCAAATAACACAAAAAGCTTCAAGTCGTAATTAATCAATAAATAAATCAAAAGATTATTGTGTTCTAACAATTTTTGAAGTAGATAAAAAGCCTAGTTTTTCTTAAAGTAAAGTACCAAGGTGATCCTTGTTAATCATAGAAATTTATTATAATTTTTCTGGAATTTATTAACCAGTACAAATATTTTATAAAAATCAGTTTTCCTAAGTATACAGAAAATGAGTTTTGATTTCATATGCCAAACTAGTGGCAAAACAGTAAATTAAATACTACAAAAATTATACTAAATTAGCCAACTTAACATAGTATCTAAAAACTATTTTTTCATAATTTTAGCAATACTTTGAGTATTTTTAGAAAATCAAAAATAGCATTGCACACAATAATTAATTATCTGCGTATTTTGTCCATGTATATAATTTGAACCAAAGTTCAAATACAGGACCCAAGGCCATGAATCAAGTCCAATATGACTTGTACAGGTCTTGAATGTGTGAAAACACATTTGAGCCCAAATACCCATGCTAGGCTTGGACACCAAATGGTTGCAGTAATTTAAATACACTAAAATACAATTTGGTAATAGTGCAAAATAAATATTAATATTTTAATAAGGTAAAGTTATGCATAGTGAAAATATGCATACAAATGTTTTAAAAGTACATATATATATATGTAAGGGAAAAATACTTAATTTATAAGGTATATATATATATGTATAAATATATATACATATATAGGAAAATACTTAACAATAAAGTGTATATATATATTAATATATATATATACATGAAAAATATATACATATATACATAATACATACATACATGAATATATATATAAATACAAACATATTTATATAAAATTTACTAACTATAAAATATATACATATATATATAAATACTTTCAAAAGCAGTATATACACATATATATATATATACTAATATATATATATATAAATATATATATAAATATATATATAAAACTGAAAAAGAAAAAAGAAAAAGAAAAAAAAAACAGAAAAGAAAAGAAGACAGAAAGGAGGGGGCTCGAACTCGGGCTAGCAGAGCCGGGGGGGGTTTGAGTTACTGCGCGCTGGCCAGTGGGCCAGTTGGCCCGTTTGTTAGGAATAAGGTTGGGTTTATTTTATTTAGGTTTTAGTTGTTAAAAACAGTAACACGAAATATCGCTCTGTGTCCTGACAGTTTGGGACACAGAGTCTTGTATCCATACTCAGCACGACACGCACGAAATGATTCGGCCGTGTCCAAGCTTACCCAAAGACTGCCCGTGTCCTGGCGAGTCACCCATGCTAAATCGAGACACAAATAGACACGAACACAACTGACACGTACGTGTCCGGCTAGTCAGGGGAGGGTTTGAGAGTGCTGGCCGGCGGAGTAGGCGTCGGGGCGGTGGCGCTCGGGTGGCGACGCGTTCGCCTTGGCCGGGCGCGTCGAATGGTGGTGGTCGCGGCTGTCGAAGTCGACCGTGGAGGCTGGACGGGGAAGCTCGCCGGAGTTAGGGTTAGGGCTGGAGGTTTTTGGGGAAGACGGTGGCGTGGGCGGTCGTGGTGGGGTTTTAGGGTTAGGGTTTAGTCTGGGGGAGAGAGGGGGGTCATTTATAGGGAGCTAAGGCGGTCGGGCTGGCCGGAAATGGCGGGGGCAGGGCGCGCTGGCGGTCGTCGGTCAGCCGAGTCGTCGGGGGAGTGGGTAGATTAGGTTTGCGTTTAGGTCCCCGTAGATTAGGATATTACAGTTAGGTCCTAACAGAGGGTAGTTGCAAATAGGAATTTGCATAACCCACCCCGCACAGTTTATGTGCAAATAAAATTTGCACATAACAAATTTATAATTGCAAAACGATATTAAAATAATCTAATTAATTGCAAAAGTCAATTAAAATATTTTAGAAAATTGCAAATTAATATTTTAATATATAAAACTCATTTATAAATCATTTAAAAATTCTAGAAAAATTCCTAAAAATTCTAATAATTATTTTAAGGCTATAAATGACATTAAAATTTAAGTAACACTAATTTAACTAGAATTTGAAAAATAGGGGCTTACAGTACCTCTCGTTGAAGAGTTTGTAGAACTCTTCCCATGACTGATTGGTACCCAAGCGCCTCTCCTCCGTTTTCCACCAATGATGAGCATTGTCCTCGAGTAATAAATCAACTGCGGTCATCCAATCTTCTTTAGGCAACTGTGACGCCCTTAACTTCTTCTCGGTGCTAATAAGCCATGAAGAAACTTCCAGTGGGCCTTCGGTACCTCTGAAGGTCTTCGGATTCATTAGCGTGAAATCTAAAATACTTTCTACGTATGAATGGGGCCCTGGTGGAGGTGCTGGTACTTGGGCTGGTGGTGGAGATGGGGGTCTATTATGTGGGACCATCACGTCTTGTTTCAATAGCTCATTTTGCTGCCACTGAGCCTGCAATAGAGTATAAAGGAACCGATTGGTATCATCTCCATTAATCGGGGACATAGGCATCTGCGGTCCAGCTTGAGGTAGATTCTGATGAAGGGGTGGTGGAGTATACCCTCCCTGGGGTGCAGGGGTCTGCTGAACAGGCTGAACTAACTGGGGTTCAGAGGCTTGGGGATGCTGGTGAGTAGGTGGGGTCGTTTGGTCTGGCTGAGAAGGCATAGTTGAGGTTGCTATAGGATGCTGTGTGTGAATTTGCTCCTCTTGGGCTGCCGAGTTTCCTGGTGTGATGGCAAGTGGTGCAGCGCTACCGCTATAAGGATTCATTTTCTGGCACGAGATATAGAATTTTCGTTAGAACAATTTCAAGCTAGATACAAATCAAGCAATCAAATGAGAGTTTGATGAGGAATCAAGGAATGTATCAAACATGTGGATGAGATGCCTAATTTCTAATCCTATATGCAGGCTCGTATCAGCACAGTTATGTAGCCGATACGATATGCTCAGACCTGCATGGGCCATCACAAAAATATGTAACGCCCCAATCCCAAAATACGTAGGATTATGAACGTAGACATGCCAGCCGTATAATAAATATACGTAAGCTGTAAAAATACAGTAGAACCATAACTAATCTCATCCACACAGAATAAATGAATAAAAGATATCATATAATGAGAATGAATTTATCTTGATACAATATGTTGGGCGGAGACAAATCCACTACCAACAAAATAAGGAAAAATGTATAGAAAATGAAATAAGTGACGAGCGAAGCGAAGACGATCCAAGTGCAATCATCCTCGACGAAATAGCGATGATCACGACTAGAGCTAAAGCACCTGCGAAAGACAAGAGCACACACCTGGAGAGATAACCAGGTCCTCAGAGGGACGTAACAAGACACATAATATCATGCCACATACACTGAATGAATATTGCTCAAATAAATAAGTCAATTGAATTATAACATGGTCCAATACGCACCTATTGAACGAGCTTACCATCCCCCCAACCAAACAAGGACATGAGATGGTAAACTAATTCACGGTAACGTATCTTCCCATGCTATGAATACAATATGGTATTCGGACCCCAACAAGGTTCAACACCTTCTCATCGAAGTAGTAAGTCACACCTACAACCAAACAAGGACAAGATATGACAAACTAATCCGGGACAAGTTATTATTCCAAGCCACGGTCAGATACAAGTACCCAAACCAAGAGTACTCATACCTAACGGATAAGGTAGCCTAACCGTTCTATGTGAATGCAGTTTTAAGAACAGTTCATGGTCGCATGACTACCCAGTCAAGTCGAGAAAATACTAATGCAGTACCTCAGTAGCGAGTCACAACACCATATACTATTCCTCAGTATCGAGCGAGTCTATAGCATACAGTCTACCTATCGTTCCTCAGTAGCGAGCGAGTCTACGATAAATAGGGTGGTAGTCAACTTCCAATCATGTTCTTCCCGCCCAATGCTAACTCTATAACCTCTAAGTCAAACTAGCATGCAACCTCTATTAGCGGTTATTCCTATCGCATGGCTTGTACGTACTGGTGGCCAGCCAATCATGCACTTCTGTGTTCTACATACGACACACAACTTTGTGGTACAACGTGTCAAGGCCATGAATGCAACACACAAAGGTGGTCCCTTAAATCTAGGTTTAATGTGTAAGAAAAATAATACATAGCAAGAAACTGAACAGTAAATTCTAACAGGTTATGCCATGTATCACAGTTTATTTTGCATAAAGAAAATAATGAACATGAATGAAATATGAGCTAAAATAATTAAACAGCAAATGGCAAGGTGTCTTGCCTGAGGGTGGTACGGGATGTAGCAAAATCCAACAGTCAGAATCGTCAACACGAAAGTCAAAATCCACAAGGAGCTCCGGATGCTGAAACAAATATCACGAACGAGTTTGGAATAAAAGATATACCTAGGAAACGCCTGTCCAAAAGTTAAATTCTGGAACAGGGGAAAAATCATAATTTCGGGTCAAAACGATATCCGCCATTGGACCCGTTTTGCACCGAACTGCGTGCCAGTACCTACGGTCTCTAAAGTCGTCAAACTACATGTCTACAGATTTGGTTTGAGGAGGCGAACTCAACGGTATGTCCAGTTTTGGATTCCGATGAGCCGTGCACAAATTCGCCCGTAGGAGCGGGTCGCGGGCCCGCCAAAAAGGCGTTCCGATTTGACCTTCTCAGAATCGAACCAAACTTGGCATACAGGACCAGAAAAATGATACGGTCCTGCTGGCACAAGTTTTGTCTCGATACGACGAACGTACACGGAGTTATGGCCAAGTTTGCAAAAGGTCGATACGGGGGTATCTCGACGGATACGTACTGATTTCGTCGCGCACACGCAACGAAATCGAGTTCCGTCAATTCCCACACGTCAGCAACATCCATACGCGCCTTTTGATGCGTATAGTACGCGACCACGTCACCCGATTTGTCGGAACGCACGCCGTATCGGGAAGGTTTTCTAATTTTTTTCAGTTTCCTAAACAGTTTTTCCTGTAAGTTTGCAATCAAATAACTTCCTGCATAATTAACGAATTCAAGATCTACAAGTTGGGGTCAACTCTCGTATATGTTAACTAGGACTGTTTGAAACTAGTTGTTGAAAGTTCTCAGTAATTAGTTCGAAAAACACCATCCAAGTTGGGGGTCTGGACCGGGTTTGATGTTTACGTTTGAACAGATTTTTTGGGATTTTTGGTTCGATTTCTTCAACAGTTTAATGCACTAGAAATTAATCTAGTTGAAAGGAATGGAAGAGGTATAGATCGGCTAGAAGTAAGACTTCATGGATCGAAATTTGATTTAGCGATGATGGAGAAAACTGGGGTTGAATATGGGTACCTGGGGCTGCTGTGATCAGAGCAAGGCTCTGTTCTCGGCTAGAACCGCACGGCCTGGTGGCGCTCCGGCGATCGACGGCCAACTTCAGGCGGCTAGGGAGGTGCGAGGTAGGTCGCCCAAGGTTAGGGTCGAAGAAGATGGGTTTGTGCTGCTCGAGTTGCTCGGGATTCTGATATCAGAATTTTGGATGAAAATATCAGCCGATCAAACTTGGGTTTTAAACTAAGATTTAAATTCCGATTGAGATTTGATAAAAGATTTAAATTAATCCAAATCGGATTTGCCTTTGGATTCTTTCGAATCCATCAGAGAAATCTCTTCTCTGTTCGCACGATGAGTCGGGGGTGAGGTTGCTGGCTCGTGCAAAAGGAAGCAGGTGATCGATTTTAATATTTTACTGTTCCCTTTGGGGAACAGTACACACCCCTTTTTTTTTTTACCTAATGGCTTTCATGCTGAAAGCGGTGTGGGAACTCTAGCTCGGCTGCTGGACGAAAAGTCCTTAGAAAAGTGCTGACGTCAGCATGACGTCAGCCTATTCTTTTTTTTTTTTTTTACAAAAACTTTTTTTTAAATAAAACAAAAAGATATATATATTTATATCTACAATCCTAGTGTAACCAAATAATTCATAAAAATATATTTCCTATATTTATAACTTTCTAAAATACCCTGTAGCATTTATTTACACTATATATATATATATATATATATATATATATATATATATATATATATATATATATATATATATATATATATAACTTAATATTGAAACCCTAATATCATTAAACAAATATAATTTCCAATTATTTCTAAAATAAGTAAATAATACATAAAAAGGAATTTATAAACAAGTATAAAAATATTTCTTAAAATAATTGAATATTACGACAAGTAATTTTAGAGGGGTACGACGCTAGTCAGGACACACGATGCCACTCGTCGTACCACATTGTCTAGTTAATGAGCGTAACAAAATAAAAATACAAATACGACTAAGACTTTATTTATAAATATGTATCAAATAATTCAAAAAATATATTTTTCAAGCAATATAGAATAATAATAAAATCTTTTGAAAATTCTGGGGGTTTACAATGGCGGCACAACTCACCAGGCGAGTCGACCTGGGAGCGAGAAGACCAGATGCGGGAGCAGTACCCGTACCTGTTTGAGACTTAAGGTAATCCCTAACCTTGCTTTTAATTTCGAGGACGAAATTTTCTAAGAAGGGAAGATTGTGAAACCTATTTTCTGTGAATTAAATTATTATTATTATTAGTATTTCTATTATTATTATTATTATAATTTTGAGTGTTAAAATTATTTCAAAAATTAATAACATGGATTTTTGAGTTCAAAGCCCTCCCTATTTCTCTCCCCCTCTTCTGCTCCTCTCCATACATTCACCAACTATTCCTCCTTATTCACTCACTCTCTCCCTATTTTTAGTACAACCAACCACCCCCATCCTTCTTAACCCCCTCCTCTCTACAACTCCAGCACTTCACCACCACTATTAACCAACAGAACACTCTCTCCTCCCTCACAACTTCACTCTCAACTCTCCAACCCCCTCTCTCCCGACCCCTTCCCGACGCCAGCCCTCGGCGCGCCAACCTCCGACCCGACGCCCTTCCAGCGGAGCCGCGCCCACACCCGTCGGCCTCCGACGACCCGACGCCGCGCCCACACCCGTCCAGCCCCATTCGCCCCCTCCGGCCGAGCCCCTTTCTTCAGAGAACATAATTAAGCGCACTACCAATGCACTTATCCCAATCAGAGAACATAATTAACCGAAGCATCATTGACATAAAAGAACTGGAGAATCATGCTAAATAAAACATAGCTGGACAATATATGAAGAGAAAACGAAGGTACTATTCCGGAAGCCAGGTTACAATCCTTAAACCAAACAAGGACCGAGATTGTAACCCTTCGCCTGAACAGAACTTAGTCTCTGATCATTTATTGCTAAAGGTGACAATCATTAAGGTAAAAAGGTGAGAGTAAAATGATAAAAGTGACAATGAAGAGTACAATACGCTAGAGTGACAATAGAGTACAATCATTATAGTGACAATCTGGAGTGACAATCATTCAATCATTCTGGTACAATCTTGCAATCAATCACTTCTAGACAATACTATACTGGACTAGACTCCATCCAATCAATCACGGCCAACCATTGCCTACGGCTTTCTACATTAACTAACTAGGGTTATCACAATCATAGTTACTAGCAAGATACAATGAGATGCTCCAAGTAGTCACAGGCCCTGCAGCTATCCAGGTTATCCAGGCAATCATTATAGTGACAATTTAGAGAGTTCAATCATTTTAAGTGACAATCAAGAGTGCCCCACATGACAGTGGACTGAAAATGTGTCCTACTCGTCGGCAGGCTACAAGTTCAAACATTTGCGGCCGGGATAACGGGATCGCCTGTAACTGGGGAACATCTCTTCATGTCTAATGAATTATACTAGTCATTAACCTTAGTCCATTTCAGTAGGTACTCCTGACCGTGGTACTCAGGAGTCCCCTCCTAGACATGATGCAAGACAGGACTGGATTATTTGCACAAGCACAATCGCCCACGGTGTCCAGGTTACTTATACAAGTCATGTCATGTCAGGTAGCCGTCGCAACAGCTATTCGAGATAATCATGTCAGGTTATCATGTCAAGTGTACTAGTCAGGAGTGCGCCACGACGGGCCACTATCAGGTCATGTCAGGTTACTTGTCAGGAGTGCACCACTACGGGTCACTGTCGGGTCGTGCTCCATTATCAATTCCAAACATAACAAATGAATTCATGATTTTCAAGTTCAGGACAAAAGGCGTAAGGATATAAAATGGACGTAAAAATATACGATAAGGAGTTACAAAACATGGGCAATAATGATAAATAATAGTACGCAGGGCTATTGGAAAGTCATACAGCTCAGACATATGCGGCAGGAAAGGAGGGGGCACATGCGGCTCAAATAGGAGCCCATGCGGCACAGGAGAGAGGTGAGCATATGCGGCTAGGTTTAATCGGGGTCATGCGGCCCGGACTCAGAAGCCCATGCGGCCAGATCTGGGGGGGTTCTCATGCGGCTCGAGGATCAGGGCCTATGCGGCTCGGGGATCCAGACAGTCCTGCGGCCGAGAGGACTCGAGTCCTCATACGGCAGCAAGTGACTGGGGTCTATGTGGCTAGGAGAGCAATGCCTATGCGGCACAACTGAGTTGAGTCTCATACGGCCAGGGTAGTAGGACTCATGCGGCTGGACGGACGGAGTCCCATGCGGCTCGCGGAACTAGCGGGCCTTATGCGGCTCGAGAGAGTTCAGAACTTTATGCGGCTGGGAATTGAGCGAGTTATGCGGCTAAGTGAGTCCGACTCTCATGCGGCTCAAGAACTTCCAGTCATGCGGCTCGATAGAACACTTGCCGCATGAATATTCATGCGGTCAAGTCAAGCACTGTTTATCTTCTCCAAAATTTCAGAGAAGAAGAACACCTATGAGAGCCAAGTCCTCAAGCTCCATAACTCCATCATCCGGAGCCTAAATCCGAACTTCCATAGGTCAAAATGGGGTAGAACGAAATTCTCTACAACATAGAACCATCAAAACTCAGAAATAACAAGATTAAGTAGATCAAAACCCAAGAAATTCTGAAAATAAAATAAACTTAGATCTACAAGAATCTAGCCATGGAAAGTAAAAAAGCCCAGTACTAAAGTGCTTTAGAATGTAGTAAGGAAGAGAATGAAGTAATAAAATTGGAGTTCCTTCATGAAGCAAGATGCACTTGCCTAGACCTCTCTCTCCTCTCTCTGGTAGGTAAGGAAGTAAATGAGGAAGAAGAAGATGAGTAATGAAGAGAGAGAAAGAAGAAATGGCAATAAATATCAAAGGTGGTGGTAGGTAGGGGGTTCATCCATGGTTCATGATGAACCAAAATAATCCCAACCGAACCAAGCCAACCCGGGCCAAGAATAAACCAAGCCAAGCCATGAAGAAAACTAAACAAGGAATCATGCAATACAGAATAAAATACGTACACGTATTCCAGAAATACATAATACGAACCACAGGCATTACAACTCTACCCACCTTAAAAGAATTCCATCCTCGAAATTTAATCAAGAGGCTAGAGGAGCAATGACAAGCTACATTAATCACATGCAAGCTATAATTAGGCAGACAATCACTCATTCAAGCAAGGAATCGAAGGCATGAGGCATAAGAAGGACAATATACCTCACGAGTCAAACAAGTAGGGATAACGTGATCGGATATCATCCTCACACTCCCACGTTTGACTCTCCCAAGGAGCGATGAACTCAAGCAACACGAACTAAACTGATAGTCTTGCGCTTGAGGTCTCTCTCTTTGGTCAAACAGGGATACGGGCCTATCCTTATACGAAAAGGTTGGTACCAATAACCAGTTTCGAATGACCTAGGATATGGCTCGGGTCCGGAATATACCGTTGTAATTAGGATACATGAAATACGTCATACACCCCGCATAATGACGGTAGAAAAGCAAGATGAGAGGACACATATACCTCTCGGTCGATTCTGAACCTGAGCCTGGGCTAGGGCAAACTGCCGCGGGTTCTGTTGCTGGAAAGTCTGGGCCTGAGTCGGCAATGGCCTCGGGAACGGGAACTGTTGTTGCTGGTGAACTGGAGCTGGTACTGGTGCTGGTGCTGGTGCTGGTCCCCTAATCGAGGGACTAGATACTGTCGATGCTGAATCAACTCTGAAAGGGCAGGACCCTACCCTATGATCCGATGCTCCACATAATAAACACAATCCCAATGCCTTGCGACATTCCGCTACCACATGTCCAGGCTTCCCACAATAAGAACAGCCTACGACGGAAGACTGTGCTTGCTTCTGTTTCTGCTGAGGGTACGTCGGGGTCGAGTACTAGACCGACGTAACTGAGGTTGCTTGCCTCGGAGTTCCAATAGTCAAAGCCCTAGCTGTCGGGGCTGGTGCTGAAGACTGATTCATTTGATGGTGGGACCGCTTTCGACCTCCGGTCCTGTCCACGATCCTCTGGGAGGTATACTCATGCCTCCTAGCTGCTCGCAACACCGCATCATAGGTCTGATGCTCGAACTGTTCTACTGCCAATAAGATCTCCAAGTGGAGCCCCTGCTGGAACCGCTGGGCCCTATCAAACTCGGTCGCCACCAAGGTGGGAGCAAACCGACTGAGTCGGGAAAACTCGGCCGCATATCCGTCGACCGTCCTCCCCATCTGCTTAAGATTACTGAACCTGGTCTGCAAGTCATACCGAGCCACTGCATCATAATACTTGGTCTGGAACTTTTTGCTGAACACTGCCCAGGGGACAGGTGTTGTCAATCCCACTGCTTGTGCGGCCCACCAACTGCGGGCTAGATCCAATAACTGTAGGCGCACCACAGCCACCTTCTCGTCTTCTGGAGTCTTCGCGGCTTCGAGAATCACCTCTATGTCTTGTAGCCAAGCATCGGCAGCAATGGCATCCTCGCTGCCATCGAAGAATGGAGGGTTCAGGCGCTTAAAACTGTTGACCGCACTGTTCCCTCGGGGACCACTTCTATTCAGAGCATCTTCCACTGCCTGGTACAAGACATCGCCTCTACGATCCTGGGAAGCTAACAATGATCTGATGAGACCCACCAAAGTGCCATCATCAGGATCTGCAGGCTGGACTGGCTGAACTGGCGGCTCTTCTCCAGTAGGTACGACTCGGAAGGCTGCTCCTGAGTGCTGGGCCTGATCTTCAGGTTGCTGCTGGTCCACGGGAGGTGCTCCTCCTTGCTGATTGGCAGGTCCAGGTTCAATGTCGCTGAAGAAGACGACATGGGAACAATAAGAAAGGACCAGGACAGATCAACGATTACAAGCATGTGATCAGGACAAGAATTTTCAGGAATCAAGAGGATACGAGCAGAGATCAAGGGCGAGTACTGATTGAGACATCTATTCGGTAAACCCTCACACATCTTGATTAACAAGACCTGCATGGGCCACCACTTAAACCATGTCACGCCCCAGAACCAGAATACTGGAGAGCGGGGGCAGACATAGCCAGCTACGTATAACGGAATGGGATCCACCCCGCTATACGATCACGGCTGTCTAGATATGTGAGGGTTTCACTACAATCCATCAGTCTCTTAAGGTCGTAAAATAGCCTATTGTCTCAATCTCAGCCAACTAATAATAATCACAAGATATCAGATCTCCAAATATACAATTGTAAGGCATCCCAAACATTATATATCCAGATGATCATGAAGCTAGTCGTTACAAAATGTGAGGACTAGCAAGAGTTCAGTCATACATGATCAACCCTCGGGGCTTGTCAATCATGTTACAGCCCGTAGGCAGACAGTAAGTAAGTACAATCGAGCTAACACTTGCTCGTCGGCTAAACGCCTCAAAAGAATAATTTACAATATTATAGTGGGAGAACAAAAGAAACCCACTCGATGCCCTGGTTACGCCTGGTGACCACCATCGGACTGGAAAGCAGGGTGATCCTTTGGTGCTGCTCCGGTATCTGGCCATACAAAACCAGCTGGGTCAGACCCCAGAAAGAGCAAGTGCCACAAAGGAGACTTCACTTAAGAACTAAAACCAACAAATCATTAGCATTCAACATGTAAGAAAACAACAATAAATAACACAGATTGAGGTTTGTGCACTACCAATGCACTTATCCCAATCAGAGAACATAATTAACCGAAGCATCATTGACATAAAAGAACTGGAGAATCATGCTAAATAAAACATAGCTGGACAATATATGAAGAGAAAACGAAGGTACTATTCCGGAAGCCAGGTTACAATCCTTAAACCAAACAAGGACCGAGATTGTAACCCTTCGCCTGAACAGAACTTAGTCTCTGATCATTTATTGCTAAAGGTGACAATCATTAAGGTAAAAAGGAGAGAGTACAATGATAAAAGTGACAATGAAGAGTACAATACGCTAGAGTGACAATAGAGTACAATCATTATAGTGACAATCTGGAGTGACAATCATTCAATCATTCTGGTACAATCTTGCAATCAATCACTTCTAGACAATACTATACTGGACTAGACTCCATCCAATCAATCACGGCCAACCATTGCCTACGGCTTTCTACATTAACTAACTAGGGTTATCACAATCCTAGTTACTAGCAAGATGCAATGAGATGCTCCAAGTAGTCACAGGCCCTGCAGCTATCCAGGTTATCCAGGCAATCATTATAGTGACAATTTAGAGAGTTCAATCATTTTAAGTGACAATCAAGAGTGCCCCACATGACAGTGGGCTGGAAATGTGCCCTACTCGTCGGCAGGCTACAAGTCCAAACATTTACGGCCGGGATAATGGGATCGCCTGTAACTGGGGAACATCTCTTCATGTCTAATGAATTATACTAGTCATTAACCTTAGTCCATTTCAGTAGGTACTCCTGACCGTGGTACTCAGGAGTTTCCTCCTAGACATGATACAAGACAGGACTAGATTATTTGTACAAGCACAATCGCCCACGGTGTCCAGGTTACTTATACAAGTCATGTCATGTCAGGTAGCCGTCGCAACAGCTATTCGAGATAATCATGTCAGGTTATCATGTCAAGTGTACTAGTCAGGAGTGTGCCACGACGGACCACTATCAGGTCATGTCAGGTTACTTGTCAGGAGTGCACCACTACGGGTCACTGTCGGGTCGTGCTCCATTATCAATTCCAAACATAACAAATGAATTCATGATTTTCAAGTTCAGGACAAAAGGCGTAAGGATATAAAATGGACGTAAAAATATACGATAAGGAGTTACAAAACATGGGCAATAATGATAAATAATAGTACACAGGGCTATTGGAAAGTCATACAGCTCAGGCATATACGGCAGGAAAGGAGGGGGCACATGCGGCTCAAATAGGAGCCCATGCGGCACAGGAGAGAGGTGAGCATATGTGTCTAGGTTTAATCGGGGTCATGCGGCCCGGACTCAGAAGCCCATGCGGCCAGATCTGGGGGGTTCTTATGCGGCTCGAGGATCAGGGCCTATGCGGCTCGGGGATCCAGACAGTCCTGCGGCTGAGAGGACTCGAGTCCTCATGCGACAGCAAGTGATTGGGGTCTATGTGGCTAGGAGAGCAATGCCTATGCGGCACAACTGAGTTGAGTCTCATACGGCCAGGGTAGTAGGACTCATGCGGCTGGACGGACGGAGTCCCATGCGGCTCGCAGAACTAGCGGGCCTTATGCGGCTCGAGAGAGTTCAGAACTTTATGCGACTGGGAATTGAGCGAGTTATGCGGCTAAGTGAGTCCGACTCTCATGCGGCTCAAGAACTTCCAGTCATGCGGCTCGATAGAACACTTGTCGCATGAATATTCATGCGGTCAAGTCAAGCACTGTTTATCTTCTCCAAAATTTCAGAGAAAAAGAACACCTATGAGAGCCAAGTCCTCAAGCTCCATAACTCCATCATCCGGAGCCTAAATCCGAACTTCCATAGGTCAAAATAGGGTAGAACGAAATTCTCTACAACATAGAACCATCAAAACTCAGAAATAACAAGATTAAGTAGATCAAAACCCAAGAAATTCCGAAAATAAAATAAACTTAGATCTACAAGAATCTAGCCATGGAAAGTAAAAATGCCAAGTACTAAAGTGCTTTAGAATGTAGTAAGGAAGAGAATGAAGTAATAAAATTGGAGTTCCTTCATGAAGCAAGATGCACTTGCCTAGACCTCTCTCTCCTCTCTCTGGTAGGTAATGAAGTAAATGAGGAAGAAGAAGATGAGTAATGAAGAGAGAGAGAAAGAAGAAATGGCAATAAATATCAAAGGTGGTGGTAGGTAGGGGGTTCATCCATGGTTCATGATGAACCAAAATAATCCCAACCGAACCAAGCCAACCCGGGCCAAGAATAAACCAAGCCAAGCCATGAAGAAAACTAAACAAGGAATCATGCAATACAGAATAAAATATGTACACGTATTCCAGAAATACGTAATACGAACCACAGGCATTACAGCAAGTATAGTTTGTGTTAGTTTACAGTTATTTAATTAATCACTTTACTGCAAGTTTAAACCACGATGCAAACCCGAAACTCTTTCTGAGAGCACTGTAACTACTGGGGACTGGGGGAATAGTGTAATGAGTATGACCATACTGTAATAAATCCCCTATCCTTTACTGTAACAAACCCAAGCCGGTCATATTTCATTGCCTGTTCAAATCACACTGTTTTACTGCTGAAAACTGATCATATTTAAACTGTTTAGAACTGCATGATTCTATTATTTAATTTAACTATTAAATTAGCATGAATTGTACTTTGCTCCCTCCTGACTGGAGATACATTTTTAGGGGATATTGAGGATGCAGAGCTGTTATACAACAGCTACTACGACCCTGTGATGTACCCGGTTGTGCTGCCAGAGTCCCCATTGGAGGACGTTGAGACTGAGGTCGATGATCCGGCTGATAGATAGATTTCCTTTCTCTGTATTGTTGTCATTTTCATTCTGTTATTTCATTTCAGAACATTTCCATTTGTATTTAAATTTCCAAGTTTAATAAAGTTTCATTTCCCGATGTTGAGTTGTGACAAATATAGTGTTGTGGTATGGTTACCTGCTACTGGAACAGCTTACTGCCGCCGTCTCAACAACGGTGCAGGCTGGGCATGATCCGGTTCGACCCAACTAGTTGGGATCGGGTCGTGACAACATAATGCCTCGAAAGGTGTTCGGGACCTTCGGGTCGTTCGGTTGACGAGCATCGAGTTGAGGCATGATGCCATTGAAATATTGAAACGAAGTATGAAACGTAAGAACATAGAAAGTTAACGAAAGAAATATGAGATGATAATGCGGCATAGCGACTGTCTAGTGAATGTGATAAGCCACTTACACGAGTACTTCGGGGGTCCTCTGATTGTGGTTAGCAACCACAACTGAGTGATTGTCGTCTTACATATTCGATTCGATAAATATAAGTCCATTCTAGCCCGAAAAGCTAGTGACCTTTATATAGATAAGGGCGATGGGTTTGGAAGTGCAAGGTATGCGTATATCCTGCATGGACGGATTCTGAATAGAGGGCACTTATAACATGACAGGGAAAACGGATAGGCGTATTCACCTTGCGTCGGTTGCAAGGGCGGGTGCGTCGATATTGTAAGTAGCGCCACGAATCAAACACGAGATTGCTTGTCTGTTTACTTATGCAAATTGAATAACATGTTTGCCATGCTTTACGCTTTCGAATATGCCATGAAATTGACCCTAAGGAGAACATAGCAAGATCATAAGCTAAGTTGCATAATTCAACATAAATATTAAAATATCGGTTTGGAAAGATAAATCTTTGCTTCAGTACATGCGAGGACGAACGTACTGATCCCCCACCAGCTTCATGCAGGGTGCAGGGAATGGATTGCCGCGGCGAAGTGTTGCTTGAACGCGTTGAGGCTTGGAATGCCGACGCGTATTGAAGCGTGTGATCGCATTGACGCTCGGACTCACGACATGATTGATGCGACCGAGATATAGAAGGCATGATGTATGGAATCGCGAAATCCTTTGTGGGCAAGAGAGAACCTGAGTGTTGTAGCCAATCTGGCAAATTTCGTTGGGCTATCGAAAGCCTTTGTAATCTGATTTCGAATTTCAATAAAGAGAAATGTTTCGTATACCCCCTTTTCCTTCGTTGTGAATATCAACTCAAAAAAGATAACCATTTGAGAACTTGTCATCTTGCCTTGCACGAGCGCAACTCCAGGCTCGTGCGGCATCACGCCCCCTGCGAGGACGATGATTCGGGTGATTCCGGGTCGGGGCGTGACATTACTAACACGGAGAATGACATTCTCCGTGTTTCTAACACGGAGAATGGCCATTCTCCTGTGTTTTAACATTTGAATGACTATTTTCCGTGTCATTTAACACGGAGAATGTCATTCTCCGTGTTATTTAGCACGGAGAATGGTCATTCTCCGTGTAATTTAGAAACGGAGAATGCCATTCTCCGTACTAAATTATACGGAGAATGGTCATTCTCCTACGTTTTAATACTGGAAATGACCATTCTCCGTGTAAATTAACACGGAGAATGCCATTCTCCGTTTTATTTAACATGGAGAATGCCATTCTCCGTGTTTCTAACACGGAGAATGACCATTCTCCTACGTTTTAATACTGGAATGATCATTCTCCGTGCTAAATTATACGGAGAATGGCCGTTCTCCGTTTTATTTAACACAGAGAATGGCATTCTCCGTGTAATTTAGCACGGAGAATAGCCATTCTCCGTGTAAATTAAGATGGAGAATGCCATTCTCCGTGTTACTAACACAGAGAATAACTATTCTCCGTGTAAATTAAGACGGAGAATGACATTCTCCGTGTTACTAACACGGAGAATGACCACCCTCATGCAAAATTAACTTTTTTCGTGTTCTAAAACGGAGAATGACCATTCTCCTGCATTTTATGGTCAGTTGAAACTTTGAACGGCCATAACTTTTGACTGGGAGGTCGAAACGAGGTCCGGTTTGTCCCAAAATGAGCGTATCTTCGAGGAGTCTGAGATTAACCGCTTCTCCATTAGGCGGCCTTCCAAAATTTTAGAATCGCAAAAAAATGATGTTTGGACCTCCATTTTAGCACTTTTGTCGTTTGTCTCGGTTTTTCCGAAATTTTTCGACGAGTTTTTGAAGATTTTTGAGGAGAAAACCTAGATTCGTAAGTAAGCAGTGTATGGAAGAAGATGAAGTATCAAAACGTTTTTTTAAGAGTAGTTTGTGGGTGTTTTCAATAAATTAGAAAGGAAGGGCAAAAAGGTCATTTGGAACCCTCTTTAGATATTTTTTGCTAATTCTGGCACGCGATGAAATGTTTTTGTGCGGTGGATTTTTCATAAAACTTTTTCGTTTTTTGGACATTTCATAAATTTTCCCATTTATAATTTACACCAAAATCCAAATCTAAATTTCCAAAATTCAATTCCAAATCCGGCCTAATCCATCGGGACCATGCGATACTTAACCGCAAGCCAAAGTTAGCAATCACCCGAATAAAACTCGTATTATACGCGAATTTTTTCGTATCTTTCATAAACGTATAGTACTTGCGTACTTTTGACAGATTCAAATCAATACGTAAATTTTAAGCATGCAAAGTTTTAAAAGTGTTCTGTATATATTATTGACAAATTTGGCACAATAAACATGTTGGGAACCTGTTTAATTAACCAAATTTGATAACATATTTAAAAATGTGAAGTTTCTAACCTCAATATTTTTATTTTTTGAATATTTGACCAAATTTTTTAACATATTTTATTTGCACTGAGTCGATTTATGCTCGTACTTTTGCCGTCCCGAATTTTCCCCGTTTGCCGAATTGCTAAGCTGCCAAATCGGATCAAAAAAAAAAAGGAAAAAAAAAAAAGACCCTGAAGCAAAAGTCTCCACCAATATAAAACCGTTAATTTTCAGTCAATTATTGTAGAATATCTTTCCCTTCTCCTCTTTCCCCATCCCCACTAAAACCCTAGAAATTCTTCCATGTATATATAGAGAGAGAGCCCAAATTCCACGGACTCGAAGAATTGCTGATGCCAACCCATTCCAAAACCTAGATCTCTCTCCAAAGTTTTCTCTTCGGAAATCTGCTGCTTTTTTTTTTCTTCCCGGTAATGGTTCCTCCTCCTCTTCTTCTTTGTCTTCATCTTCAATTGCATTGGTTTAGTTTGGTTCTGCATAGTTTTTTTCGACGCGCTAAGTTTCTGTTGACTTTGGTGTGGTGATCTCTCTTGATCTATGGCCGGAGGATTTCTCGGCAGCATAGTTTGAATAGGAATTTATTGGAAGGAAAAAAGAATGATATTAGCGGATATTTCTGTACGTTTAGCCGATGATTGCGAGGATTACTCGTTCTAAAGTTCCTTCATTGAAATGATAAATCCTCAACAATTAGTTAGGGGCCTTGTTAGCAATTCTGCAACCGAAAAAAATGCGGACGGGACGGCAAAAGTACGAGTATAAATCGGCTCAGTGCAAATAAAATACGTTGAAAAATTTGGTCAAATATTCGAAAAAATTGAAATTTTGAGGTTAGAAACTTCACATTCTTAAATATATTGTCAACTTTGGTTAATTAAACAGGTTCCCACCACGTTTTTTTTGGCCAATTTTTCAATAATTTATATGGAACATGGCATGCTTAAAATTTACGTACTGATTCGAATCTTGCAAAAGTACGTAAGTATTATATGTTTCTGAAAGGTACGAAATTTTTTGCGTATAATACAAATTTTATTCGGGTGATCCCTAACAAGTAGGGGTGAATAATTTTGAAAGGCTAATATGGAAAAAAAAAACTTGGGAGGAGAAAGAAATGTGGTTCTTTTGAAGTACATTTATTTCTAAAAAATGTGAAAAAAATACATCGATCTTTTTATAAAGGGTTTTGCAATAATATTTTCCTATTTCCTAGAGATCAAGTCGACAACGTGTCAAAATCCAATTGGATAGCAACCAGTGGCGGACCTGAAAATTCAGGGGCAAAAAATACACTAAATTCTTGTAGGGGGAACGAAATATACTAATTTAAAATTTAAGGGAGCATCTTATAGAATTTATCTAAAAAAGTAATTTACCTATTGAACCCCATGATCTCTTGAATAAAAGGTTTATTGGTTAACCAAATCCGCCAACAATTTATCTGGTCTACACAGAACAAAGCTAGATATATCATATAAAAAGATTATATATAGGAGTATATAGAGAAACCGAAAAATCCAGGGGGAGGGTCTGCTCTCCCTTGGCCTAGGGTGGATCCGCCCCTATAGCAACTCTATCTTGTTTTGCACCAAGATTGGTCAGCTCTCTTACTCGAGAAAATCCTATGCATGAGACGGTTGTAACTACCTCTATTGATATTTAGTCCCACATCGGATAGAAGATGGGAGATTGATTGCATGTTGCAGTGTAAACACAATTGCAGTGCAACAGATGCAAGTGCATAAAGGTAGGCGAGCTTGTTATTATGACGAGTTAAAAATCTTTTTGTTGATGTAACAAGTTTATATTTGATGATGGTATCCAAGTAAAGTTGTAAATGTAACCAGTTTGGCTGCAGCGTTATGATGTTGGACAATATGCAAGTAAAGTTACACTTCATGGTGCAACTACAAATGTCCGAATAATTAGCGTTTGTTTATTTACAGGTAAAGGTAATTGTAAGTTTACTTACTTGCAACCAAACAACCCCTGCTGTGGATTGGATGGGTGAGGGAATGAATTCTAATTGGATGAATTTAATGCAAACATGTGTGTATTGTTGGTCTTGATGCCAAAGCTCGTAATATCTGATTTCCAGTTGTAGTGGCCTAAGGTTCTTAAATTCTCGACAATGCCTATGCTCAGAATATTGTTTCGAATGTCAACCTTGCTGTTACATGGTGTATAGTGTTCCACTTATTTGTTATTTTCTTTCTGAATCATATCACTGTTTCTGTATGAAATTCAATTAGTCTCTTACATATTTTTTTGCCAAACCAATTACCAATGCATTATTCTACGAAACTGATATACTCCATATTGCTATTGCAGGTGACTGTTATACTGTGCTATCTTCACAAATCAATTACTAGTCGGTAAAATAGCGACGTCTTTGGACATGTCACTGGATGACCTGATTAAAAACAGGAATCCTAGTATGAGAGGGAGAGGGCAAGGCCGAGGGAGGGACCGTGGTTGGGGTCATGAGCGAGGTGGAACCACTCATGGGAGGGCAATAGATATGCCTCGTCATGGGCCTCTCAGGGTTAATACGAGGCCATCTCCATACAGGATTGCCAAGGCAAGCCCAAAAATCTTTTGCTGTTTTTTTGCATATATTCAAGAATCTGAATTGTCTAGAAAGCCATATGCGAATGGAAGAGTTCTTAGATTTTTTTTATTGGAAAGAATTAAGCACCTAACTGCGAGGTCTTGGCTTTGGTGCATAAGTTGTTGAAAGGGGAATTTGAAGGAGTTCTGTGATTAATGCTGAATTTCGACCTTTGCGGCCTACATTTGTTATCCTATGCATGTTCATGGAGTATATTGCTGTGGACCTTCCTGAGTTGTAATCAGAACTGGAGCCCTCATCACTAGCTTATCAGCATCATGTGCAATGGGTGGAATTCTCTACTTCCATTTGATATCTGTATGCTTAGTTATCATTTGTTATAGGCTTATTTTTGCCAAGTGCTATGATATTTAGTATGACTGCAGTTATTTAGGATTGTTCATGACACAACATTTTGCTGTCTTAATTGGCTCGTCAATATGCTGCATCTCAAGTTCCATCATCTGCCCTTTCATTCTCTTCTTTTGTTCTAAATGTTTGCCACATATTTTCATCAGTCTTTTAACAAAGCAAAAGATATGATATGGAGACATGATCTATTTGCTGATAGCATGGCGGCTGCTGGACTTACTGGGCTTGAAACTGGTACAAAGTTATACATTTCAAATTTGGATTATGGGGTTTCCAATGAAGATATAAAGGTATACTGGTATATGTTTTTTTGTTTGTGAAGTCTATGAATTAATTCTTTTGTTGCATTTGATCTGATCTTGCTAAATTTCTCTTGACTGCGGTGTAGGAACTGTTTTCAGAGATTGGTGAGCTCAAACGATGTGCAGTTCACTATGACAGAAACGGTCGCCCTAGTGTAAGCTCCTGCTTTTTGATCATAAATTATTCCAGAATTGTTATTATTATTATTATTTAGGCACTGAACTACTTCTAGTTTCTTATTAATATTTTCTAATAAGGTTGCTTTATGGCGTTTTATGTTGAAAACCATCTAATATTTGTTTTCACATTATATTGTTTAACTACACGGCAGTTTGGCTGTGTTTGGACTTTGGAGTCTTGAGTAGTTTAGCTGAAGTCGACCTTTTTGACCACTTTATAGAAAACACTAGTTGCCTATGTTTTTTCGAGAAGATCACAACTGAGTTGTTCTTTGTTTTCAGCTAATCAACTAATATACAAACATTCTTTATCGTCAACTTGATTTGTTTCAATTTCATCTTGGTCTAGTGAATTTTGTTGTTGTTTCAACTGTATATCATTTCTTTTCCTAAATGTCCGTATTGTCGAGACAAGCCTACATAGTATGGAGGTGTGGTTGTCCTTTTCTTCATTTTGAAGTCTCTACAACTTTCAGCTTAACTGGGGCCTGTAACTGGAATCTTTGTATTATGGCCAGCTCTCTTTCAAGTGGATCTATTTTCTATACAATTGAAAGTTGGTGTAACCAAATTCAAGTGAGACTTGATTATCTTCACATGTGATGCTAAGAAGTAGAATACGGATAAGAAATGAGCAATGGATATATTTCTTGCAGAGAAGAGCATGTGGTTTTTGGATTATGTTCTCCTAACACACACATTGCATTTAGGGTCAATTTGTTTCATGACTTACAAGTCTCAATGTCTAACTTTTGTTAATAATCTGCCCACACTGACCTTAGAAAGTTAGAAAACTATTTTTATCCTTTTATACTAAGTTCTTCCATTCAACTTCTGGGCTAGGAGTTCAAACTTGCTTCATAGGCTTAAAACTGAATATGTCAGTAGGAGAAGCTTTCCGTACCCAATAGTCTTCTTTCTTATGATAATCTACTTTTTATGAGGTTGATCAGCGAGTTAGCGGATCGTAGTCATTCAGGGCTTCCGTTACCATTCTCAATATAGTTGTCCTTTTCATTTCCCTCAGCTCCTCAGGTATGCCAAGTTGTTCCAACCTGATATCTCTATGATTCTGTCCCCTGGTTCCCGAGGATCAAACTATACACTTGTTCTCCCATTGGCAATAACTCTATGCATGAGTTGCATCCCTCTATCTCTCGTCCAAGTATAGCTGTTGTCCACTGGAATGACCCGAAGTATTTTCTCTTTCAAGTGTCAATTGTTCATCCGTTGAGCCCACAAGCTACCAGGATTACATAGGTTCAATACCAGCTTCAGAATGTGAGCATCCATGAAATACTCAGTTCTTGTCTGTCCCTCCTGCTCTTGGTCTACACATAAATCTCCAGCTGATTGCTTGCATTCCTCTCCTCCATATAGCTGGCATTTGGCGTGCATGGTTTCTGTTTTATGCAGAGCTGCATGGGGTACTCGTATGGCCTGCATCCAATAGTTATTTACTGTAATAACTGCCTTAACCCATGCAGTTCTGCCTCCAAAAGATAGTTTATGCTGAATGCTTCTAGAGTGTAGCAATCCTGATAGGTAACTTTGTTGATGGAGAGAGGAAACCCCAAGTATCTGACAGGTAGACCCCTTATTCCAGTTGTCAAGGGTTCCTTAGATTGACCCTGTTTCTGCCAACATAAAATTTATCCTTATAAATGTGTTGAAGCATAAAGTTCTCTAAATATATTTGGCAAATTATATGGGCACAGCCAAAAGTGATCGGGGCCATCCCATTGTGGCAGCCTTAGGACTGTCATTTTTTTGACAGTCCAGTCTACAGACTGGACTGCCAGAAAAGTGGGCAGTCCTTGTTAGATCCTGGCAGTCCTTGTTAGAAACTGGGCAGTCCAGTCTAAAATTGAAAAAATAGGCTAGCCCCGATCACTTTTGGTTGTGCCCATATAATTAGCCATATATTTGATGTCCTGTAGCGTTAGTCATGTTAAAGCTAAGGTACTATAGTTTTATTTCTTTTTTCCAGGTAGATCAACCAAGGATGTTTGTCCTTTATTTTATATTTGTGGCCTTTCCGCTGAAGCTGATTGCACTTTGATCTCATGGAAACCTACTTCGTGAATTATTAGTCTCTTGCCACTTTGAGTTGCAATTTCATTGGTCTTTTGATCTATTGCTAGTGTGTTGTTTCTTATAAACAGCTAAATTTCCCCTTGCATTATTCACTAAAAGATATGTGGTAGTTATTGAGCTCCATAGTTCTTTGGTTTTTCTTTCATTGACCCATATAGAGTTATATGTTAATGATTTAAAATTTGATGTATATTTGACAGGGTTCGGCAGAAGTGATGTTTAGGAGGAGAAGTGATGCAATGGCTGCCTTGAAGCGTTATAACAATGTTCAGCTGGATGGAAAAGCTATGAAAATAGAAATGGTTGGAACTAATTTAGGCGTGCCTGTAACTCCCCGTATTAATGTAGTTGGTGGAGCAAATGGAAGAGGAAGAAGAACAGTAGTAATGACGTATGTTTCTACTCTATTTTTTATCCTTTTCTACTCTAGCTTATATGCCACTGTCAAAAGAACATATTTTAAGAAACAAAATGCTATTCATTAAGTTTTTTGGGTGATACCATCACCCATGACATGGCGCTGACGTGGTGACAATTTTAGTATTAGAAAATCTTTATCACAAATGAGGGATTTCATGATAGAATTAAAAAATAAAATAAGAATATCACAAATGAGAAAATTTGGAAAAATATGTTACCTGTAACACTATAGTCGTTGCCACACCCACGCCATGTCAACGCCACGTTTTAGTGTTAGAGAATCGATCACAAGTGAGAAATTTCATGATAGAATTCAAAAATCAAATTAAAATATCAAAAATAAGAATTTTGAAAAAATATATTATATGTAACATTAATATCGTTGACACGTTGCCATGTTAGCGCCAATCATTTCCATGTCATGGGTGATGGTATCACCAAAAAAACTTTTGTGATGAATATATCATTTTTGTTTAAGAAAAGTGGTGGTCATATACTTTTTAAATGCCTTATTGTGCCCCTTAGGTGCCTGTTAGATTTGAAAACAATGGTTTACGTTAAGTACTTATTAGTTTATGTAGTGCATATGGGAATATAGAATTCTAATCATCTTGAAGGGTCTCTTGGTCAATATGACATTGAATATTAATTTAAAATTCTATCAACTTTGGTTGATCTTTGATGTGGGGTGGGGTGATTGCCTCGAAAGAATACCGTGTTTCTTGCAAGTTTTTTCTTTTTCCTTCGCAACTACCAAAAGGTTTACCATGATTGAAAAGGTAAGCTCTATATAAATGTTCTCGTCATGCCTCTATGTTATCAGTTACTTTTCATGTATATATTTATCTCGAGAGGGTAGAATTCTGATGTTCCATGCTCTCCAGGCCGGAGTTTGGTCGTGGTGGCACTGGATCCTTCAATCGCACGGTAGGGTGAGTTCATTTAACATGATCCATTTCCAGCACTTAAGTTTATTTCCTTTTTCACTTAATCTGTGTTGATTTTGTAAGATGTGGTATTGCGTGACACCCTTTAGTTTCATGTGTTTCATGACATGTCTCTCATCATGATGAATTATTCATATGTTTTGCTATATTAGTCAATTAGATTGGGCCCTTTTATAAGTCCTACTCTTTGTGGCCTTATCTTGTTAGCTTTGTACACCGGGAATCTTTTTTGCTTCTTTGCTTACTACATGCCTTTGGGATCTACTTCTTAAACCTTCATTATCTGATGTCAGTTCTTGTAATGGTTTCATTATCATATTTTGCTCCTGCTAGTACAAGATATTTGAATTGAATTAGATTGCTCTCTGAACCTATTGACATTGCTGGTTGACAGTTAGCAGAGGTTGTGGACATAATAGTTTGGATAATAGAATGTATCTTTGAGTACCAGTTATAGCAGCATGGTCAATTTTTTTCTTTTAGGTGACTGCCATTCTGTAGGGGTGCAATTTGGGTGGGTTCAACCGAAGTTGTTGACAAAATGGTTTGGATCTTTGATGTACTTATCCTGCAAATTGTACACATACTTTTTAGTGTCTATTGATGTCTTTTGGACACCAGGACACTATCATTGGATCACACGAGCTAGTTTAGTGTCTATTTACGACATAGGTGGTGCATCATGCTAATTAATCCCATAGTACGTGTTGTGCAAATTACCTACAAAGTTTTGATGCAAACCAATAAGCCACCTATATCTATTAATGGCATAGGTATCCTGGTAATAAAATAGTTACCAACAATAAATAGCAATTTAAAGGATAATAAATGAGAGAGAGAATCAAACACTCGATGTATCCTGGTATCCTCCAAAGGGGCACTCCAGTACCAGAACTCTCTCCGGCTTTAATCCACTATTTGAGTAAATAGTTACACACGAGTTTGGATCCGACAAACTCGTCAACTTCTAACACAAGTTTGGATCCGAAGAGCTCGCCAACTTCTTAGACACGAATTCAACTTCTTACACACGAGTTTTCTTCCTAAGGCTCGTCAACTTCAACTTTGAGAGAAAGCAAAAAGGCTTTTGATCTTCTTGAACACTTTGAAGATCTACAACACTTGAGTACTGTAGCACTTTTGATTGGATGACAAATAAAAACTTTGTAGAGTAATAGTAGAGCTCTTTTTGGTAGTTGAAAAGTTAAGGCTCAAATGGATAAGTCTTAGTGAAGAGAGAGGATGCCTATTTAAACAAATCCAAAGTCATAAAGAGTTTTCAGCCGACAGCCGGATTATCCGACGGATTTTCGCGGAAATCCTTCGGATAATCCTGACTACAGTAATGGCTAGAAATAGAGCCGTAAGATGTATTTAATGCAGCTGATAGATGTCGTTGGATTTGAATTTTAAATAAAGCCAGCAAGGCAGACGGATTATCCGACGGATTTAAACGGAAGTCCGACGGATTATCCAAACTTATGCGCACAAGACTTGCTGTCTTTGATCGGATGATCCGTCGAATTTCTGCGGAACTCCGACGGATTATCCGAACTATTGCTCACATAACTTGCTGTGACGCATCGGATGATCCGTCGGATTTCTGCGGAACTCCTGCGGATTATCCAAACTTTTCCATACAAGCTTGTTGTTTCCGATCAGATGGTCCGTCGGATTTTCGCGGAGATCCGCGGATTATTCGACTCTTCATATTTACTCGTTTTAGAATTTTGTCTATATTAGTTTGTCATCCTCACTAAAATACGTATATAATTTCTTAGACACTTACAGACTCTTAAAAAGACAGAGGAGCTATTGATCTGTAATTATTTAGCTTTGACATCGTCTTCTTGAGTGATTTAAAGTGTCTGTTTTTTGAAGGAGATTTGAAATATCTTTTCTTCTTTGTTCGAAAAACTTTATAAGACATTGTTGGAATCGTCTTTCTTCTATCTTTGTCTGTCTCGGTTGTTCCTGTAGATAGATTAGGGCTAAAATAGTACATAGGTTAATTATAGTCAATATATCAAAATCGATGTGCCAATAATCTTTTCCATTTTGATAATTGACAAAATGTACGAGTTTAGAAGATAGCTCTCCCGTAATGTGATATCTCCCCCTCAATACAATTTCTTCCCCTTTGACATTTATGCAAAATGACAGGATGCAAAAGAGGAGCAAACAGAACAATAAAAATAGAGACAAGATATCAGACAATATCATGAGAGTAATAAACTGATTAGATTAGAACATTGTTAGGCATAAGACAGTACTTAGGGCTGAAAATCGAACGAACGAGCTCGAACAAAGAGTGTTCAAGCTTGGTTTGACTTAACTATCGAACGAGTTTGATTCAAACCGATCTTGGACCGAGCCGAACACGAGCCGAATGCGAACGGGTTTGAATCATTTTACAGCCCTAGTAGTGAGTATTTATAGGACATGTTGTATATACCTTCACACTGGTCCTCTGAAGTTTTAAAGACTTTTTTATTGAATTATTTATGCTCTTTACATCATAAATTTACTCATATAAAGAACAAAAAATGAGTAAAATTTCTAAGATAAACATTTTTGCAGTAGAACATCTTGGTGGCATTTGGGTAGTAGTCCACTTACCGTTCTAAAAATTCGTCGATCCCAGAGAACGGTAAGTAGACTCGAATTATTTATGTTAAAAACTTTTCTAAGAGCTCGAACAAAGAGTGTTCAAACATTATTTATGTTCTCGAACGGTAAGTGGACTACTATCCGAATGCCATCAAGATGTTCTACTTACGTTCTCTGGTTCTCTCAAACGGTTAGTACTACATGAAACCAGTCCATAACGGACGAGATAAGATAAATAGAAAATAACATAAGTCTAGTCCCTGAAGGACTGCAAAAGACAAAATCCAGCTTTAAAAGTCCAAGAAGGACTGCACAAAAGAAACTGAGCAAAATAAGACACTACACCACTAAGAGCGAGATCCTTCAACTGTCAGGAGCACCAGATGGGCCTGCTTCCTGATCCTCATCATCTGCTGGGGCCAGGGTAAAAGCACCATATGGATCAATGCCATCGGGATACATGAACCCGTAAACATTTGGATCAGTAAAGCGAGGCTCGGGAAAATCAGGATGAGGAGTGTTGGGATTGACATACAAGTTGCGCTCCTCAAGCATGCGCTGGAAGTAGTGGACTTGATCCATAAAGCCATGGTGAATGATGGTGCTAAGTCCTCGGGTGGCCGCCTGAATGCGCTCCGTAGTGGAGAGAGATGGTCGAACTTGCGGTCAATGTAGTGGCGAACATCGGGAGTGAGAATCGTAGCAGGCTGAGCGTCAAGGTCAGCAGCAAACGCCGGAGTGGCACGGCCACGGTCTTGGCTTTGGCAAGAGGAGTGAGATGAGGATCACCAACAGGGCAGTGAGTTAGATCAACCCCATTGGCCTCGAGGATCATAGTGATGTACATGCCAAAAAGGAGAGCGATGAGGGAATTCTCAGATAAGGATCATAGTGAAGATAATTGATTTGGCTAGGAAAAAAGGTTGCTTGGAGACGAGGTAGTACATGGGCAATCATTTTCTCAGCAGTTAGGCTATCCATTTTCCCGGATTTCGGAGTGACGGTGTGGCAGAGGATGCGATGAAAGTCGTGGAAGAAGGCGTTGAGATCTTTGTCCTCCGGCCTCTGAACAACGGAACCACTGCAGATGTTGAAAAGAAATTTCTCGTAGCTGAGGTCAGGAGAGATGGTGATGTGGTCGAGAGTATTCGGAAGAGAGCGGTAGGTCTTCCGCTCTTGGAGGCCAAGAATGCTGGCCAGAGAGGAAGCAGTGACAATGATCTTGACTCCACCGAATTTGGTTTCAAACTCGGGGCCGTTCTAGGCGGAAACCAAATTGCAGTAGAACATCTTGATGGCATTTGGGTAGTAGTCCACTTACCGTTCGAGAAACGCGTCGATCCCATAGAACGTGAAGTATTCACGATGAGCGGGGAAGGTGAGCCAAGAGAGAGGCTTCCCGGGGCAAATAGGGGCTTTGTGGTAGAAGGAGAACCATTCGCGGGGAATGTGATATCTTTCTGATAAACACACACAATAATTTTTTATTAGACATTTTTATCAATTTCAAGGAGGAGGAGGAAGGGAGGGGGGGGGGGGGGGGGGGGGGGGGAGCAGGGCTCCCTTTGGCCTCCACACAGCTTCGTCCCTGATTGGGAGAGCCCTCTCTCTTGGCTGCACAAACACAAGTAGTAGTTTAGATATGGGGTTTTTGTAAAGGAAATGATAATGGAGGTTAGGGCTTGATGGAGAATGAGGAATTTATTAGGGTTTTGATTGGATGTAGGGCTAGGATTCTACTTTAGCAAAAGCAAAGGTCATGGTCCCTTCTGCATTGGTACCTTGTGAAAAATAACAACTACATTGCTACTGAACGAGTTATGTCATTATGGTTCTAGGTGTTACAATATATAGAGCTTAGGAATAAAGACAAATGACAAGCTAGTAAGCTTGGCCCTCAAGAAACTAGATAAACCTATTTTCTACAAATGTATTAATAGTGAAGTTGCAATTATCTATTTCATGCCTATCCCTAATATGAATTAAATCATATTTAACTATTTGTTCCATCTGACATGCTTATTTAATAATTGACTAACGGGTAGCCGTAGACAGAACAATCAAGCATATCCTTCAGTGCTATTCCAACTCATGTTATTTCATAGATCCACGTCTAGCATCATGATTGTCTTGCATTTGAAACAGTTAATTCTACCAACCTTGGACCCATATCTAAAGCCTGAATGCATATAATGCCTTATAAAGATTTATCTTTTCTAAATCTCTATGAGATTCCCAGACATGACTATGGTCAGGACAAAGATGCCCAACTATTTTGACTTATTCCTGGTATATTATTGAACTTTGGTACAATTTATTAAATCTAATGGTGTCTTCAGCAGTCCAAATAGACGAACGTACTGCAGTCTTGCATACATGAAGCAGGCATGTATGGTAATACTCCTATCTATCCCTCTGCAGGTTTCTGTGTGAAAATATATGATTGATTTGTTTTCTCGAGTTTAGTATATGAAAACCCTAGGCAGGAGCGGGTGTGGGTGGGATTTTCTGTACCATTGTCTTCTGAATCAGGTTGCACTAAGGAACTGAGCTGTTTATAGGACATTATAACCAAGACAAAGAACCTATTAACTCGTGTGTATTAGCTCTATATCTTGGGTGTATTAGCTCTATTTGCCAAAGTTCTATAATAACACCCTAGATTTTCAGGTGTAATAGCTCTATATTTATTGTTTCCCATGTGTGGTAGAAATGTCTAGGCAGCAGATACTTAGGATTGTGAAATCCATCTTTTTCACACTGCTGATTTTTTTTTTCAGCACGTAATATGATTGTACTTCATATTATGATATGATCAGTTCACCTTTTGCCATTAATGGACATGGTTTGATCTATAAAGCACTCTCCTCATCTTGGCCGTGCAAATCTGGTATGACCACTGTTATTAGCAACATCCATCACGTTGATAGTGGAAATGCAAATCTGAAAGCAACATCCGATAAGTGAATCTGCTGCCCACATTTCCAACATAGAAGATGGTCTTATTTAGCATGGAACAGGCTTCATTGCATCGAAGGAGATAGCTGATGTATTTCTGTTATGAGTTCACTTTGTTACTGCTTTTTTTGTGGCATCTTAACCTTACTGCCGAATATATAATCACTGCCAGTAGCTGATTTTTTGGATAGGATAAACTCTGAAACCATGGTATGCTTCTGTTGAAACTACTTTGGAATTTACTCTTCAAAAAATGTTAGCATTGGCAGGTGGGATCGCGGAGGCTTTCAGCATGGAAGAGGTCGTGGTCGAGGTTGGACGAGAGGTCGGGGAGGCCGGGGAGGATGGGGAGGCCGGGGTCGTGGGAAGAAGCCTGTTGAGAAGTCAGCAGATGACTTGAACAAGGACTTGGAGACGTACCATGCGAAAGCAATGAACACCTCATAATGGGGATGCTTCTCCATGCGACGGAGACTGTACAAAGAGATTTCCGAGTGTTTTTTTTTTTTTAATCCTTTTCTGTTTTGTGTGCTGCTTTTGCTTTGCATTTTCGTTGAAGTGCCCTTGACAGACAGGCTACCCAACTGTTTTATTAGTTTTTGGCAGTAAGAACTGACTAAAATATCACCAAATATTTGAACTCTTTTGTTGAATGTGTTTCGAGACCTGCTCGCGAAGAGTATCGATTAACCTGGGATTGTAATATTGCAAAAGGAAACAGAGGTGGTACCACATGTTACTACTAATGTTCTAGTATGCTCTTGAGTTGGTACGACTCTTTTGTTGAATGTGTTTCGTCTCACCAAGACGGATTTGTATAAGTTTCCATGGATTGGAGTTTTGTTGGAAGTTTTCGAAATCATTCAGAACGTGGTGTCTTCTTGAAGATTCATGAAAGTCTCTATGGCCTTCTAGATGTTCTCGAGTCTATTTTAGAAATATAGGAACTAGAATAATTTATGGAATATTCTGTTTCAGATGCTTTATGTTAGCCCTTAAAGGCACTATAAACAAGGGGGAGGTTCATTTGTTTCTAGACATCCAAAAAATAAATTCTCAGTAGTGAATTTTTCAATCTCTTTCTTTTGTTTCACATTGTTCTTATTTTCGCCTTAACGATTTAGCAAAAACATTTGGAGAAGGTTGGTCAGAGTTTTCGAGTAAGAAGCTTGTACGTCGCATGAATCGAAATGTAGACAAAAATACTAAGTCCGTGACAGTTGACTCATGTAGGGATATGAGCCAGGCTCGAATCATGTTTATATATATATATATATATATATATATATATATATATATATATATATACACAAAATATATATATATATATATATATATATATATATATATATATATATATATACACACGTCTGCAGAGTTCTGCCCTCCTATGCGACTGAGCGGGACCCATGCGATGCCGCACGATCCAACGGCGCAAGACTTTCGCGGGGTTCTGGAAATGGGGTTTCCGTGGGACTCCGGAAACGGGGCTCCCGATCCGGACCCTGTATAGATATAAAAACACCGCCGTGCACAGCAAAAAATGGAGAGGAAACAGAAGACTCTCGAGAAGGAACACATGGATGCATTGCATAAAGCAGTGAGCTTAAATGTACCACATGCTGTGGTGCCACCAGAGGAGTTATTTGCAGAGATCTCAGTAGCAGCTGAGTCCTCCGGAGAAGGCCACAATTCCACCTCTTTGGAACGGTGAAGGTGAAGCAGTCTCTAGTCAGGACTCAAAATCCAGCAATCCATCTCTCGAGAGTGAAGCAACCTCTCGGGGATCCAAAATCTAGCAGGACCAACTGGGATGACCTGGTAGAGAGAGACAGACTCTTCACCAGGAATGATTCCGGACAACTTATATTAAAAAAGGTAAAGTCTATTTCGCCAGCCAGCGGAGCTGGTCTGCACCCGCGTGACGGACATCCATTGGACCTCCATACTAACTTGGGCCCACCCCAGATGGAGGAACTAATGGTTGTCTGTCACGCGGACGCGAACCAGTCTCGCAGACTGTAGGATATAAATATTTCCGAATTGCTTGAGAATTGAGATGAACAAGTATTCTTTTTCCTGGTGAGATTACTGGGCATGCTACCAATTATTTAGGGATATTTAGACTTTGGGTCTCAAATAAGTTCAAAATTTAGTATTTGGGTCTCCATATTATACATAATTAGTATTTGGGTCTCAAAAGTGTCACAAAAAATAAATTAATAACACTTTGGTACACTTTTGATGACACTTTTGAGACATTAGTGACACTTTTGAGACCTAAACACTAATTATGTATTATATGGAGATCCAAACACTAATTTCGAAACTTATTTGAGACCCAAAGTCTAAATATCCCAATTCTTTATGTACATTTTGTACGCTGCACTATTCATTTTTCTGTAGAGTACGGAAGAATTTTTTTCTTCATGGGTGAAGAAACGAAATACATTTATTCACTCTCACTCTTTTGTTTCATATATGTATTTGTTCATTTTCCTCATTTTTACAAACAAACTTGTGTTGGGCTATTTGTTTGTTCCTTGTTCTCTGTCTAGTTATATCTTTTCATTAGCTGGAGGTTTCTTTCTTTACATACGTCATTGATATGTTTGGCGAGCAACCTATAATATTGGACTTGTGTTGATGAAAGTACCCTCACCAGGGGGCTTTGAGAAGGAAATGACTATTGACTATTATTTGAAAATATTGTACGATGTAGCATTCTAATCTCTAGTTGCAGATTTTGATACATTACTAATTGCAATATTAATTTGAGGCTACTAATTTTCTTGCACTTCTGCAACTTTTCGTCAAGAGCCTTTGTATTCTCTCAGATATTATTAGACAAAATTACAAGTTTGTTGGATACTTAAGTATCAGAGACGTGATACTTCCTTGACATTCATGCATGTCTTGACTTTTATCTTCGATGAAATAAAAATTCAGGCTAAATTATCCTAATGACATTTTTGATACGTTAATTTTTTTTTTGTTCGATTTTGACGCACTTAGGGTTGGCCTTGATCTCGTGGGGGCTTGATACGAACTTCCGAAATGGACCTCCCATACATAATGTAAAAAAGTAAGAAAAAGTTAAAACAAAAGTAAATTAAAAAAAGTTATCATCACTAAAAATTGAACTAAAAATCTCATATATTCAAGCCCAACATAGTAACCACTATACCATAATTGTTGTGTTAAGTGAGACCAATGTAACATATTAGGTCTATTTCAGATACCAAAATATTAATATATTTATATTTAAACTGATTTTTTTGGGTCCTGCGGATCCGTGGGTCCTGGACGGTCGTGCTGGCTGCCCAGGGCCAAGGCTGTCCCTGCCAATTTTATAAATTGTTCTTTTGAATCACCTTTCGTTTATTTTGAAACACATCGAGACCATTTCAAAAGCATATCTTGTAGTACAAAAGTGTAACTTAAATACTAGTATTGTCAGGTACTATTTTGAAGTGTTTCTGATATGTTTCAAAATTGACGAAAGTTGTTTCAAAAGAACAATTTATAAAGTTAGATTTCCAAAATGTAATTTAGTTAGTTTAAATATAATTTAAATTCTAAAATATTTTAGTATTTATACATATTCATTTAGTTAAATCATTTAAACTTTTGGATATGTGTTTAGATAGATAATATCATTTAGTTAGTTTAAATATAATTTAAATTCTAAAATATTTTAGTATCTATAATATAAAGCACAGTGGATTTTTGGTCCGACCCATGTGCTTTGGTTCAACGATGATGAAAGGACTAAATTGTCCCTCTTTCTAAAACTCATTTTTGCTTTTAGATTAGACTAGCATATGTGCACGTGCCTTGCACGTATTTTAATATTTCTTAATTAATTTAGGAAAGCTCTTTAGGAAGACCAAATGATAGTCTTCCTAATTACTAAGTTGTCCTTATTAAAATTAATGAACTATTTTTAATTAGTATAAATATGTAAGGGTATTTTCGGAATTCAAAAGTTTCACCATCTAAGTTTTCCTATTATATAGTAGAATAGATTATAGACAACCCACTATTTTGGTTCTACCACATAAATAAAAGGACAGATGAAAGGACTAAATTGTCCCTCTTTCTAAAACTCATTTTTGCTTTTAGATTAGATTATAGACAACCCACTATTTTTGGTTCTACCACATAAATAAAAGGACAAATTGTCCCAATTTCTCCCTCGCGTTCATCCCAGCATCCCAACTTCTCCCTCGCGTCTCTCCGAACGGCGGCGTAGGCGGCGGCAGCGGGGCCTCCCCTCCGCCGCGGAGAACCGGAACTGCAGCTTCGCCGTGAGCCTCGACCCGCAGTACGAACCGAAGCAGCCGGCGGCGGTGAGGCTACCACGGAGGATCTCCGGAAGGCATTCTTCGGCAGGAGAGAAGTCACTTGACCCTTCTCCAAGTGGTGGTCCAGTCGGACTAGTCTCCGGAAAAAAGAAGCAGCAGAGGTGGAGCGACCTTCGGCCGTCGGATCTGCTGTTCGTGTCCGTGCCATTATGGCACGGATTATCTATAGTTTATATATAATATGCAGTTAGGAGGATTTTAGATTTAATTTTATTTCAATCTAAGTGAGAAAAATAAGTATGGTTACCGAACTTAATTAAAAAAAAAAAACGAAATAGTTGAAGAAATACACACACGGTTTAAGATTGAGCAGTTTTGAAGTCCCTTCCTATTGTTAGAGAGATGTGCGAAGGGAGTTGACAAGCGCCAAGGCGTTGCTGGTATACTTCTCGGCGTTCAGCACTCCGCCGCGCACGCTCCTCGCCGACGCCCTCATCTCCTTCAGCCCGTCGACGCACGTGTCCTCCTTGGTCAGCGCGGCGCTCATGTACGTCTGCGCGTTCGACAGCGCCCACAGCCTCCGCGCCGCCCCCTCCGGCCCCAGCCTCCTCATCCCCCGCAGCTGCGACAGCGAGTACCTGGTGTTGTCCAGCGCGTCGCGGAGCAGGTCCCTGCAGTCCTTCAGCGCCTTGGCCGCGCGCGAGGAGGGGCTCTTTGCTAGTGCGGCCGAGTAGAGGGAGGCGGACTCGTCGGCGGCGGACTGGAGGGAGGGGAGGCTGAGCCTGGTCGCGACGAGGGCGAGCTGGAGGGGGCTGCTCCGCACGGCGCCCGCGTAGGGGGCGAGCGCGGCGTAGCAGAGGGAGGGGTAGGAGGTGGCGTTGCAGCTCGTTTGGATGAACGTTGAGACCGCTTTGTCCTCGGATGCCGCGAGGGCGAGGGAGGTGGTGGTGCTGAGGAAGAGGAAGAGGAAGAGGAAGAGGAAGAGGCTTGGGGTGTTCATGGCCGTTTTGAAGAATGGAGTTAGTTTGGTTTGGGTTGTTGAATGGAGAGCTAATAGCATGTTGGTTATATATATATCAATTATGCTATTTGGCTCCCAAAATATTTAGGTAATGACATCTTTCATTATGTGGCATCTGACATGGTAGCTGACATAACAGCTGACATGACAAATTTTAACCAAAAATATTAATTACCCAATTTTTTTTAATGTTAATGTTAATATGTTAAAGTTAATATTAATATTAATATTAATATTAATATTAATTTTAATGTGAAGATTAATTTTAATATTAATATTAATATTAATATTAATGTTAAGATTTATTTTAATATTAATATTGATGTTAATTTTAATGTTAAGGTTAATTTTAAGATTAATTTTAATGTTAAATTTTGCCATATCAGCTGCCATGTCAGCAACCATGTCATATGTCACATAATGGAAGATGACATCACCCAAATATTTTGGGAACCAAATACCATAATTGTTTGTATATATATATATATATATATATACATATATATATATATATATATATAACTGTTTGATGCAGGTGCCAGGTGCATTGTATGTCGTTGCTTCTTGTTATAATATATTGAAGGGGCTTAATTAGCGTTTAGATTTTCGATTTTAAATGCCGCAAGGGCGAGGGAGGTGGTGGTGCTGAGGAAGAGGAAGAGGAAGAGGAAGAGGCTTGGGGTGTTCATGGCCGTTTTGAAGAATGGAGTTAGTTTGGTTTGGTTTGTTGAATGGAGAGCTAATAGCATGTTGGTTATATATATATATCAATTATGCTATTTGGTTTCCAAAATATTTGGGTGATGACATCTTCCATTATGTAGCATCTGACTTGGCAGCTGACATAACAGCTGATATGACAAATTTTAACCCAAAACATTAATTACCTAATTTTTTTTAATGTTAATGTTAATATGTTAAAGTTAATATTAATATTAATATTAATTTTAATGTTAAAATTAATTTTAATATTAATATTAATATTTATTTTAATATTAATATTGATGTTAATTTTAATGTTAAGGTTAATTTTAAGATTAATTTTAATGTTAAATTTTGTCATGTCAGCTGCCATGTCAGCAACCATGTCATATGCCACATAATGGAAGATTACATCACCCAAATATTTTGGAAGCCAAATAACACATATATATATATATATATATATATATATATATATATATATATATATATATATATATATTGCACCTGGCACCTGCATCAAACAGTTCTATATATATATATATATATATATATATATATATATATATATATATATATATATAGAACTGTTTGATGCAGGTGCCAGGTGCATTGTATGTCGTTGCTTCTTGTTATAATATATTGAAGGGGCTTAATTAGCGTTTAGATTTTTGATTTTATATGCCCAACCTAGTGGCCCTAATTGAGGTCAGCAAGGAGAGACATAAAAATTTTGATTGGGTGACGGAAGATCTGTAGATTATAATAAATCATATGAGCGTATTATTTTTTCAATGGGAGTTTGGGACGAACCCAAAAGACATACAATGCAATGCAGTATGCTCAAAATGACATAAAAGTTGACATAATAACCTCATGTTTATAAAATACTGAAGGGTGTTTTAGGAATTCAAAAGTTTTACCACCAAGTTTTCTATTATATAGTAGAATAGATACATGGAAGTTACATATTGTAGGCTCCATAGCCTATATAGAAAAGTTTCATCGTAGGTATGAACGGGAGGATACAATGAGAAAGAAGATGAAGAAAAAGTAAATAAAAGTTCAGGTTCCAAAATTTTCAATCGAATATGTCAGGACTTAAACTCTAAACTAGCATATATTCCATAGTCTAAACACTAATTAGCCATATATTTCTTTTCTTAGACTCCAGGTTGTTCAAGAGAAGAGGTTGGAGTAAGCTAAGAAGATCTGTTTTTTTCTGCTGCATTAGCATTACATACGAGTGGATCGATCTCTACCGCATTGTATGCAAGAAATCAGATACATATGATAACTTAAAGTATTAAGTTTCTTAATTATATAGTTTATTATTATTAATTATTTTACAAATATGTTAATTAACTATTTTGTCCCTAGAGAGTTGATATCGCAGAGGTCTTCGAGAACACACACAAAAGGAATGACGAAACGTACCTGAAAGAGTATATGAGTAATACATTTGTAAGTATTATTGCCGTCATATAGTTTTCATTTTCGTTATACTATATAATTTGAACATATAACTTAGGATAGTTGCAAAGACATATGATAGTTCAAATTTTTTAGGTTATTTGAAAATATCTTCATATATTAAAACATGGATGTACATGCTGCATTTCAGTCTCTACGGACACATATATGGTACCGACTTTCTAGCAATTTTCAAATATGGACAAGTGTCCATTGCAGCATTCAAGTGCTACAAAATTTGACTAAAATTAAAATGTTGTATTTGAAATCTCTCCCACAGTGGATGTTCTATATAACATGGGGTAGGCTGGAGCTCACCCCAAAATTTTATTTTATTATTGTTTTTCATATGGTTTTTATTTTATTTTGATTATTTTTATAGGAGCTAGCCCATATCCGGCCCATCGCAACCCACTTTAGTCCACCCAAGTATACATTTCTGGATCTGTCCCTGTCGTTGATTTCAACCATCCTTGCTGTATCGGATGTCTCTGTTGTATCTTCTATCGCTGTTGTTGCTCTTGCTAGCTGGTTGCGAGTATCCTCTGTTTGCTTCCTTCGAATATCATGACCCGCTTCCATGCCGCACGGCCGTGGCCACCACCACAAGAGTAGCAATAGTGTTATTTATATTTATATTTATATTTATATTTGCTACTGTATGAAGTATGGATGTATTTTATGAACTTATGTATTATTAGACACTATTTTATATTTGTAGTTGTATTATCAACATTAATTTCTTGTAAATTTGTGCCTCCAAAGACTGTTTTGTGAAGTTGAATGTCCAACTGGATGGATTGTACCGGGTGTATAATATTGTGTCTTCTTATATTTTTTAGGTTTCCAACGTCCCTGGAGGTCCGATTGTACATGAATTTAAGGGATATTTTAGCAAATACCCCCATTCAAAATCTATAAACTAACATATATCCCTACTTTAAAAAAAAAACTAGCATATACCCCTATAACATGTGAAACAGCCAAATTTTCGTTTAAAAAGTGGGGATATAGCTTAAAATTTTAAATGTTCCATACAAAGAATGGGGGTATATGTTAGATTTTTTTTAAAGTGGGGGCATATGCTAGTTTATACATTTTAAATGGGGGCATTTGCTAAAATATCCCTGAATTTAATGACGGGTTTCGCCAGGTCTCAAATATTATATTTTTTTGCTGTGTGTTTGATATTGATTGTGTTTTGACCAATGTTTTAAAAACCGGACCGATGATCGAACCGAAATTTTTGGGTATAGGTCGGACCGGGGTTCAACCGGGTTCAATCCGGTTCAACCGGGGTTCAATTGGAGTTCAATATACTTGGTTTAGTTTGGTTCAAATAGGTAAATATCCATATTTACTTCTTGGTTTAGTTTGATTTGGTCATAAGTATGTTAGTTCGGTTTAATTTTACAACTATAAGGTAGATTAAAACCAAATAAAGATTCAAATGGTCCAAATTTCACATAATAATTTATTTTAAATTTTTTTACAATAAAAAATAACCAAAATTGGCCAGTTCAATTGTGAACCGGTTCGGCCGGTTCACCGGTTGAACCCGGTTTTGACAAAAAACCGACGGTTCTTTAAAAGACCCGATTTTTGTCGAACCAGACCGATTTTTTTGGTTTAAACCGGTTGGACCCGGTCCAACCGCCGGTCCGGTCCGGTTTTTATAACATTGGTTTTGACTAATATTTCAATTATTATTTTTTTACCGAATTTAATCAAGTTAGCGACATGCTACACATTAGCGATAGTCGGCGACACATTGACAATGGAAGACTGTCGCTGATTGAAGTGTCAGAACTGGAAACTTGGGTAGTCAACTGTCCGTCGCTAATTAGTCTTCCGGATCGTCGAAAGTGCTTCTCTTTGTAGTATGACTTTCAAAGCAAATAAACTGTTGCCTATTTTAGTCACAAGGGTTTTGCCTAGTAGACATAATTGTCAAAGTTGGGCTGCTGGTGTGTCGCTAATTGTCTGTCGCCATGTCGTTCATTCGGAAGTTCGACTTGCGATGACGACCCAGCAGCGACGTTGCCTCCGTAGCGCCATTTAGTTCATGATGCCTATGTGTGTCGCTTAGCCATTGCTATATGAGTTTAGCGACGATGTAGTGACATATTCTGCCGTCACTGTTCTCTTGTAGTTTTGTAGTGCACTACAAACCAATTTTATGTCAAAAATGCTATTTGGCTCCCAAAAAATTTGGGTGATACCATCTCCTATTATGTGGCAGATGACATAGTTGCTGACATGGCAGCTAACATGACAAAATTTAACAATAAAATTAATATTAAATTAAAATTAATAGTAAATTAATAAATTAACATTAAATTAACATGACAATTAACATTAAAATTAACCTTAACATTAAAATTAACATTAATATTAAAATTAAAATTAATATTAACATTAATATTAATATTAACATTAAAAAAATTTGGGTAATTAATTTTTTGAGTTAAAATTTGTCATGTAAGCTGTTATGTCATCTGTCATGTCAGATGTCACATAATGGGAGATGGCATCACCCAAATATTTTGGGAGCCAAATAGCATAATTAATTTTATGTACATGTACTAAGTCACGGACACACATGATAGTCATTTATAACAATCGATGACAATTTTGAATTCCATTGAAGTGCTATCATGGTATGTAATAGAATGAAAGTGCAGTGTTGTAATTATACTGATAGAAAGAGAAATTAAAGGGGTATATTGGTTTGATTTTTTTTTTTTTTCTTCCGAATATTCTTGCTCTTTGTTTTCTCTTGGCTTTGACCTCGCGATATCTTGACTTTATTATTGTGTGTTATGGTGATTGAGATTTGTATCATGGGAAAACATTTTGGCTAATTATAAGGGCACATATCTTTTTGATCGGGGCTGGCCAGGATTAGGACTAGCCAGGTTGGGAGGAACTTTTACTAGGACTATCAAAATATTTCACTCAGGGGGCTGTCCAAAGCCCACAGCCCCCCAAACCCAAAAAATTACTCTCATTTCTAAATTCCACTCTCTCTCTTCACAAACCCTACCTTTCTTCTTCTTCTTCTTCTATCCATCTTCTTCTTCTCCACCATTTCCATTCTCACATCTTCATCAAAACCCTAGTTTTTTTTCTCATCATCATCATCTTCTTCTTCTTCTTCTCCACCATTTCCATCATCACCATCTCCATCAAAACCCTAGTTTCCTTCTCTTTTCCAATTTCGATGGCACCCAAAAAATTAAATAAACCCTAAAATGTATGGAAATAAAGGTTAAATACTTCTTTGCTCACAAAGAATGCATGGAAATAAATCCTAAAATGTATATTTCACTCTATTATCAAGATTAAAATAAATCCTAACATGTTTTTTTCATTCGGAAATGTCGACTTTAGGACTGCCAGAAATAGTGGCAGTCCTGAAAGGAACTTGCTGTACAGCAAGTATCTTTCAGGACTGCCTCAATTTCTGGCAGTCCTCAATATGTCTAGGACTGTCAGAAATTGTGGCAGTCCTATTGTAGAGCATGTCCCTTTCAGGACTGCCACAATTCCTGGCAGTTCTTATTACTTCTAGGACTGCCAGAAATTGTGGCAGTCCTGTTGTACATCGAGTCTATTTCAAGACTGCCACAATTCATGACAGTCCTCATTACTTCTAGGACTGCCAGCAATTGTGACAGTCCTGTTGTACATCGAGCCTATTTCAAGACTGCCACAATTTATGGCAGATCTCAATATTTCTAGGGCTGTCAGAAATTGTGGCAGTCCTGATATGAACCCAATTATTCTACAACTAGGATTTTTTCCATAGTTTTCTTCTACAACTAGGATTTCATGCATAATTCTTCTATTAATAAAGAAAAATTGGTTAATAGACTAATAGATTAATAGATTTGATAGATTTGATAACCCAATTTCTTCTATAACTAGGGTTTCATCCATAATGCCCAAACAAGAAGAAGAAAAATAAAGTAGGGTTTGGAGAAAGAGATCTGAGAAATTAGAAGAGATCTGAGAAATTAGAAGAGAGCAAAAAATCAAAATAAACTAGGTTTGCAAAAATTGATGTTCTTGTTTTTTTTTTTTTTTCTTCTTGTTGTTCTTCTTCTTCTTGTGAGGAATGGAGAGTGAGGAAGAAAACAAAAATTATAACACTTATCTTTTATACCTACCACTTGGATAGCCCTGAGTAATTTTTTCAGTGACAAACTTGTAAATAATGGAAAACTAATACTTGGACAGCCCTGATCAAAATGTGCTGTGCCCTTATAATTTACCAAACATTTTAGGTACAATTTTGGCACGGGTTAATTAGCGTTTACATTCTGAATTTTACATCAGCTTTGAATTTAAGTCCTCACATGTACAACTGAAAAATTTAGACCCTGAATTTTTATTTTTCTTATTATACTCTTCTTTCCAATATGTATTGGTGGTTGTTCTTGTACTTATGTTCAAGATATAATAAAAAATAGAAAACAAAAAATAAAAAAATTAAGGTCCAAAATTTTCAATTCAGAAAATTTCATATAGAGGAAAAATGTTTAACCAATTTGCATAGAACAGGATAATTTTTAAATATTTCTAAAAAGGGGGATCTGGCGCCAGTGCAACTAGCGCCGGACAAAAAAATTAAAAAAAAAAATCAGGCGCCAGTCATACTGGCGCCAAAGATTAAAATAAAAAAAAATTCAATCCCGGCGCCAGTTCAACTGGCGCCAAACTCTATTTTTTTTGGTTTTTTTTTCGGTTTTTGTAGTTTGGTTTGATTTGATTTGGTTTGATTTGATTTATCTTTTAGTTTGATTTAGTTTGATCTTTTAGTTTAGTTTAATCTATTAGTTACTTTATTATTATCTATACTATGTATAATAACCAAATATACCAGTTAAAATTTGTTATTATCTATACTATGTATAATAACAAAATATATCAGTTTAATCTATTAGTTACTTTGTTATTGTTATTGATGTATTTTTTTTTTTTATACTAATATATTACTATGTTTGGAGATTAATCCAATTCAGGTGTCAATCCTGTGAGATCCTCTAATGTACTATCCTCCAATATATTAGTATACAAATAAATATAAATTAAAATACATTAATAACAAAGTAACTAATAGATTAAACTGATATATTTTGTATTATCCATAGTATATATAATAATAAAAAATATTTTTTAATTTAAAATTATTATATGTATATATTAACTGAAATATTTTGTTATTATCCATAGTATAGATAATAACAAAGTAATTAATAGATTAAACTAAGTTAAACGATCAAACTAAATCAAACTAAAAGATAAATCAAACCAATCCAAATCAAACCAAACTAAAAAAACCGGAAAAAACCAAAAAAAAAAAAAGGTTTGGCGGTTGCACTGGCGCCGGGTTTGAGAATTTTTTTATTTTATTCTTATTTTCTCTTTGGCGCCAGTTTGTCTGGCGCTGATGTTTAAAAAAATAAATAAATTGTCTGGCGCCAGTTGCACTGGCGCCAGATCCCGTTTTTTAGAAATATTTTAAAATTATCCTGTTTTATGCAAATTAGATAAACATTTTCCCTCTTTATGAAATTTTCCGTTTTCAATTGGACATGCCGATACTTAAACTCTAAGTTATATAAAATTTCAGGTTAGACCATTTTGATATTATGGAAAAAACAAATTGGGGAGCTATTAGTCTTTAGATTAGATTCATCTTGGATATGATAGATGAAAGGGTGAACTACGAAAACTCTTGCAAGATTCATGCTTTTTGCAACCAAAAAAAAACTCGTAGTTTAAAGAATCCTCTAATTATTAATTTGGTGTAATTTGTATTCAAATTGAATACGGACGGATAACCAATTTACCGTCAACATAACTTATTTGGTTATTTACACGAAAAAACTAAATAACTAACAATATACGAATATATATGGAGCAGAGGGAGAACAAAGTAAAACATGGAAAAAATAAATAAAAATAATGGTAAAATAGGGAATACTTTGAATCTATATATAAAATGATGGTAACACCGTTACAATCTTTATTGGCCAAATACATGAGTATTTTAGATATTTCAAGCATTTCTTCAGTCAAAATCTGATTTTAATGTCCAAATTGCAACGGCTAGCTGACGGAGACGTTGATTTGATCAAAGTATCGAAAATACGACAGTTTAATCGATTAAAAAAGAATATATTGAGTTTTTTTTTTTTTGTGTGTTAAAAGTGTAAATTTTGCGAGAGAGTTTTTGTACTTTAACCGTTGATCAAGTTATGTTCCTCAACGGAAATAACGTGCGTGGCCGTGGTCGGCGCCGGGACTATCGGTATTAATAAATTTATTTATGAAAGATTTTTCTTTGAACAGCTTCACATATTCTCATCTCCGGTTTCGATGGGCGCAAACGCAGGGGAGGCACATGCGGCTAGTCTGAATGCATCTTCTACAAAAAATTAAAAAAAATTAAAAAAAAAGAAAGGGGGAGAATTAGAAGAAACCAATCACTACTTAACCGTGATTAGCTTATCATAATTGTCATTTATTTCACTACTTAAGCAGTAGTGAGCATTCGTTACCAATCGTGGCTCTCGTTGCACTATAGCTAGGGAACGCGTAGAAGGAAATTTGGTAGCCCAGTCTTTTCTATTAAAAATTTGGTGTCATGTAGACGAGAATTATAATTGGTAGTGCTGCCTACATGTTTGTTCAAACAAAGTTTTATATCGAAATTGCATATGGACGGGCGAGCTTTGGGAAACAAATTATATTGGGTTAATTTTAACTTGATATCCTTAGTTATTCCCTTTTGTTTAGCATGATACCATAAGCTTTAAAATTAGACAACTTGATATCTCAACTATAATTATGCAACTTAATATCCTATCAGTATTTAAAAAAAATAACCAAAATATCTCCATTCTCTTCCTCCTCTCTCATCGGTAGCAGCTGTGCGGCAATTGTCACGCCCCGAGTCGGCAACGTTCGTCCCCGATGTTAATTTTTGCCGATTCGATCGTCCTCGCTAAGGCGTGATGCCGCACAAGCCTGGAGTTGCGCTCGTGCAAGGCAAGATGACAAGTTCTCAAATGGTTATCTTTTGATTTTGATATTAATACGCCAAGTCGAAACTTCACAAATCACATCAGAATATAAGACGCAGTATAGGAAGATAGAAATGCTTTTCATTCATAGCTTGCAACGAAGTGCAAGTCGTAATTTACATTGGATGCCGTTGCGGCTACATTGATTGAAAACAGAAAGAAAATACATTCGACAAGTTGCCTGAACTACGCTTGCCGTCCCATACATTCGTCCCTTTATACATAAGCCGTCGATTTGAATTGGCTTCAAAATACTTCAGCATAGGAAGAGCTTCAAAACGCCTCTCCGTCAGCTTCGTTTTAGGTTGGAGCGCCCGCCGCACCTGGGAAAATTGGGGAAGGGGATTAGCACACTTGCTAAGTGGACGAGACGAACCAACTCGTCTAAACCGACTCTGATTTATTAGGATAGGCATGCTTTAGAGTTGTCTTTCTATTAGAACTAAATGAATTCAGTTCATATTCGATAGCCGTCTTTGAGTAATAAAGCATACAGTATAACATCGCAGTTTTCATATTTCTTACCACGGCCGTGCTCGTCCCTGCATGAAAACATAGATAATATTTACCCTGCATAAGACAATAGATGAGCATGAAACTATCTTATATGCGGTCATTGGTGCTACGCACCACGGGGGACTTAATCGAAGTTGGCATACGACGCTACCCTTTCAGCCTAGGTTGCAAGCCTTACTGAAGGTCCCGCATGCATCGCGCCGAAGCACGATAAATTATTCCCCCTAGGTCGAATCGGTTCCGATGCCCCGGATACCGTTTCGAGGGATCGAACTTGTGCACAAGCTGTCCATGACCATGCCTATGTGCGAACAGTTTAATGCATGCAAACCGTTTTGTATAGCGCGGACAGTATTCAACGACATTATCATTTATGGCAACTCATGCATCGATTCATTTTCCCCGAAGCCATACACTCGATTTAGCGTCCCGTAGGCACCAAATTGTCCGAGGCATCAAAACCCATGTTCAACGTTTCATAATATTTTGCAGCACTTGAAATAGTCTATCTTTTTCTGTAAACCTTAAACTTTTTGGTTTATGTGAAAAACTTGTATTTGTAAATCGATACGTTTTTCCCGAGTTCTTGACTTAGTGGATTGGCATGCAATTAACTTGGCATCGTTCGATTTGAATGGATTCGAAGCAAGGAATAAGTTTGCGGGACAAAATAGAAAAGAAGGCCGAATCACCCACCGATTACTTGGCTTCGTGCAGGTCGTCGAAGCGCTACGCAACGTCAATCCTTAGTTACGCGAGCTCCTGCAATGCATCAACACTTTGTTAGATTTTCTTCTTTTTCCCTTGCATCGAAATTTGTAATTGCATCCTTGAAAACGACGCGAAAGCACTTCAATCAAGCCCAGCGGCAAAGCTCCAAGAAAACCATACAGCGGTCCGGTCCCGTCGAAGGGACTCTTATAGAGAACTCGCGTGCCGAGACGCAGCCCGCTGCATCTAGGACTTGTTCCAACAGAAGTCGTTCCATTAGTTGGATCGATTCTCGTATCTTTCGTCCAAATCGAATTGAATCGATGCCGCAAGGCGTTATCGTTTACCAAGCTTAGCGATCGAGTCAGATGGCCATCTAAGTTCCCGGCCGATCTGACTCGGCGCTAGCATATTATGAAGTTCCGTCGCCTATCGAAAGCGGGGCGCTACATAATATACCACTAAGAAAAAGTTTCGTCCCGAAACTTAAGAACAAGGGTCGGACCTTAATTTAGACGAACAACGCAGGGTACTTCTCCTTCATCTCCGCCTCCATCTCCCACGTCGACTCCTCGACTGTATGGTTCCGCCAAAGCACGCAGACCAAGGACATCGACCGATTTCGCAGCACCTTTTCCTTGCGGTCCAAAATTTGAATAGGCTCCTCCGAGTAAGACAAGTCAGTACGTAGCTCCAACTGATCGAAGCTAACCACATGACTTGGATCGTGCACGTATTTTCGTAGTTGTGAAACGTGGAAAACATCGTGCACATCAGCTAAGGCAGGAGGTAGTGCGATCCGATAAGCAACCGTCGCAACTCGCTCAATGATCTCGAAGGGGCCTACAAATCTCGGGCTCAATTTGCCATTAACGCCGAACCGCATCACTCCGCGCATGGGCGTTACTTTCAGAAACACATGGTCCCCGGCCAAAAACTCTAGCGGTCGTCGACGAAGATCTGCGTAGCTCTTTTGTCGACTTTGCGCGATGCGGAGTCTATCTCGAATCAAGCGGACCTTTTCGACGGCCTGCTCCACCAGTTCCGGTCCCAGTACTTGTCGCTCTCCGACTTCATCCCAGCATATCAGCGAACGACACTTCCTCCCGTAGAGCGCTTCGTATGGAGCCATCTGAATGCTCGACTAATAACTATTGTTATACGCAAACTCCGCAAGCGGCAAATGCGTATCCCAACTAGTCTTTAGGTCGATCGCACACAGACGCAACATATCTTCTAAGATCTGATTGACCCTCTCTGTCTGACCGTCTGTTTGGGGATGGTACGCCGAACTAAAGTTCAGTTTGGTCCCCATCGTCGCTTGGAGGCTCGTCCAGAAACACGATAGGAATCGCCCGTCTCTGTCCGAAATTATAGAGGCCGGTACCCCGTGCAGTCGAACAATCTCATCGACGTAGATTTGTACTAACCGATCGACGCTCCATCCTACTTTAATTGCGATGAAGTGAGCCGACTTGGCCAATCTATCAACAATGACCCAAATCGCGTCATTCCTCCGTGGCGTCTTCGGAAATCCTACAATGAAATCCATCGAGATATTGTCCCACTTCCACTTGGGAATGGGGATGTTCTGCAGCTCGCCGCCTGGCCGTTGGTGTTCCGCCTTCACCTGCTGACACGCCATGCATTGCGATACGAACGTAGCCACGTCTTTCTTCATGCCGTGCCACCAAAATTTGTGCGCAAGTCCTTGTACATCTTGGTGCTCCCAGGATGTAACGAGTACTTCGCATAATGCGCCTCCGTCAGAATTTCTTTTCTGAGTTCGGCAGTTTCAGGAATGCAGAGCCTTCCCTTTAATCGTATCGTCCCGTCTCCGTCTTCCGCAAAGTCAGTCGCCCTTCCCGTTGAAATCAGCTCGCGCATCTTCTTCAGGAATGAGTCGTCCTCCTGTACGGTCTTTATCTTGCTAAGCAGGCTCGATCCTAACTTCAGTTGAGCTAGATGCAGGTGTCGATACTCAATTCCGAGTTCGATACCCATCGCTTCAAGGTCTCGCCGTATTTTCTTGTTTATGACCAATGTTTCCATAAACATTCTGCTGAGTGCGTCGGCCACCACGTTTCCCTTGCCCGGTGTATACTCGATTGTTAGCTCGTAATCTTTTATGAGTTCAAGCCAACGTCGCTGTCGTAGGTTGAGTTCCCGTTGCATAAATAAGTACTTCAGGCTTTTGTGATCGGTGTAGATTCTGCATGCCACACCATAGAGGTAGTGCCGCCATAACTTTAACGCAAAGACGATCGCCGCCAATTCTAGGTCGTGCGTCGGATAGTTTTTCTCGTGCTGCTTTAACTGCCGTGAAGCGTAGGAAATGACTTTGTCTCTCTGCATGAGTACGCACCCGAGGCCAGTTCCCGACGCGTCGCTGAATATCTGAAAGCCTTCTGGACCGTCTGGAAGTGCAAGAATTGGAGCTGAGACGAGCCGTTGCTTCAACTCTTGAAAGCTGGATTCACAGTCGTCGCTCCATTCAAATACTACTCCCTTCTGGGTGAGGCGAGTCAGAGGCGACGCTAGTTTTGAAAAGCTTCGCACGAACCTACGGTAGTAGCCCGCTAAGCCAAGGAAACTTCGAATGTCGCTAGCCGAGGCAGGTCGTTTCCAATCCACCACCGCATCAATCTTCTTTGGGTCCACCGCGACACCTTCGACAGAGATTACGTGCCCGAGAAATGTCACGCTACTCATCCAGAACTCGCACTTACTTTGCTTGGCGTATAGTTTGTTTTCACGCAGAATCTGCAGTACCGTCTTCAAATGTTCCGCGTGCTCTTCCCGATTCTTTGAGTAGACAAGGATATCGTCGATGAATACGACTACAAATTTATCGATTTGAGGTCGGAAGACTCGGTTCATCAGATCTATGAAAGCGGTCGGGGCATTCGTCAAACCGAACGGCATGACGAGGAATTCATAATGACCATATCGAGTGCAGAAGGCAGACTTCGATACGTCGTCGGACTTGATCTTCAGTTGATGATAGCCTGAGCGAAGATCGATTTTTGAAAATACTGACGCGCCTTGCAGTTGGTCAAACAAGTCATCGATTCGCGGCAAAGGATACTTGTTTCGCACGGTCGCCTTGTTGAGTTCCTGATAGTCGATGCATAGCCGCAACGACCCATCCTTCTTCTTCATAAACAATACGGGAGCTCCCTACGGAGAGACGCTAGGGCGAATAAATCCGCGGTCTAGCAACTCTTGTAATTGCACCTTCAGCTCCTTCAGTTCTTCTGGAGCCATTCGGTAAGGCGCCTTTGATATCGGCCGTGTATCCGAAAAAGTGTCGATGCTGAATTCAATTTCTCGATCCGGCGGCATCCCGGGCATCTCGTCAGAAAAAACGTCGGGAAAGTCTTCTACAACATCAGTCTGCATTGTGTTTGTATTATCCGTCCGCGTGTCTCGAACTGATGCCAAGTATCCCGCGCAGCCGGAACGCAGCATACGCCTTGCCGATATTGCCGATACCATCATCGCCGTCTTCGAGGCCGTACCGCACGAATATGAGAACTCTGTCTCGCCAGGAAGACGAAACACCACTCTCTTCTCCGCGCACTCGTCGTTGCACGACAAGCGCCCAACCAATCCATGCCCAGGATTATGTCATAATCTTTGATGTCTAGCACGACGGCATCCAAGGATAGATATCTTCCCCCGACGCAAATGTGGCCATCCCTACAAATAAAGTTTGCAGGCATATCGACTCCCGACGGAGTGCTAACGCTAATATTTATATCTAGTGATTGCATGGTTATTTTATTTTTTTTCGCATAATCAGCAGATATAAAGCTATGCGTCGCACCCGAATCGAATAGGACTCGAGCAGGTATATCTTTGTAGAGTAATATACCTGTTACAACCGTATCGGACGCGTACGCCTCGTCCCGAGTTAATACATAAACTCGGCCTTGAGCCCCATGGCGTTGATTCTGTTGACTGATGGGCACCGTTTTTGTGCCATGCAGTGTCGACGCTTTATGCGGATTCGGAATGTTCCTTGGTGGGTTATGTTGATTCTGAACATTCTGCGGGCAAAACGTTGCTACGTGGCCTACCACGCCACACTTGAAGCATGTTCTCAGTCTACACTCGGGATCTCGATGCCCGCGCTTACCGCATCTATAGCAGTGTGGTCCGCCATGGCCTCGGTTATTAATTGTGTTTGGACGTTTTGATACTCCCGATCCCCCGACGTCGTTAGGACGCTTGTTGAAGTTGTTGCGAACGACAGGCACGGCCCTTTTTGACATACGGCTAAAGATCCGCTCGCTATCAAGTACGGCTTCGTAGGATTCACGATAAGTTTGGCACCGTTGGTTCATGACGTCCCTACGCAGTTCTTCGTTGAGGCCTTGCTGAAAACGCTCGCACCATTCTTCTTTGTTGGGCAGGAAGGCGCCAGCAAATTTTGCAAGTTTCGAGAAGCTTGCATCATAATCTTCGACACTCATATTCCCCTGTCTCAACATCATGAACTCATCCGCCTTCTGTCGGCGGATGGCGCGAGGAACGTACTGCTCAAGGAAGGCTGTCTTGAACATTTCCTAAAAAATCTTTTTGTTTGAATCGGTTTCACAGATTTCTTGTTTCTTCGCCGCCCACCAGTCATGTGCTCTAAGTTGTAACTGCAGTGCCGCACAGGCCACCCTCTGGGACCCTTCGATACAGAGGAGATCGAACAAGTCCTCCATCTCTGCGAGCCATCCTACTATCACGTCGGGCTCTGCTCGGCCATTGAACTTTGGCGGGTTCATTTTGCGAAACTCCTTCACTTTGAACATGGAAGGAGAGTTCATCATTTGCGGGGAGCCATCTTCCTCCTCGTCTTCTTCTTGATCACCTTGCTTTTCCTCGGGCTCTTCGTCCGTCGTCTTAGTATTGCCCGCCATTCTGCTCACTATCTGAGTCAGGGCATTCATCTGTCTTTGTTGCGCCTCAAATTGAGCTTTGAATTGTGTCTGAAGCTGCTGCTGCTGCAGTTCCATCAACTGTAGCATCTTCTGCATAGTCGTCTCGCTAGGCTCGGTGCTTTTTGTGCTCGACGTACTATCAACAGTTTGGGTTGTTGGGCCGGCAATTTTTTTATCTCGCTTAGTCATTCCTACAAACAGTGTAAACCCGTTAGTATTTTTCAAAAATATCTACGGGCTTACCTGTATGGAACTTGTATTTCACGCAGCATGTCGACAAGCATTCAATCAAGCCATCGCAACAGACATTCCAACAATGAAACATCTTTCGAAAATCCGAGGAAACATAACTGTGCTCTGATACCAATTTGTCACGCCCCGAGTCGGCAACGTTCGTCCCCGATGTTAATTTTTGCCGATTCGATCGTCCTCGCTAAGGCGTGATGCCGCACAAGCCTGGAGTTGCGCTCGTGCAAGGCAAGATGACAAGTTCTCAAACGGTTATCTTTTGATTTTGATATTAATACGCCAAGTCGAAACTTCACAAATTATATCAGAATATAAGACGCAGTATAGGAAGATAGAAATGCTTTTCATTCATAGCTTGCAACGAAGTGCAAGTCATAATTTACATTGGATGCCGTTGCGGCTACATTGATTAAAAACAGAAAGAAAATACATTCGACAAGTTGCCTGAACTACGCTTGCCGTCCCATACATTCGCCCCTTTATACATAAGCCGTCGATTTGAATTGGCTTCAAAATACTTCAGCATAGGAAGAGCTTCAAAACGCCTCTCTGTCAGCTTCGTTTTAGGTTGGAGCGCCCGCCGCACCTGGGAAAATTGGGGGAGGGGATTAGCACACTTGCTAAGTGGACGAGACGAACCAACTCGTCTAAACCGACTCTGATTTGTTAGGATAGGCATGCTTTAGAGTTGTCTTTCTATTAGAACTAAATAAATTCAGTTCATATTCGATAGCCGTCTTTGAGTAATAAAGCATACAGTATAACATCGCAGTTTTCATATTTCTTACCACGGCCGTGCTCGTCCCTGCATGAAAACATAGATAATATTTACCCTGCATAAGACAATAGATGAGCATGAAACTATCTTATATGCGGTCATTGGTGCTACGCACCACGAGGGACTTAATCGAAGTTGGCATACGACGCTACCCTTTCAGCCTAGGTTGCAAGCCTTACTGAAGGTCCCGCATGCATCGCGCCGAAGCACGATAAATTATTCCCCCTAGGTCGAATCGGTTTCGATGCCCCGGATACCGTTTCGAGGGATCGAACTTGTGCACAAGCTGTCCATGACCATGCCTATGTGCGAACAGTTTAATGCATGCAAACCGCTTTGTATAGCGCGGACAGTATTCAACGACATTATCATTTATGGCAACTCATGCATCGATTCATTTTTCCCGAAGCCATACACTCGATTTAGCGTCCCGTAGGCACCAAATTGTCCGAGGCATCAAAACCCATGTTCAACGTTTCATAATATTTTGCAGCACTTGAAATAGTCTATCTTTTTCTGTAAACCTTAAACTTTTTGGTTTATGTGAAAAACTTGTATTTGTAAATCGATACGTTTTTCCCGAGTTCTTGACTTAGTGGATTGGTATGCAATTAACTTGGCATCATTCGATTTGAATGGATTCGAAGCAAGGAATAAGTTTGCGGGACAAAATAGAAAAGAAGGCCGAATCACCCACCGATTACTTGGCTTCGTGCAGGTCGTCGAAGCGCTACGCAACGTCAATCCTTAGTTACGCGAGCTCCTGCAATGCATCAACACTTTGTTAGATTTCCTTCTTTTCCTCTTGCATCAAAATTTGTAATTGCATCCTTGAAAACGACGCGAAAGCACTTCAATCAAGCCCAGCGGCAAAGTTCCAAGAAAACCATACAGCGGTCCGGTCCCGTCGAAGGGACTCTTATAGAGAGCTCGCGCGCCGAGACGCAGCCCGCTGCATCTAGGACTTGTTCCAACAGAAGTCGTTCCATTAGTTGGATCGATTCTCGTATCTTCCGTCCAAATCGAATTGAATCGATGCCGCAAGGCGTTATCGTTTACCAAGCTTAGCGATCGAGTCAGATGGCCATCTAAGTTCCCGGCCGATCTGACTCGGCGCTAGCATATTATGAAGTTCCGTCGCCTATCGAAAGCGGGGCACTACAGCAATAGCGACGGTGACGACGGGGGGAGACGGTTAGAGGCGGCGACAACAGGATGGCCGGAGGGCAACGTGATGGGGGCCGCAACGGCAACAACGGTGGCAGTAGCGGGGGATTGGGGTGTGGGAGGTGGAGGGGGGGGTGCAGCGTGAGGGGGACAACAATGTGGTGGCTGGTCGGAAGGTGGGGGGCGGGGCGGGATCGCCGCGGTGGGAAGGGGGCTTCAATAGTTGATGGTATCAAGTTTTCGAGCAAAAAAGTTTAGCGTATATATCAAGTTGAAAAAAAAAGAATAGGGTTGAGGGCATCAAGTTGAAATTTAGCCAATTATATCATCTAGATCATAACATTTTGCTCTTCTTGTGTCTAATTCATATCATTTCTTGTCTAATCCATATCATTCAGTTGCAGACCGTGATGCACGTTACTCCATCATCGTCAACATTCAAGCCTTTTTCCATCAGAATAAGTCAAATATAGAGTATAAGAAAGCTCCATATAAGATTTGACAAAATTTTATGACTGATCATTGATATAACGTAATCATTAGATGAAGCAGTTTTTAGTCAAGGTATCTATAAACATAAGATTATCATGCTATAGTACATAGTTCACCAATTGACACATAATAACTTTTTTTTATTGTTATTGTAGTTTAAGCTCATACAATCAATAAACATCCTCTAAGTTTTTTAGACTATAAAAAGTCTAGAAAAAGTGATAGTAACATACAATTTGCTATAAAAAATTACATTCGTCTCGTGGCACATTACGCAAGCCAATGAATGAAAAAAATGACAATTACAAAGATAGAGGTTGTTAAACAACTATAATTTTGCACTAATCACCGAAAAAAAGGAGCTATTTGCTGAGGACCAAACAAAGCATCAATAGATATTGGCTTGCAGTGATCAGAATACCTGTCTTGAATTAGATATTGCTATCATTATGTAACTCGTATGTTGCAAATCTTTTGCATATTCATTAAAACCTTGACAAGAAAAACTCTCCTACAATTTTTAGTGTAAGATACTTTCAATGCTAACAAAATCCATTCGTGGTTCATTCAGCCCTTAAGTACCAATTCAGTAAATCTGCATTTATTGCCTCCTCCCTCTAGTTTTTCTTCGAAGCAGGGTGCTGCTCGATAGGGGTGAGCGTTATTCGGGACCGAAAATCGAAGCGAATCAAATTGAATAATAGATTCGGTTCGATTTTTAAAAAAAAATCGGTTCGATTTCTGTTTTGAAAATACTAAATTTTTTTATTCGATTTCGATTTCGGTTTCAATCAAAAACAAAAAACCGAATAATTTTTTTTAGTTAATATATATATATATATATATATATATATATATATATATATATATATAGGTTTATTTAGTTACTATATGTATTAAAAAAAAGTGCAACTAAACCGAAAAATCGAATAAACCGAAAGCCGAAAGCCGAAAACCGATTTAATTCGGTTCGATTTGATTCGGTTATGGGCTAATTCGGTTCGATTTCGATTTTGCTTATTCGATTTTCGGTCTAATTCAATTTTTGGTTATTCGTTTCGGTTTGAAACGAATTAACCGAATGCTCAACTCTACTGCTCAGGCTGTTCTTTCTCTGTTACCACCAGTATGTGAGCTGCAAAGAAAGAGGAAAATTTATTTACATATATAAGGAATTCATGAACTCAAGGAATTGTGGAGGCAGAAGTACTAGGGAAGAGGGGGGGGTGGGTTCTAGTGATACCATTATGTCACGTCTCGATTCTGCATAATCGAAAGTCGCCACTAGACGTAATGTTGTGCAAGTCTAAATTATACTTGTATAAGATATGTATCAAACACAATCGTTAGAACATCCTAGAAGACAAATCATCGCAGCAGAAATAAATACAAAAGTCAATATATATAAATAAGATATATGAAAAATGATTATCTTTATTGATAGCTGCAACAAAATTACAACGACTCGAAGTCAAAGAACAACGTAATTACAAGCATTCTCTCTCTCAATACAATCAAACATGCATCAAAACTTACATCTCAAGAAATATACAACAACGATGTTCAAAATATTATGTACTTTATAATAGAAAACCACATCATTGAATGACAAGTTTTTGTTGGGAACGCGGTGTGACCACACCTACGTCCATGAGAAGAGAGCCCACATGAGAGATGTTCAAATCAGTCCTATAACCTTGTGTTATGAAACCACTTGTTGAGAATGTGATGTGACCCGAATCAGAGTTGAGCCATGAGATGTGCTATTGAATTGGGCCCATATGCCTTAAAAGATAATTCTCATATAAGACCTGAACCAACTCTAATTATCTACACCTCATGATCCTACTTTCTATCTGATGTGAAACTAAATCACCAACACCATTGTCGTCTCTATTGAGCGCTCAACCGAAAACGAGATACAATCAAACAGTTTCAGCTAACCCAACAAACTCTCCGATGCCTGAATGATAGAGATACATCAGAATCAATCTCTTGATTAATGGCATGATAGAGATAATATTAGTTGTAAATGTTCCTTAATTTACTCATTCTTTCTCTCAATGACTAATTCTCTTTTTCAAATTGTTACCTTTTGTATTCCAGACATAATTAACTACAATAGTTATTGTATATATATATACGGCCAATATCAATAAGTTGTATATATATACGGCCAACATCAATAATAATATTCAAGTTTCATATTCAATCACAATCAATATTATTTACTCTTATATGGTATCAGAGTCCAAATCCATTTTTTTTCTTCATGCATGTTCATCATTTTCTCTCAATTGCATCCAATGATCAATCTCACAACCGTTCCCCCTCCTTCAATGTCGGCCTTCTCTCCACTCCAAAACACTCTAACTCTCCCCATCCTACCCGTTCTTCTCAACCCTTCAAAGGACGATGTCAGTGGTGCCGAACCCAAAATTGTTATGTCTCTCAATATCTCATTTTCCATATCCAATATCCAAATACAATACACATTCCCCATAATCCAATCCATCCATAGTTTTTACTCACGCTCAAATTTGCTTTGGTGTCAAAGGCTATCAATTTTCGTTTTCTCAAAACCGTCCAAACTATTTTCCACACCTACAGAACTGAGAGGAGGTATTCAGTACATTGCCGTGTACTAGTTAAAAAAAAACATAGTGATGGTGCCAGTGAATGCCTAATAGGCTGAACGGCATTGCCAAAAGTCCCATATAGCTGCACCATGATTCCCATAAAAATTCCCATTCACAGCTGAATAATTTATTTCCGTAAAATCTTTTGAGGTCACTCCACTGAACAAAAATTCTACAGTGTTGGTGAGTGATGAGGTGACGTGTTTATATTACTCGAAATTAAGGAATAATGCATGCATATCATCAGGTCCATAAGCCATTAAGGTAAAGAAGATGTTATTAAGCTTCTCCATCTTCTTTGCTTCCTGTGGTTTGGTCAATCTTGAACTTTAGGCACTGCAAATTGGAACTAGAAAGTTGGGCTCCAAATTGGAAGTTAGTATTCTATAAAATGAGTTCCTACAATCTAGAATCTAGAAATTGAGAGGTCCAACCTTTAACACCTATGGGTGGGATGAAACCAAAATTGTAGGAATTGGAACTAGAGATGAGACTTACTATGCCACAAAATGAGCTCCTACATTCTAAATCTAGAAAATGGGATGGGCCTCCTTATTAATGATGCTCTTATAAATTGGAACTACCTGATGAAGTCCAACTACATCCAGTATTTCATGTCTCTCAGTTGAATAAACATATTGGAACTGGAATCTCAGTTCAAGGACAGAGACGGATCCAGGCCTCAATTAGGGTGGGCTTCAGCCCACCAATTTTATTTCCTCCTTTTTTTCCATTATAATTATTTTTAAGAATTAGCCTACACCAGCACACCCTGATCCAGTCGAGCCCACCCCAATTTTTGTTTCGGATCCGTCCCTCTTCAAGAGGGTGTTCCTCATTACAGTGAAGAAGTATTGTTGGAGCCTGATTTGGTTCTGGAAAGGAAATTAGTACAAAGAAGAGGCAAGGCAGCTGTGTGTAATGTCCCAAATGTTGTGCCCCGTCTGAGGCCAAGTTGCATAACCTTTTCACGGACCAAGGTTATGCGGAAAGCTTCCAGAACATTCTAGAAGATGGCGGAAGTCTCCAGAAGATAGTGGATCTCTCCGGAAGGCCCAAGATCGTTCTAGGAGGCCCAAAAAACTTCTAGATAGCCCAAGAAGTTTCTTTTTATATTGCTTAAAGAATAAGCCTGGAATATGCCGTTCCCGTTATGGTAGGAAGAATAATCCATGTAATATTTCATCCAGGACTTTCCATGTAAAGCTCTCTGAGCACTTATAAAAAGGGGAAGGTCTCATTTGTTCCTCACCACCTAAAAATTGTAAGCATTTTTCAAGTTAATAAAGAGATTCTTACGAGTCCTATCTATGCTCCACTCTTCTTATTTTCCATAGCGATTTAGCTAAGTCGTGTTGGGAAGACTTACACGATCTTCGAAAAGGAAGACAGTGCGTCGTATGGGACAAAGTGCTAGCAAAAACACTAAGTCCATGACAAGTGGTATCAGAACAAAGGTTCGATCGTCCCCATGTCGTTGACCGAAGCAGTCCTCAATGAGCAACCCACATCGCCTAAGGAGAAGGCGAGGCCGTCGAGGAAGGGCAAGAGCAAAGAACCGTCGATAGAACGGGCTCTTGGTGAGTTGGCATCACGGATAGAGATGCTGGAGAAAGGCGTGACGGGCGTCGAATTTCAAGTGGAGCAAAATCAGACGGCTCACGAGGAGTTAGCCTAGGGTTTGGAGACCGACATCGCCACTGCTATGGCAGAGTTCCGAGAGCATCTCTGCGAGATGCAAGCCGAGTTCGAGGAGGAACGAAAGACTACTAAGGCGGAGATTGCTGAACTGCGCGATGAGTTGAAAACCAAGGCGGCGATCCTCGAGAGGGCGATTGCTAGTGGTCCGATTCCGAGGAGGGAGTCAATAGAGAAGGTGAAGTATCCAGAACCCAAACCCTTCACTGGCGTGCGAGATGCGAAGGAAGTGGATAGCTTCATCTGGAATGTCGAGCGGTACCTGAAGACAGTTCACATCGAGGATGAGACCGACAAGGTAAAGACAACGTCTCTGTATTTTTTTGATGATGCTATGCTGTGGTGGCGACGCAGGTGCATCGAGATAGAAAAGGGACTATGCTCGATCGAGACTTGGGAGGATCTCAAGAAGGAGATCAAGTCTCAATTCTACCCGAAGAACGTGGAGTATGTCGCGAGGCGGAGCTTACGATAACTCAAGCACACTGGGTCCGTCAAGGAGTATGTGGCAGAGTTCACCCGCCTGATGCTTACCATTTCCAGTATGCCGAAGAAGATCGCCTGTTCTACTTCATGGAGGGTCTACAACCATGGGCGGCACAAGAGTTGCAGAGGCAACATGTGTCAGATCTGAACACGACCGTTGCAACGGCCGAAAAGCTGATAGATTATCGACGGAGTGATGCCCTAAAGCCCAAGAAAAAAACCATTACCAAGTTCAATGGTGGGGGAGCGAAGAAGAACATTGGAAAGGGAGCCCCGCCGAAGGACAAGCAGCACGCAAAGCCTTCGACAGAGTGGAAGATTGAATGCTTCCTGTGCGGCGGGAATCACTTCGAATGGGACTGCCCGAACAAAGGTAAGAGGCTGAACGTGGTCCAAGGTGAGGAGGCCGAGGCCGAGGAGCCTAAGAAGGGGGCTCACATGGGTGCCCTGCGCCTATTGAACGCTTTGAAGAGCAAGGCGGTAGTGTCCAAGACCCCAAATCGAGAGCTGATGTACGTGGACGTGAAGATCAATGGCCACAACACCAGGGCGATGGTCGACACAGGGGCAACCCACAAATTTATCTCGGACGTGGAGGTCCGGCGCTTGAGTCTAGTGCTAGAAAAAGACTCAAGCACGATAAAGACGGTCAACAATGAGACGCGCCCCGTGCAGGGGGTGGCTAAAGGTGTGAAAATCCAAGTGGAAGACTGGACGGGTGTCACCAGTCTCACGACAGCACCACTAGATGACTTCAATATGATCCTCGGGATGGACTTCCTTTCTTCGGCAAAGGCAGTCCCAATGCCGCATCTGGGAGTCGTCGGGATCATGGAGGAGAGCTCTCCGTGCATGGTGTAACACCCCAATCCCAAAATACGTATAGGACCAGGATACGGTACATGCCAGCATCACTTCACCAATGGGCCAAATCTCAAAGTAAGCCCACTAGCGAAATGCTTAAGCTGTAAATCATGATAATAATCCAGAATATAGTACAAGTCACAGGTCACAGCTAATCTCATCCACACAGAAAATAAGACACGAGATATCAAGTCCAATAAAATGATACTAATAAAGAAATCTGTCCAACATGAAATATGAAATGTAACTGTGCCATAGTAAAAAGGAAACAAAGTATCAACTACATGTCCACTGATAAAAAGAAAGAAAATAATGTATCAGTCTATAATAAAGAGACATGTCTCAAGAGAAGCCCTTGGCCACTATTGTCACGACCCGCATCCTAGGTAGGGGCACAAGTGTATAACAGCGTCCAGTCTACACCGTAAAAACGGTGTAGAACGCTGTAGGTCTGCTAGCTAACAAACAATATATAATAACCTGTCATCTCCGCACGGAGGATATAATATGAAATATTGATAAACTCAATCACAATCTAGTAGAGGAATCATGGCACGAAATCAAGATAGATATAAATCACAAAGTACAATATCCAGCTCAACAGAGAGAGAAAGAGAGTCACAAAGTAATATGGTTATACAATCCCAAAATATAATATCATAAGTGGCAAGCTGGAGACAAAGTCCAGTCCAAAACAACTCTAACTAAGTAATAGGTAAAGTCTCGTCAGACGGAGCTAAGCCCTGCTGAACCAAGGTCTCCAAGTCTATAACCACTACGTCATCCAAACCGTAGTAGGTACAACAATCCTTCTCATCGTCATCTGTAATATTTTGTCAACATATCCAGTCAGGATGGAACGAGCACACTCAACTAACAACAGTTCATAAGATATGACAAAAGCTATAAGACTGTAAATAGAGAGTATATACAAGAAATCATGAAATGTACATGTGAGTATCATGGCAAGGTAAGCTGTAAATCTAGAGCTAGAACAAGGCAAGTAAAACTGATCATGGTATGTATAAGAATCAAGAATCATCTATCTAGGTGTGTGAGTACTAGCTATAATATGTGGCCGACTTGAGAACTTGCACAATAGTAACAGGCCTGGATAATCATACGTGGAGTGTATGATCAACACTCACAATCAATCAATACACAATAGGTGCACAATGAAAATTGATCACATATCTACACTAATACTTTTCGCCCCCGACTGGTAGAGTGGATCCAAGCAAGACACGTTACGACACGAGATTCTGCGAGAAGGAAGCAAGTCTCCTCGAGAATCAGTGTCTATATACTACACAAGAACTACAAGGGAGCTTGTATAAGATATACCAAGATATACAACAAGGAATAATATCTCATGTCGGTATCCATGAATACCAATCCGTGTGACCAATGTGTCAAGAACAAGCATATCTACACTAATTACATGAATTATAACAATTATCGTAAATTGGAAAAGTTATCAGAGAATGTACTCGCCTGTGATGTGATGGATAAGTCGACTGAGTCCAAGAATAGTGCCTCGAGGACCTATAGATGGAATACTGTATCAATATAATGGTTTGGAAGTGAAATCAAGTCATACTAAGTCAAACTAGGTCAAGACACGTCAAACTAAGTCAAACTAGGTCAAACAAAGTCAAACTAGATTATACAGAGTCAATCTAAGTCATACTAGGCCTAATAAAGTCGAACTAGGTCAAGGTAAGTCAAAGCAAGTCAAACTAGGTCAATCTAAGTCAAAGGTTGACTTACAGTTGACTTTTGGCCAACTGGTCAACTCTGGTCATCCCTAGGTCAAACTTGACTAACGTTGACTAACAGTTGACTTTCGGGTCAACAGGTCAACTTCGGTCAAGTTCTAGTCAATTTTAGGCTACGATTGACTTTTGGTCAAAATTAGTCAACCGTGGTCAACCAAGGTCAAAACTAGTCTAAGTCCAATATTCCTAACCATTACCAACCATAAAAACCTAAATACAACTATATCTTAAAGTATAAAACTCACATGTTATGAAATGGATATTACCTTAACATACCCTTTATTACCCTTTCTAAGGTAATCCCTTACCTTAGCCTCTAACTCCGACTCTAGACTTCTCCACCTTCATTCTAAGTATCCCTGTCACTCCTCGTTCCCAGAATAAGTATTTTATACGTGTACTTCTTGAATGTATTTATTCAATATTTATCATGCATTTGTTCTGTATTTAAATTCTTTAATTTTGCGCTTATTAATTTTCCTGTATTTTATTTTCTACTTTTTCTTGGCTCTTGGTTCATTTCGGTTCATGGTAAACCAACTTGGTGAGGTTTGGTTCAACATGGAAAGGAATGGATGGCTTGGATTTGGTGGAGAGAATGAATGGTGGAGATCCACTTGACCTTGATATAAAAGTTCTTCTTTCATTCTCTCTCTTCATTCATTCACATTTACTCCTCCACCAAAACCCTAGCCCACTTGTGAGAGGCAAGTACATCTTGCACACCATAAGGAATTTCAAGCATCCCTATTTATTTCTAGTCCATGTTGTTCATCTTCTCTTCCTCTACAAGTTTAGGTCTTGAAGTTCTTGATTTCCATGGATGGTTGGGTGTAGATCTAAGTTTTAAGTTTTGGTTTTCATATGAATTTTAGGGTTTTGATCTATCAAACATTGTTGTTTTCAAAAATAAGTGGTTCCATGTTGTAGAGAATTTAATTCTACTAAAATTTAGTTTTTGAAAAGTTAGATTTTGATTTATTTTGTGGAAGTTATGGCCAAAAGTATTTTTGTTCGTTTCTATATTCATCTGCAGCATGAGGAGCATATCGTAGTAGGTGCATATGGTGTCGCGAATGAGCCGCATGAGGTGCATGTCGCAGTAGGCGCATATGCTGTCGCAGTTGAGCCGCATGAGACGCATGTCGCAGTAGGCGCATATGATGTCGCAGTTGAGCCGCATGAGGCGCATGTCGCAGTAGGCGCATATGGTGTCGCGAATGAGCCGCATGAGGAGCATGTCGCAGTAGGCGCATATGATGTCGCGAATGAGCCGCATGAGGCGCATGTCGCAATAGGTGCATATGGTGTCGCAGTTGAGCCGTATGAGGAGAATGTCGCAGTAGGCGCATATGATGTCGCGAATGAGCCGCATGAGGCGCATGTCGCAGTAGGCGCATATGGTGTCGCAGTTGAGCCACATGAGACGCATGTCGCAGTAGCCGCATATGGTGTCGCGAATGAGCCGCATGAGGCGCATGTCGCAGTAGGCGCATATGGTATCGCAGTTGGGCCGCATATGCCACGTGAGCCGCATGTCGCAGTTAGTCCGCATGCATGTCACAGAATAGGCCGCATAATGCCTATTTTGGTTATTTCTGACTGTTATATGTCCTAATTGACGAAATTGTGGCTATAATTTCTTTCAACTCCCAACATGAAATTTATAGATCTTTTCCTTGGCTTCAAGAATATGTTACTAACTATTTTATACTAGTTATGGACTCGACCATGCTTAATACTAATTTGACTTTTATGCCTCGTCACGAATTGACCCCGACTGTTACTTGACTAATAATTGATCATGCGTTCCTAGTTGGAACTAAGAGACTGGCTAGTCGTCTTATTAAATTGAATGAATGAGACACGTTCATATTAACTATGAACTATTATAATCGATTGGCCGATCCCGAATATTGACATACAGGCACACATGCAGGCTTCAATTTATTTATTTATTTTTCTACCAAAGCAGCATGTGTACTTGATGGTCAAGGCATGATTATTCTGTGGTTAGTTTTGATTGTTGTATTACGCTATGTAAGACCTACAACCTAACCGCACTGGTATCGTTGTAGAGTTGGACATATCGTACTTGTACGGAAGTACTCATTTGAATGACCATGATCCACGGCATGGAATTTCACTCAACATAGAGACTATTAAGTTAAATAAAATAATGATTGCATGGAGAGAATGGATTCCCGAGTTCTTACATGGCAGCCCTCTTGGGACTAGTAGTGCCCGACAGGCCGGTTGGTCCCCACAGATACTGCAAATCTGCCACACGGGCAGGAAGCGGTATCTAGTTATATTATCTATTGTATATTGTATATTGATGACGGGCATCCCGCTGGGACTCATCTAATTTATGATTGGCACAATTGATTGACTGGGTGAACTAGCCTTGTTTGTACATAGTAAGAACTGAGGAATCCTTTATTGCATAATTCCAAGATAACTTGGGACTCACAGTAGCAATCCGTAGTAGTTGCATGGCCGTTTAAATTGATTTGTTTGTGTACTGTATCTACTCTGTTACCTAACTGAGATGATCAGAATGTCAGGGCATGACGGGCCAACTTCTGTCCTTGTTTGGTTGGGAGGTTGGTTCGAAGTGTCGTGATGTTATGTGAATCCCAGTGGCAAGCAGAGATCTAATTATCATATTCTTTTATTACTGGTTTTAATTCCTTATATCGTGTTTCCTTGCGGTACTTGCTATTAGAGGTCTAACCTCTCTGGTTTTGCATGGCCAGATTTAGAGCCGGTTCCCGAGGACTCAGCTTACTTCCACCTCCAAGATGGTCAATACTAGAGGGATGATCGCAGGAGAACTCGAGTGGGTTTCTTACTTCCCCACTCGTTTTGTTATCTTGTACTTACTTTTACATAATTGTAATTAAGTCAGACTGCAGCTGATAACAATTGTGTACACTTTTCTACGTCATCTGGCTATATTTTGTAAAGCCAGATATCAAGAACATTTTGACTGAGCGTTTGGGACGCCTTACTGCTTTATCTTACATGTTTTCTATTTCTGTTTCTTATTTGAATGATTGAGACAGTAGATATAAAATGACCATAGTGAGACCTTCATGTAGTATGCACCCCCTCGTCTTTTAGACAGCATTGATCGTATTATACGGTATTCATCTACCCGTAATACGTAGCTGGCTGAGTCATTTCTCTGCTCTCCAGTATTCTGGTTCTGGGGCATGACAAGGTTTTAGTGGTGGCCCATGCAGGTCTGATTTCAGACTTGTGGGGTGTTTTAATTTATAGGATGTCTCAATCACACATGTTTCTCCTTGATCTCATGATTCGTTACTCTCGACTCTAGCTTGACATTTCGGTATCCTTTGACTTCATTGATCTTTTCTGTCCGACCGTTTGATTGTTCTTTTGTCCCTTTTCTTAGGGGCACTTCGTCCGCATCTGCCAGGACTGGACAACAACAACAAGAGCAACACGGACAACCTGACCATGTTGGTCAGCAACAAGGGCCAGTACTAACTCAAGAGACTATCCAAGAAGAAGTAATAGTGGAAGCAGCAGCTGGATCACCGTATCCGGAGGTTCCACCACCACCAACAGTTCTACCTACCCCTGCGAAAATGGACACACCGGCTCTTCTGGAGATCATGAGAGGGATGATGGCTACTCAGCAACATCAGATGTTAGCCCAGCAGCGCATACACGCTCAGTTGCAAGAGCAGAACGTATTACTCAACAAAGGATTACAGATGGCTCTGGAAAGAGGGGCGAGGACAGATTCAGGAGCATCAGCCAGGTTTTGCAAGTTCAACCCCCGCCGTTTCGAAGGAACGGAGGATGTCATCTCAGCAGATACATGGCTTAAGGATATTGAGGCTATTCTGACAGCAGCTAAGGTGCCGGCAGAAGAACGTGTGGATCAAGTAAAGTTGTTACTTCAGGATCTCGCACGTGATTGGTGGGAATCAGAGGAAGTGGGCATCAGACGTCCTGTTGCTTGGGACGATTTTATCGCAAGGTTCAAGACGAAGTACTATGGAGTTGTGGCGCAGTTTGAGCTACAACAGAAATTTATCAACCTCAAGCAGGCCGGTAAGACGGTAGATGCCTATGCAGCGGAGTTCTACAGATTGAGCAGGTTTGCCCCATAGATGGTAGCAACAGAGAGCCAGAGGGCTATGAGGTTCCAGCAAGGGTTTCACCTTGAGCTCTTGCAATTGATAGAGGGGCACAATTACCAGACTTTTGATGAAGTATTGACGGCAACCCGAAGGCATGAGATCACCATTCAGAGGATCACGGCAAGGACTGGAGGTCAGAAGAGATCTCACAGTCAGATTGAAGGAGGAGGGGGAGCAGCGCCCCGAACAACAGCACCATCCCTTGGCATTCGTATTCATGATGTGGCAATGCGAGGGCCAGCACCACCACCCAGGCAGTAGCAGCAACAGAAGAAGAATCAGCAACCCCCAGTGGGCTGCACTTATTGTGGGAAGATGAGGCACACTAGAGAGGTGTGTCGGGCATTGAACGGACTGTGTTTGATATATGGAAATCCAGATCATCGGGTTACCACATGTCCTATGAATTCGAGGTTAGGAGGACCAGTGCAACAGTTTTCTGCTCTGCCAGCACCAGGGGCAGGACAGTATCGAGGACCCGCAGAGGTAGTGAGACCATTGGCCCAGCGTCCGTTAATGCCATAGGCTCAGATGTTTCGGCAGTAGGGACCGCCGATACAGCAACACCAGCATAAACCACCCCAACATCATCAAGGCAGGGGCTAGCAGCAGCACCAGGCTAGGCCGCAACATGGGAACCAACAAGGAGGTCGAGGGCAGGCATTCACTCTGTCCTTGGAGGAGGCATTAACATCGGGAGATGTTGTGGCAGGTAACATTCTCGTCGCCTCATATCCCGCAGTATTATTATTTGATTCAAGAGCATCACACTCATTTATATCTGCATAATTTACGACACGGCTAGGAATGGAGTTCGAGGCATTGCCAGGGAGGTTGAATATACTCACTGGCAATGGGCTCGTAGGAGTTAGTAGAGTTATTGTAGCGTATAGCGTTTTAGTTTGCGGGCATTCCTTACCCGCCCGGTTGATAGAATTTCTTGTTAGAAATTTTGACGTTATCTTAGGCATGGACTGGCTTAAAGACAGTCATGCGATGATAGATTGTCGTAGAGGGAGTGTATCTTTTGATATTCCAGGCATGAAGAGATTCACCTTAGTCAGATCAGGGGCAAGTTGTAATGCCTGTGGTTCGTATTACGTATTCTTGGAATACGTGTACGTATTTTTCTGTATTGCATGATTCCTGGCTTAGCTTTTCCTTCTTGGCTCGGTTTATTCTCGGTCCGGGTTGGCTTGGTTCGGTTTGGGATTTGCTATTGGTTCATGATAAACCCATGGATGAACCCCCTACCTACCACCACCATTCATATTTATTACCCCTCTCCTTTCTCTCTCTTTATTTATCATCTTCTTCTTCCTCATTTACTTCCTTACCTACCAGAGAGAGGAGAGAGAGGTCTAGGCAAGTGCAACTTGCTTCATGGAGGAACTCAACTTTTGTTACTTCATTCTCTTCCTTACTACATTCTAAAACACTTTAGTACTTGACATTTCTAAATTCCATGATTAGATTCTTATAGATCTAAGTTTACTTTATTTTCGCATTCTTGGGTTTTGATCTATTTAATCTTGTTATTTTCGAGTTTTGATGGTTCCATGTGGTAGGGAATTTCGTTCTACCCTATTTTGACCTATGGAAGTTCGGATTTGGGCTCCGGATGATGGAGTTATGGAGCTTGAGAACTTGGCTCTCATGGTGTTCATCTTCTCAGAAATTTGGAGAAGATGAACTGTGCTTAGACCTGACTTGACCGCATGATAATTCATGCGGCAAGTGATCTAGCCGTATGAGACTCTCAGCTGCATAGGCCGAGTCTCATTCTTGGCCGCATATGCGCCTTTGTACTCTTCTGAGCCGCATGGGCTCATTTTCCATCAGCCACATGAGACTATATGGACTTAGCCGCATTTCTGAGAGCAAACTCTTAACAGCATAAGCAACTATCACCCCAGCCGCATAAGCCATCGCATTGACCCAGCCTCATGCGCTCTCACTTCTTCCGGGCCGCATGGGTTTTGCTATGTGGCCGCATGGACTTGAGACGCCATCAGCCGCATGAAGACCCCTTTATAATTCGAGCCGCATATGCGCTCACCTCCCTGAACCGCATAAGCTTAAGCACTTGCCTACCGCATTGGCCCTGATCCCCGAGCCGCATGAGAACCCTAGACCCTGGCCGCATGGACTTCTGAGTCCGGGCCGCATGATCCCGATCAATTCCAGCCGCATGCGCCTTTGCATTTCCAGCCGCTGGCGCCCTTGTACTTCCAGCTGCATGCGCCCCCTCCCTTCCCGCTTGCCGCATGGGAGCTAGTCCCACTCCCAGCCGCATAGGTTCCTGCCCCTTCAGCCGCATGCGCACCCGTTCCCCGCCAGCCGCATGAACCCCCATCTCAACACTTCCCAGTCGCATGGACCCGAACTCCTTCTTAGCCGCATGGGCTGTTCTCATCCAGCCGCATGAGATCATTCCTGGCCGCATAGGCCTTAGCCGCGTGGCTCTTCTATGGCCCTGTATATTGATATTTTATTAGATATTTTACGTCCATTTTATATCCTTACGCCTTTTGTCATGAACTTGATTTTTACTTATTATGTTTGGAATGACTATTGTACATGACATGGTATGACAAGGAACTAGCATAACACGATGGTGACCCGTAGTGGTGCACTCCTGATAAGTGACCTGGCATGACATGATAGTGGCCCGTCGTGGCACACTCCTGACGAGTACACCTGACATGATATATCTTGATAAGCTGTTGCGACGGCTACCTGACATGGCATGACCTGTATAAATTACATGGACACCGTGGACGATTGTGCTTGTACAAATAAACTAGTCCTGTCTTGCATCATGTCTAGGGAGGGAGCTCCTGAGTACCACGGTCAGGAGTACCTATTGAAATGGACTAAGGTTAATAACTAGATTAACACATTAGTCATGAAGAGATTTCCCAGCTACAGGCAATCCCGTTACCTGGGCGCGCCTGGGATCTGTAGCCTGCCGTCGAGTAGGGCACATTTCCAGCACACTGTCATGTGTTACACCTTTCAAGCTACTTAAGGGTACATGCGTTTCCTGGACGGTGTACCCACCTGAATTCAACCCCTAATTTTGACCTGGGTAACCTGGATGGTCTGCAGGGCTTGTGGCTGTGGAATAATCTCACTGCATCTTGTTAGTAATTAGGCCTGTGATAACCCTAGTTAGTTAAAGTATTAAGCCGTAATTCTTGCTTGGCCGTGATATGATTGGATGGAGTCTAACCAGTCTAGTCTTGTCCTGACCTTGTTCCAGATCACAGCATGAATTTGAATGCCTGTATTTATTTTACCGATAAATGGTGAGAATTCTAAGTTCTGTTCAGACGAAGGGTTACAACCCCGGTCCTTGTTTGGTTTACGGGTTGTAACCTGGTAATCTGAATAGTTCTATGGTTATCTCGTCGTATATCATCCTGATGTATTTTCCTTATTTCTAGTTCTTACTTTTATTTATATCTTGTGCTGATTGCTGGTTTTAGTTCATAAGTGAAGCTTCCTTTGTGGCACTTGCTCTTTCTGGGGTCTGACCCAGCTGGTTTTGTATGGCCAGATTTTGGAGCAGCTCCAGAGGATCTACCGACCTTCCAGCCAGATGGTGGCCACTAGACGGAACCCGGGCTACGAGTGGGTTATTTTTGGCTCTCCCACTCTATTATAAAAATATTCTTTTGAGGCATTTAGCCGATGAGCACTTGTTTAGCTCAATTGTATTTACTTACTATCTGCCTACGGGCTGTAACATGATTGACAGATCCTAGGGTTGATCATGTATGACTAAACTCTTGCTAGTCCTTATATTTTGTAACGACTAGCTTCATGATCGGCTAAATATATAATATTTGGGATGCCTTATTATTGTATATTTAATGATCATACATCTTGTAACATTTACTTACTTGCTTGTGATTGAGACACTAGGCTTGTTCATGACCATAGGAGACTGATGGCTTGTAGTAAATCCTCATGTATCTAGACAGCCGTGACCGTATAGCGAGATGGAATCTATTTCAATATACGTAGCTGGCTATGTCTGTCCCCGCTCTCCAGTATTCTGGTTCTGGGACGTGACATGGTTTAAGTGGTGGCCCATGCAGGTCTTGTAAATCAAGATATGTTAGGGTTTACCGAATAGATGTCTCAATCAGTATTCGTCCTTGATCTCTGCTCGTATCTTCTGAATCCCTGGATTCTTGTCCTGATCATATGCTTGTATCATTGATCTGTCCTGGTCCTTCCTTATTGTTCCCTATGTCGTCTTCTTCAGCGGCATTGTTCGTGGTCCTACCGACCAGCAAGGTGGAGCACCTTCCGCGGACCAGCAGCAACCTGGGGATCAAGCCCAGCATTTCGGAGTAGCCTCCAGAGTCGTACCTTCTGATGGAGAGCCACCAGTCCAGCCAGTCCTGCCTGCCGAGCCTGATGATGGCACATTAGTAGGACTCGTCAGGACCTTGATAGCTTCTCAAGATCGTCGTGGAGATGCCTTGCAATAGGCAGTGGCGGATGCTTTGACCCGGGGTGGTCATCAGGGTAACAACGCGGCCAACAGCTTCAAGCGCCTGAACCCTCCATTCTTTGACGGTAGTGAAGATGCTATCGCAGCAGATGCTTGGCTTCAGGATACAGAAGTGATTCTCGAGGCAGCCAGGACTCCAGAGAACGAGAAGGTGGCAGTTGTGCGCCTGCAGTTGTTAGATCTTGCCCGCAGCTGGTGGGCAGCTCAGGCCGTTGGATTAGCAGCACCTATTGCTTGGGCGGTGTTCAGAGAGAGATTCCAGACCAAGTATTTCGATGCCGTGGCTCGGTATGATCTGCAGACAAGGTTCACCAATCTGAAGCAAGGAGGCAGGACGGTCGATGGATATGCGGCCGAGTTTTTGAGACTCAGTCGGTTTGCTCCCACCTTGGTGGCAACCGAGTATGATAGAGCCCAGCGATTCCAGCAGGGGCTTCACCTGGAGATCTTGTTGGCAGTAGAGCAGTTTGAGCATCAGACAGTTGATGCAGTCTTGAGAGCAGCCCGGAGGCATGAGTATACCTCCCAGAGGATTGTGGATAGGGTCGGAGGTCGGAAGAGATCTCACGGCCAGATGAATCAGTCTTCAGCACCAGCCCCGGCAGCCAGGGCTTTGACTATTGGAGCTCCGAGGCGAGCGGCCTCAGTAACGTTGGTTCAGCATTCAATCCCGACGTACCCTCAACAGCAGCAGAAGCAGAAGCAGAAGCAGTCTTCCGCAGTGGGATGTTCCCATTGTGGAAAGCCAGGCCATGTGGTAGCATAGTGTCGTAGGGCACAGGGATTGTGTCTGGTTTGTGGAGCAGCAGACCATAGGGTTGGATCCTGCCCGAACAGGGGTGGTTCATCATCGTCCAACCTTTCTAGCTCTTCGGTGAGAGGACCAGCACCGGTCCAGCAGCAGCAGCAGTACCCATTGTCGAGGCCCTTGCCGCCTCAGTCCCAGATATTCCAGCAGCAGAACCCCCAGCAGCATGCACAAGCCCAAGCCTTGAGTCTGAGCAGGCAGCGAGGATTTCAGCAGAGGGGACCAGCACCCCGAGGGGACGGTCAGGCTATGGTAATGACCGCAGAGGAAGGATTGGCACCAGGAGAGGTAGTGGCAGGTACTATTCTCGTCAACTCATTTCCAGCTTCAGCTTTATTTGATTCTGGTGTATCGCATTCTTTTATGTCTGCACGATTCGCGACACGGGTAGGATTGGAGCCCGAGTCATTATCAGTAAGGCTCAATATACTTACTGGTAACGGACTTGTGGGAGTAGATAGAGTGTTTTCCTCGTATCGGATCGTAGTTAGCGGTAGAGAATTCCCCGCTAGATTGATAGTGTTCCCGATGGCCGATTATGATGTGGTCTTAGGGATGGATTGGTTGAGGAACCAGTATGCTAGAATAGATTGCCATGTTGGTAGAGTTGTTTTTAGCATTCCAGGTGAGCCAGAGTTTTTCTTTTCCCGAGGCGCAGTTGAGCCTTCTCCTCCAGTATTGCGGATGGCAGTAGCAGCAGTACAGTTGCCCAGAATAGTGGATGAGTTCCCAGATGTTTTTCCCGAAGAGCTTCCAGGTATGCCTCCAGAACGGGAGATCGAGTTCACTATAGACTTGATTCCCGGGACAGCCCCAGTGTCAGAGAGAGTCTACAGGATGTCGTCTTCAGAATTGGAGATATTGTACAAGATGATTGAGGAACTCAGAACCAAGGGATTCATTCGTGCTAGTGGATCGCCTTGGGGAGCCCCGATGCTTCTTGTGAAAAAGAAGGATGGTACGTCCAGGTTATGTGTTGATTATCGTACCTTGAATTCAGTGACAATCAAGAACAGATATCCTCTCCCAAGGATAGATGACTTGTTTGATCAACTCAAGGAGGCATCAGTATTTTCGAAGATTGATTTGCGCTCAGGTTATCATCAGATCAGAGTCAGAGAGCAGGACATCCCGAAGACAACTTTTAGATCGAGGTATGGGCATTGGGAGTTCCTTGTTATGCCTTTTGGAGCAACCAATGCGTCGGCAGTATTCATGGACCTCATGAATCGCATCTTCATGCCTTATTTGGATCAGTTCGTGATTGTATTCCTAGACGACATCCTGGTCTACAGCAAGAGTGAGACGGAGCATGAGCAGCATCTCCGTGTGGTTCTTCAGATTCTCAGGGAGCACCAGTTATATGCCAAGTTCAGTAAATACGAGTTCTGGCTCGATCGTATTTCGTACTTGGGTTATATCATCACTCGAGGAGGAGTAGAAGTGGATCCCCAGAAGATTGTGACTATTGAGTCATGGCCAGTGTCCAGCACAGTCGCAGAAGTTCACAATTTTCTTGGATTGGCCGGCTACTACCGACGGTTTGTTTCAGATTTTGCTCGGATTTCAGCGCCATTGACGCAGTTGACCCGTAAGGATGCACAGTTTGCTTGGACAGCAGAGTGCCAGAGTTCTTTTGAGCAGTTGAAGCGAGGCCTGATAACAGCTCCTATTCTCACGCTTCCAGATGGGACCGGAGGATTCTCAGTGTACTGTGATGCTTCAGGCAGAGGTTTAGGATGTGTTCTGATGCAGCATGGGAAGGTAATAGCTTATGCGTCACGACAACTTCGTGATCATGAGAGGAATTACCCAACCCATGACTTGGAGCTGGCAGCGGTAGTATTTGTACTTAAGTTGTGGAGGCACTATTTGTATGGAGATAGGGTGGAGATTTTCACCGACCACAAGAGCCTGAAGTATGTTTTCACCCAGAAGGATCTAAATATGCGTCAGAGGAGATGGCTGGAGCTTCTTGTGGATTATGATGTCAACTTGCAGTATCATCCTGGGAAGGCCAATGTTGTTGCAGATGCTTTGAGCAGGAGAGCCGGAGTTTATTTCCTAACAGCGCAGCCAGAGCTGTTAGCAGATCTTCAGAAGATGGGTATAGAAGTTGTTCTCCCTTCCAGTGTGGCATTGATGGCCAGTATGCAAGTTCAGTCCACTATAGTCGAGAGGATTCGGATGGCGCAGTCAGCAGATTCCATGCTTCAGCGACTCAGGGCAGAGTGTGAGGCAGGACGAAGACCAGAGTTATGCATTCATAAGGACGGTACACTTCGACATGGAAAGCATCTTTGTGTACCCAGTGGAGATATCAGACATGAGATCATGTCGGAAGCGCACAGTTCTCAGTATTCCATCCATCCTGGCGGTACGAAGATGTACCGTAATATCCGTCAGCACTTCTGGTGGAATGGAATAAAGCGGAAGATAGCTCGGTTTGTCTCTCGGTGTTTGGTTTGCCAACAAGTCAAGGTCGAACATCAGAGACCAGCAGGACTTCTTCAGCCCTTGTCGATTCCAGAATGGAAGTGGGAGCATGTGACCATGGATTTCGTGACTGGATTGCCTAGATCCCCAGCTGGTCGAGATGCTATTTGGGTTATAGTTGATCGGCTCACGAAGGTGGCTCACTTTCTTCCATTCAGAGTTGGTCAGTCGACGGCTCAGTTAGCAGAGATGTACCTCAGGCAGATTGTCAGATTACACGGAGTGCCAGTCTGTATCACCTCGGACCGAGATTCAAGATTTACGTCACACTTTTGGCGTAGCCTGCAGGAGAGTTTGGAAACTCGTCTCCAGTTCAGTTCAGCATATCACCCACAGACAGATGGCCAGTCGGAACGCACGATCCAGACTCTTGAAGACATGTTGCGGTCCTGTACACTTGACTTTGGTGGTTCGTGGGAAGATCACTTTCACCTGGTAGAATTCTCGTACAACAACAGTTTCCAGGCCAGTATCCAGATGGCACCGTTCGAGGCACTATATGGTAGGAAGTGCAGATCCCCGCTAGCTTGGGATGATGTTAGAGAGAGACAGATGCTCGGTCCAGAAATGATTGCCCAGACAGTTGAAGTGGTCAGGAGAGTCCGAGATCATCATCGAGTTGCCCAAGATCGCCAGCGCCATTGGGCCGATTCTATCGGCGCCCTCTCGAGTTTTCTGTCGGTGACCATGTATTCTTGAGGATTTTGCCTAACCGTGGCGTCATTCGTTTTGGCGTACGGGGAAAGCTTAGTCCTAGGTATATAGGGCCATTTGACATTCTGGAGCGAGTAGGAGATGTATCCTATCGTCTTGCTCTTCCGCCGTCGCTAAGCGAGGTGCATGACGTGTTCCATATATCCCAATTACGACGATATATTTCGGACCCATGCCACATCCTGGATCATTCGGAATTGGTTGTTGGTACCAACCTTTCGTATGAGGAGAGGCCCGTATCTATATTGGACCGGAGAGAGAAGATCCTCAAGAACAAGACTATCAAGTTAGTCTGAGTTGCTTGGGGTCATCACTCTTGGGGGGAGTCAACGTGGGAGCGTGAGGATGATATCCGATCGTGATATCCCGACTTGTTTGACTCGTGAGGTATAATGTCTTTCTTATGCCTCATGTCTTCGATTCCTTGCTTGAATGAGTGATTGTCTGCCTAGTTATAGCTTGCATGTGATTAATGTAGCTTGTCATTGCTCCTCTAGCCTCTTGATTAAATTCCGGGGACGGAATTCTTTTAAGGTGGGTAGAGTTGTAATGCCTGTGGTTCGTATTACGTATTCTTGGAATACGTGTACGTATTTTTCTGTATTGCATGATTCCTGGCTTAGCTTTTCCTTCTTGGCTCGGTTTATTCTCGGTCCGGGTTGGCTTGGTTCGGTTTGGGATTTGCTATTGGTTCATGATGAACCCATGGATGAACCCCCTACCTACCACCACCATTCATATTTATTACCCCTCTCCTTTCTCTCTCTTCATTTATCATCTTCTTCTTCCTCATTTACTTCCTTACCTACCGAGAGAGGAGAGAGAGGTCTAGGCAAGTGCAACTTGCTTCATGGAGGAACTCAACTTTTATTACTTCATTCTCTTCCTTACTACATTTTAAAACACTTTAGTACTTGACATTTCTAAATTCCATGACTAGATTCTTGTAGATCTAAGTTTACTTTATTTTTGGATTCTTGGGTTTTGATCTATTTAATCTTATTATTTTCGAGTTTTGATGGTTCCATGTGGTAGAAAATTTCGTTCTACCCTATTTTGACCTATGGAAGTTCGGATTTGGGCTCCGGATGATGGAGTTATGGAGCTTGAGAACTTGGCTCTCATGGTGTTCATCTTCTCAGAAATTTGGAGAAGATGAACTGTGCTTAGACCTAATTTGACCGCATGATAATTCATGCGGCAAGTGATCTAGCCGCATGAGACTCTCAGCCGCATAGGCCGAGTCTCATTCTTGGCCGCATATGCGCCCTTGTACTCTTCTGAGCCGCATGGGCTCATTTTCTATCAGCCACATGAGACTATATGGACTTAGCCGTATTTCTGAGAGCAAACTCTTAACAGCATAAGCAACCATCACCCCAGCCGCATAAGCCATCGCATTGACCCAGCCTCATGCGCCCTCACTTCTTCCGGGCCGCATGGGTTTTGCTATGTGGCCGCATGGACTTGAGTTCGCCATCAGCCGCATGAAGACCCCTTTCTAATTCGAGCCGCATATGCGCTCATCTCCCTGAACCGCATAGGCTCAAGCACTTGCCTGCCACATTGGCCCTGATCCCCGAGCCGTATGAGAACCCTAGACCCTGGCCGTATGGACTTCTGAGTCCGGGCCGCATTATTCCGATCAATTCCAGCCGCATGTGCCTTTGCATTTCCAGCCGCTGGCGCTCTTGTACTTCCAGCCGCATGCGCCCCCTCCCTTTCCGCTTGCCGTATGGAAGCTAGTCCCACTCCCAGCCGCAAAGGTTCCTGCCCCTTCAGCCGCATGCGCACCCGTTTCCCGCCAGCCGCATGAACCCCCATCTCAACACTTTCCAGCCGCATGGACCCGAACTCCTTCTTAGCCGCATGGGCTGTTCTCACCCAGCCGCATGAGATTATTCCTGGCCGCATAGGCCTTAGCCGCGTGGCTCTTCTATGGTCCTGTATATTGATATTTTATTAGATATTTTACGTCCATTTTATATCCTTACGCCTTTTGTCATGAACTTGATTTTTACTTATTATGTTTGGAATGACTATTGTACATGACATGGTATGACAAGGAACTAGCATAACATGATGGTGACCCATAGTGGTGCACTCCTGATAAGTGACCTGGCATAACATGATAGTGGCCCGTCGTGGCGCACTCCTGACGAGTACACATGACATGATATATCTTGATAAGCTGTTGCGACGGCTACCTGACATGGCATGACCTGTATAAATTACATGGACACCGTGGGCGATTGTGCTTGTACAAATAAACCAGTCCTGTCTTGCATCATGTCTAGGGAGGGAGCTCCTGAGTACCACGGTCAGGAGTACCTATTGAAATGGACTAAGGTTAATAACTAGATTAACACATTAGTCATGAAGAGATTTCCCAGCTACAGGCAATCCCGTTACCTGGGCGCGCCTGGGATCTGTAGCCTGCCGTCGAGTAGGGCACATTTTCAGCACATTGTCATGTGTTGCACCTTTCAAGCTACTTAAGGGTACATGCGTTTCCTGGACGGTGTACCCACCTGAATTCAACCCCTAATTTCGACTTGGGTAACCTGGATGGTCTGCAGGGCTTGTGGCTGTGGAATAATCTTACTGCATCTTGTTAGTAATTAGGCCTGTGATAACCCTAGTTAGTTAAAGTATTAAGCCGTAATTCTTGCTTGGCCGTGATATGATTGGATGGAGTCTAACCAGTCTAGTCTTGTCCTGACCTTGTTCCAGATCACAGCATGAATTTGAATGCCTGTATTTATTTTACCGATAAATGGTGAGAATTCCAAGTTCTGTTCAGACGAAGGGTTACAACCCCGGTCCTTGTTTGGTTTACGGGTTGTAACCTGGTAATCTGAATAGTTCCATGGTTATCTCGTCGTATATCATCCTGATGTGTTTTCCTTATTTCTAGTTCTTACATTTATTTATATCTTGTGCTGATTGCTGGTTTTAGTTCCTAAGTGAAGCTTCCTTTGTGGCACTTGCTCTTCCTGGGGTCTGACCCAGCTGGTTTTGTATGGCCAGATTTCGGAGCAGCTCCAGAGGATCTACCGACCTTCCAGCCAGATGGTGGCCACTAGAAGGAACCCGGACAACGAGTGGGTTATTTTTTGCTCTCCCACTCTATTGTAAAAATATTCTTTTGAGGCGTTTAGCCGACGAGCACCTGTTTAGCTCGATTGTATTTACTTACTGTCTGCCTACGGGCTGTAACATGATTGACAGATCCTAGGGTTGATCATGTATGACTAAACTCTTGCTAGTCCTCACATTTTGTAACGACTAGCTTCATGATCAGCTAAATATGTAATATTTGGGACGCCTTATTATTGTATATTTAATGATCATACATCTTGTAACATTTACTTACTTGCTTGTGATTGAGACACTAGGCTTGTTCATGACCATAGGAGACTGATGGCTTGTAGTAAACCCTCATGTATCTAGACAGCCGTGACCGTATAGCGAGATGGAATCCATTTCAATATACGTAGCTGGCTATGTCTGTTCCCGCTCTCCAGTATTCTGGTTCTAGGGCGTGACACAACTCAACATGAGCAGGAAGTAATAACGGCAATGGAAGAAGTTCAGGTTCCGAAGGTAGTTGAAGAATTTCTAGACGTATTTCCCGAAGAACTTTCAGGGCTACCACCGATTAGAGATATTGAGTTCAGTATAGAATTGGCACCTGGAACTAAACCGATATCAGATCGAGTTTACAGAATGACGGATTCAGAACAGGCCAAGGTATATCAGCACATAGAGGAACTGAAGGAGAAGAAGTTCTTCCAAGCTAGCATATCACCTTGGACAGCACCAGTGGTACTTGTGGGAAAGAAGGATGGGTCATCCAGATTGTGCATTGATTACAGGAAGCTTAACGCGGCGACAGTAAGGAATAAGTACCCACTACCCAGGATCGACGACTTGTTTGATCAGTTGAGCAAAGCTAGAGTTTTCTCCAAGATAGATCTTCGTTCAGGATATCATCAAGTGAGGGTTCGGAAGGAGGATATTCCCAAGACAGCATTCAGGTTGAAGTATGGGCATTATGAATTCTTAGTAATGCCGTTTTGTTTGACCAATGCTCCAGCAATATTTATGGATTTGATGAACCGCATCTTTATGCCATACTTAGATCAGTTTGTCGTTGTATTTCTTGACGACATTCTCGTATATTCTGCCAGTGAAGAGGAGCATGAAGACCACCTCAGGAAAGTGTTACAGGTTATGAGAGAGAACCAGTTGTATGCCAAGCTCAACAAGTGTGAGTTTTGGTCGGATCATATTTCATTTTTGGGTCATATCATATCAGGAGCTGGAGTAGCAGTGGATCCTAAGAAGGTAGAAGCAGTAGAGAGTTGGCCAGTACCCAAGACCGTAGCTGATGTGCGGAGTTTCTTGGGATTGGCAGGATATTACAGAAGGTTCGTATCAGACTTCGCAAGGCTTTCAGCACCTATGACCCGCTTGACACGGAAGGATGTACCATTCGTCTGGTCGGCAGAATGCCAGGCATCATTTGAGAATCTAAAGTAGAAGTTGATATCCATGCCTATTCTTACATTGCCAGTTGGACCCGGAGGTTTTACAGTATATTGTGATGCGTCAGGAAAAGGACTTGGGTGCGTCCTAATACAACATGAGAAGGTGATAGCATACGCATCTAGGCAACTTCGAGACCACGAGAAGAATTACCCAACTCATGACTTGGAGTTGGCGGCAGTAGTATTTGCTTTGAAGCTATGGAGGCATTACTTATATGGTGATCGAGTAGACATGTACACAGATCTTAAAAGTCTGAGGTACATCTTTACTCAGAAGGAGCTGAAAATGAGACATAGAAGATGGTTGGAGTTGATCAAGGATTATGACGTGGAGCTTCAGTATCATCCAGGCAAGGCTAATGTGGTAGTAGACGCTCTTAGCAGGAGAGGCGGCACATTTATGTTGACAACGCAGAATCACATCTTAGAAGACCTTCAGGAGATGGGCATCGAAGTTATACTTCCTAGTGATGTAGGAGTTCTAATAAGTTTACAAGTTCAATCCGACTTGGTAGACAGGATCAAGGTGGCTCAGGCACAGATCCAAGGATTCAGAAGCTTAGAGCAGAATGTGAGTCAGGACTCAGAAAAGAGATGCAAATTCATGAAGATGGTACGCTTAGGTTTGGATCACGCCTATGTGTGCCTAGTGGAGATATCAGACAGGAGGTTATGACAGAAGCTCACAGTTCTCAATATTCTATACACCCTGGAGGGACCAAGATGTACCAAGATATCAAGCAGCACTTCTGGTGGAACGGGATGAAGAGGGAGATAGCTAGATTTGTTTCCCGTTGCTTGGTATGTCAGCAAGTGAAGGCAGAACAGCAGAGGCCAGCTGGGTTATTGCAACCACTTCCTATCCCGGAATGGAAGTGGGAACACATCATAATGGACTTTGTGACCGGTTTACCGAGATCACCAAGTGGTAAAGATGCTATTGGGGTGATAGTAGATCGGCTTACAAAGGTGGCACACTTTCTTTCTTTCAGAGTAGGGCAATCTACAGAAAAGTTGGCAGAGTTGTATATGCAGCAGATAGTCAGGCAGCATGGAGTCCCCGTCAGCATTGTGTCAGACCGAAATACCCGCTTTACATCACATTTTTGAAAGAGCTTACATCATAGTCTGGGTACCAAGTTAAGATTTAGCACGACTTACCATCCCCAGACAGACGGGCAATCAGAAAGAACAATTCAGACCCTAGAAGATATGTTACGAGCTTGCACCCTAGATTTTGGAGGATCTTGGAAGAGCCACCTGCACTTAGTTGAGTTTTCTTATAACAACAGCTATCAAGCCAGTATCCAGATGGCGCCATTTAAAGCACTATATGGTAAGAAGTGTAGGTCGCCACTAGCATGGGATGATATCGGGGAGAGGAAGATGTTAGGCCCGGAAATGATTGTTCAGACAGTTGAATTGGTTAAGGGAATTAGAGAGCGACTTCGAGTTGCGCAGGATCGGCATCGTCATTGGGCGGACCAGCATCGTAGGCCGCTAGAATTTTCTGTTGGGGACCACGTGTTCTTACGGATCTCACCTACCCGTGGGGTCATTAGATTTGGCGTTCGCGGGAAGTTGAGTCCGAGATACGTAGGACCATTTGTTATCCTTGATAGGGTAGGCGATGTTGCTTATTGTCTGTCCCTTCCACCTTCGTTACGAGAGGTGCATGACGTGTTTCATGTATCTCAGCTGCGAATGTATGTATCGGACCCCAGCCATATCCTTGATCATTCTGAGTTGGTTGTTGGTACCAACTTGTCTTACGAGGAGCAGCCGGTGTCCATTTTGGATCGAAGAGAGAAGATACTCAAGAACCAAACAATTAGCCTTGTCCGGGTTGCTTGGGGTCATCACTCATTAGGAGAGTCAATGTGGAAACGTGAGAATGATTTCCGATCACGGTATCCGCACCTGTTTGACTCACAAGGTATATCTCTCTCTATATACCTTGATTGTCTTAACTCCTCATGCTTGTCACCTTATAAGTAGAATTGCTTGGTGTCGCCGATAGTTAAACATAGATATATTACTTGCTATTTGACATTGTAGAATAGCTACTTACTCAAATTACTTGTACTTAGATTAGTCTAGCTCTGACATTTCTGTCCTGCTTGGATCTGAAATTTCGAGGACGGAATTTTTCTAAGGAGGGTAGAGATGTCACTCCCCGTTCCCAGAATAAGTATTTTATACGTGTACTTCTTGAATGTATTTATTCAATATTTATCATGTATTTGTTCTGTATTTAAATTCTTCAATTTTGTGCTTATTAATTTTCCTGTATTTTATTTTCTGATTTTTCTTGGCTCTTCGTTTATTTCGTTTCATGGTAAACCAACTTGGTGTGGTTTGGTTCAACATGGAAAGGAATGGATGGCTTGGATTTGGTGGAGAGAATGAATGGTGGAGATCCACTTGACCTTGATATAAAAGTTCTTCTTTCATTCTCTCTCTTCATTCATTCACATTTACTCCTCCACCAAAACCCTAGCCCACTTGTGAGAGGCAAGTACATCTTGCACACCATGAGGAATTTTATACATCTCCATTTATTTTTAGTCCATGTTGTTCATCTTCTCTTCCTCTACAAGTTTAGGTCTTGAAGTTCTTGATTTCCATGGATGGTTGGGTGTAGATCTAAGTTTTAAGTTTTAGTTTTTATATAAATTTTAGGGTTTTGATCTATCAAACATTGTTGTTTTCGAAAATAAGTGGTTCCATATTGTAGAGAATTTAATTCTACTAAATTTTGTTTTTTGAAAAGTTAGATTTCGATTTATTTTGTGGAAGTTATGGCCAAAAGTATTTTTGTTCGTTTCTATATTCATCTGCAGCATGAGGAGCATGTCGCAGTAGGCGCATATGGTGTCGCGAATGAGCTGCATGAGGCGCATGTCGCAGTAGGCGCATATGATGTCGCAGTTGAGCCGCATGAGGCGCATGTCGCAATAGGCTTATATGATGTCGCAGTTGAGCCGCATGAGGCGCATGTCGCAGTAGGCGCATATGGTGTTGCGAATGAGCCGCATGAGGAGCATGTCGCAGTAGGCGCATATGATGTCGCGAATGAGCTGCATGAGGCGCATGTCGAAGTAGGCGCATATGGTGTCGCAGTTGAGCCGCATGAGGAGCATGTCGCAGTAGGCGCATATGATGTCGCGAATGAGCCGCATGAGGCGCATATCGCAGTAGGCGCATATGTTGTCGCAGTTGAGCCGCATGAGGCGCATGTCGCAGTAGCCGCACATGGTGTCGCGAATGAGCCGCATGAGACGGATGTCGCAGTAGGCGCATATGGTATCGCAGTTGGGCCGCATATGCCGCATGAGCCGCATGTCGCAGTTAGTCCGCATGCATGTCGCAGAATAGGCCGCATAATGTCTATTTTGGTTATTTTTGACTGTTATATGTCCTAATTGACAAAATTGTGGCTAGAATTTCTTCCAACTCCCAACATGAAATTTGTAGATCTTTTTCTTGGCTTCAAGAATATGTTACCAACTATTTTATACTAGTTATGGACTCGACCATGCTTAATACTAATTTGACTTTTATGCCTCGTCACGAATTGACCTCGACTGTTACTTGACTAATAATTGATCATGCGTTCCTAGTTGGAACTAAGAGACTGGCTAGTCGTCTTATTAAATTGAATGAATGAGACACGTTCATATTAACTATGAACTATTATAATCGATTGGCCGATCCCGAATATTGACATACAGACACACATGCAGGCTTCAATTTATTTATTTATTTTTCTACCAAAGCAGCATGTGTACTTGATGGTCAAGGTATGATTATTCCGTGGTTAGTTTTGATTGTTGCATTACGCTATGTAAGACCTACAACCTAACCGTACGGGTATCGTTGTAGAGTTGGGCATATCGTACTTGTACGGAAGTACTCATTTGAATGACCATGATCAACGGCATGGGATTTCAACTCAACGTAGAGACTATTAAGTTAAATAAAATAATGATTGCATGGAGAGAATGGATTTCCGAGTTCTTACATGGCAGCCCTCTTGGGACTAGTAGTGCCCGACATGCCGGTTGGTCCCCACAGATACTGCAAATCTGCCACACGGGCAGGGAGCGGTATCTGGTTATATTATCTATTGTATATTGTATATTGATGACGGGCGTCCCGCTGGGACTCGTCTAATTTATGATTGGCGCAATTGATTGACTGGGTAAACTAGCCTTGCTTGTACATAGTAAGAACTGAGGAATCCTTTATTGCATAATTCCAGGATAACTTGGGACTCAAAGTTGTAACGCCCCAGTCCCAAAATACTTAGGACTAGGTACGTATCTATGCTAGCTGCATACATACGAAGTATACTCCAATATATGGAAACTCGTATGTATACATAAGCTGTAAAATGCAGTAGAACCATAATAACTAAATCTCATCCACTAGATAAATAAATGATATAAAAGCAACTTTGAATTTGTCATGTATACAATCGTTGGCGGAGACAAAGTCTACTACCAACTATATCAAATAAAATGTACAAGAGTGATCGATAAAATAATGAGACGAACCAAGCGCAATCGTCTTCGAAAGAATGGAGAAGATCACGGCCTTGGCTAGAACACCTGCAAAATCACAGAAGCACACACCTGGAGAGATAACCAGGTCCTCAAAGGGACGTAACAAGACACATAATATCATGCCATATAAACTGAATAAATATTGCTCAAATAAATATATAATAGGGTACCTAACCGTACTATGGTGAATATGCAATAAAGAACAAACCTTTGACGCATGGGCCGGATCAGAAAAATCAGGAATCAGGACCGTACCTCCCACTAGAGATAACAGGCAATCAGGACCGTACCTCCCACTGGAGATAACCGACAATCAGGGCAGTGCATATATGAACCATATATTAAGGAGCTGTTCTTCCCACCCAATGCCTACCATGTTGTATCCACATCAGTAAACCTCTATAACCGCTAAGTCAAACTAGCATGCAATTTCTATTAGCGGTTATTCCTATCGCACGGCTTATACGCACCGGTGGCCAGCCAGTCACGCATGTTCGTGTTCTACATATGACACACAATTTCGTGATACAACGTGTCAAGGCCATGAATGCAAAACACAAGGTGGTCCCTTAAATCTAGGTTGAATGTAAAAATAATACATAGCAGGAATATAATTGAACAATAAGTTCTAACAGGTATGCCATGTATCACAGTTTATTTTGCATAAAGAAAATAAATATTACATAAAATATGAGCTAAAATAAGTAAACAGCAAATGACAAGGTGTCTTGCCTGAGGGTGGTGCGAGATGTAGCAAAATCCAACAGTCAGAATCGTCAACACGAAAGTCAAAATCCCCAAGGAGCTCCGGATGCTGAAACAAACATCACGAATGAGTTTGGAATAAAAGATATGTCTAGGAAACGCCTGTCCAAAAGTTAAATTCTGGAACAGGGGCAAAATCGTAATTTCGGGTCAAAATGATGTCCGCCGTTGGACCTGCTTTGCACCGAAATGCGTGCCAGAACCTATGGTCTCTAAAGTCATCAAACTACATGTTTACGGATTTGTTTTGATGAGACGAACCCAACGGTATGTCCAATTTTGGATTCCGGTGGGCTGTGCACAAAATCGCTCGTTGAGTGGGATTGTGGGTCCGCCAAAATAGCGTCCCGATCAACGATCTCAGAATCTGACGAAACTTGGCTCACAGGACCACAAAAATATTTCGAGTCCAATGGCATAAGTTTCATCGCGATATGATGAGTGTGCACAAAGTTGTGACTTAATTTGCAAAGAGTCGATACGGGGTATCTCGACGGATACGCATTGATTTCGTCGCGCACATGCAATAAAATCGAGTTCCGTCAGTTCCCACATGTCGACAACATCCATACACGCCTTTCGATGTGTATAGTGCACGACCACGTCGCCCGGTTTGTCGGGACAGACGCCGTATCGGAGTGTTTCTCTACTTTTTGAAAACAGAATTTACAGTTTTTCGGAAAACTTTAACAACGTGTAACTTTCTACATACTAGATAAAAAGTGAATCCAAAAGGTGCGTTACAATCTCGGTTAGGTTGTCTTTGACAGCCTTCAATTAGTTTTACGAAAGCTTAATGGACAGCAAGAAAAGTGGCCGATAAGTTGGTGTTTTACGACAGTTTTTAATATTCAGAAAAGTAGTTTTTCTCCAACTTCGTCTCGATTTTTCGAGAAAGTTGGATGGCCATGTCAAAATCCACCTAGGGGATTTCGAAGAGGGTCAAGTCTACTTTCCAGAACATTTTACGGATCGGAAATCGGAGTTACGAGCAAAAAGTTACGTCGTAGGGAAGTAGGGTACCTTGAGTGGGGAAACTGCTCCGTGGGTGACGCGGGGCTGACTTCCGATGCTCCGTTCGTCGCACACAAAGCTCCGTCGCTGGTGAAACAAAGTCGTGAGCGAAGGGGGTATAATCAGCCTCAACTTTCGTTTTGGAAGATTAGGGTTTTGGGACTTGTGGAAAAAGTTATATATAAAACCATTTGGTTGAAAACCTAATACTATTACTACTACTAATAAGCCAATTAGGCTTTACCCATCGGGTTGCGTTGGGTTAACGTCTACAGCAGCTTGCTGCATTAGGAGGGAAGGGAGGGGCCCGCCCCTTTAGGGGTGGGTTTGTTTTATATATATATATTTTTTTTTTCTTTTTCCTTTTCTTATTCTTTTCTTAGACTTTAATATATATATATATATATATATATATATATATATACATATATATATATATATATATATATATATATATATATATATATATATATATATTTTATCGGATGTCCCCGTAGGGACATATATATATATATATATATATATATATATATATATACATATTCATAAATACACCAAAAATCTATTTAAATCCCAAATACCATTTAAAAGTCAACTATCCAATTATTTAATATATTTGAGCATATCTACATATATATATAAATCCAATCCTTAATAAATCAACTAAAAATAATAATAATATTTAAATAGGTAAACATGTTTATTAAATCTCCACCAATTTAAAATAAAGTTTAATATTATCTAACTATATATATGATGCATCTAAAATATATTTTTACACATATACACAAATTTAAATTGCCATAAAAGGCAACAATAATAATATCACATTAATATCAAATAGTATTAACAATGATAAAATGTCTATTTAATTTTCACAAAATAAATTTAGTAATAATAAAATAATAAAAATTGTTCCAACGTGTGAACTTTACCACACACCCTCATCCGGGTCCAGGAACATGTACAATATTAACATATTATTTAATAATAAAATACCATTAATTGTACAAATATTTAAATAATTAGAAATTGTACATAAAATTCTAAAATAGTTTAGGAAATATTTCTAAGTACATAAAATATGTCTACATGGCCACATTTGTTCACACTACCTGCTTACATGGGCTAAAATTCGGTTCGGGCCCAATTCGGGCTGAACTGGCCAAACCGGGCCGTCTAAAAATCAATATATAAAATAATATTTAATTAAAATACTTAAAATAAGTAAATTCACAATTTGGTCTGGTTTTCCTAGTTTGGACATCACCATAGCTAGGCTTCCCCCGGTATGACTGGTACACTAGTCAAGGCACACTGCTATATCTTCCGTGCCAAAATTTATGGTAGTCTCGTGTTCCAAAATTCAACAATGGCTAAGGTCATTGTAAAAATAAATAAAACCATAAATTATATAAATTTATTTTTAAGTCTAATAAAATAATAATAAAAAATAAAAAAATTAGGGGGGTTTTACATCCTACCCAACTTACAAGAATTTCGTCCTCGAAATTTAGGATTAATAGGGTAGATAGGGTTGTGGGATAGGAAGAGTTCGTCAATGCCAAAATATAGTTAAATTTTGGAGGAGACGAATAAAACGTCGTTCAACACCACCGTGCAATAGAAAATTTTGGAGTCGATATATACAAAAATATATCATGGTTATGGAATTGAATAAGGGTTGCCAGTGATGGTAACAAAATTTCGATAATCCAAATTGGAGAGTAATAATGAATTGAGTAGATCAAAGAGAATAATTTAGATATTTGGGAGATGTGGTTCCTAGAGAGAAACTGGAGACTAATCGCCTCGATTGATAGTTTGATTGAGGTGAATGATTAGAATCATTCTCGAGTGCTCAAGAATAATTGGAAGGACACGATAATAATTCTAGGGTTGAGAAAATGAAGAGCAGTTAAAGGAGAAGGTATAGCCACATGAGTCGGTCGGTGGCTATCTACATATGTGTATAATTAACTGATTGGACAACCAAAGATGATACCTTGAGTCTATCTTAGCAAGTACAGTGCCTTGTCTTTCCAAAATAAGTAAAAGACAAGAACAACAAATGTTTCAAAGACGATGTTATATATTGAGTACGAATTGCGGGGTTCATAGGTGGCAAAAATAATTCAAAAGAGAATTGTCAAGGCTGTCGCGGAAGAGACCCTAAGGCAGGTTTAACTATGTCTCCATCCGCATAGAATAAGATATGATAAGCGAACCAAAGTGCAATAGGTTGATCAGACCATCATGCACCGGTTCTGATTAGACAATATATTTAGTGGGTGCACCCAGTAAAATATGTCATGATCAAGCTTGATAACAAAATAAGCTTGCAAAATTGAAGCTACATTAGCAGCATGAGATAGTCAAAATAGGAGCAAGGGAGGTACTGATGCAGGAAAATTTAAATAGTCCAAGATCTTTTAAAATCAAGTCTTGCTCGAAGTATGGGCCTTTACAGTTGTCCTAGTATTTCTTTATTTATGGCTTGGTAGACTAGATAAGGTAGGGTCCTCTAAATTTAGTCTAAGTGAACTTACCAATGTGGTTCACAAGAAAAAGGTTTGTTGGGCCGTGAGGTATTCTACCCAACTTACGAGAGTTAAGCTAGTAGTGTGATGGGACAATGGGTTAAGCAATCAAGATAAAGCAAAATTCTAAGCATTTAAGGAATTAAGTAGAACAAAATCACATATCGGGTCGAAAGAATTGAGTCGAGGTTGACTCCCTATCCGTGGTCGAAAAATATATCGGTATCATGGTAAAGATTATAGTTGGCCATTTTGATCAGAAGGTCATATCATGCAAATAGTGTACAAGGAGACGTGTTTTGGTGGGACATGATATGTCTACAGGAAGGTGGGCTCGTCTAGGTCTTACATATGAATTTTGTTGGAAGAAAAAGTCTAGTGTTGTGCTCCAAATATCCAAGTCACGGTAAGGGACGCCAAAAGATCTAAAATAGAAAGTGGGAGTTCACGAGATGATAATTAATGCACGAAAATAAAGAAGATCAAGTTAAAGCATGAAATAAAATTAATTCAAGAATCCAGTAAAAATAATTTAGGAACACAATTCCGGAGAGATGATAGTCTCCTAGATGAATACAGTTAAGGAACCATTAACTCATTATTCAAATTACAAATGGGTTAGAAGGTCGCAATTAAAGATCTAGAATTGAAGAAAGGTTGCGTAAGTCGAGGTAAAAATACAGTCACATAGCCGGGTAGATGACTAACAACACTTGTGTATATACTACTATCATGGTCATGAGTGATATGTCAATTAGTGTGGAATACTTCTAACTCATTAGGGCTACCTTTGTGGCCCACCATAATATTTTAACTTGTGTTTCCTCCAACAATTTTGTCTCCAGCCCGTGGAAAGATGGGATTTACGATAGAAGGTTCAAGCAAGATGCAATCAATGAGTCAAGTGAGAGTTTGAAGATGGAATCGAGATAGGAGGTCAAGTATGTGGATGAGATCCTAGACTTCTAATCCTATTCGCAGGCTTGCTTGGTACGGTAAAGTAACCAAACAATTTATCTTGACCTGCATGGGCCACCACAAAAACATGTAACGCCACAGTCCTAAAATACTTAGAACTAGGTACGTATCTATGCCAGCTGCATACATACGAAGTATACTCCAATATATGGAAACTCGTATGTATACATAAGCTGTAAAATACAGTAGAACCATAATAACTAAATCTCATCCACTAGATAAATAAATGATATAAAAGCAACTTTGAATTTGTCATGTATACAATCGTTGGGCGGAGACAAAGTCCACTACCAACTATCTCAAATAAAATGTACAAGAAGTGATCGATAAAATAATGAGACGAACCAAGCGCAATCATCTTCGAAAGAATGGAGAAGATCACGGCCTTGGCTAGAACACCTGCAAAATCACAGAAGCACACACCTGGAGAGATAACCAGGTCCTCAGAGGGACGTAACAAGACACATAATATCATGCCATATAAACTGAATAAATATTGCTCAAATAAATATGTAATAGGGTACCTAACCGTACTATGGTGAATATGCAATAAAGAACAAACTTTTGACGCATGGGCCGGATCAGGAAAATCAGAAATCAGGACCGTACCTCCCACTGGAGATAACCGGCAATCAGGACCGTACCTCCCACTGGAGATAACCGGCAATCAGGGCAGTGCATATATGACCTATACATTAAGGAGCTGTTCTTTCCACCCAATGCCTACCATGTTGTATCCACAACAGTAAACCTCTATAACCGCTAAGTCAAACTAGCATGCAATTTCTATTAGCGGTTATTCCTATCGTACGGCTTATACGCACCGGTGGCCAGCCAGTCACGTATGTCCGTGTTCTACATGCGACACACAACTTCGTGATACAACATGTCAAGGCCATGAATGCAAAACACAAGGTGGTCCCTTAAATCTAGGTTGAATGTAAAAATAATACATAGCAGGAATATAATTGAACAATAAGTTCTAACAGGTATGCCATGTATCACAGTTTATTTTATATAAAGAAAATAAATAATGCATGAAATATGAGCTAAAATAAGTAAACATCAAATGGCAAGGTGTCTTGCCTGAGGGTGGTGCGAGATATAGCAAAATCCAACAGTCAGAATCGTCAACACGAAAGTCAAAATCCCCAAGGAGCTCCGGATGCTGAAACAAACATCACGAATGAGTTTGGAATAAAAGATATGTCTAGGAAACGTCTGTCCAAAAATTAAATTCTGGAACAGGGGCAAAATCGTAATTTCGGGTCAAAATGATGTCCGTCGTTGGACCCGCTTTGCACCGAAATGTACGCCAGAACCTACGATCTCTAAAGTCATCAAACTATATGTCTACGGATTTGTTTTGATGAGACGAACCCAATGGTATGTCCAATTTTGGATTCCGGTGGGCTGTGCACAAAATCGTCCGTTGAATGGGATTGTGGGTTCGCCAAAATAACGTCCCGATCTACGATCTCAGAATCTGACAAACTTGGCTCACAGGACCAGAAAAATATTTCGAGTCCAATGGCACAAGTTTCATCGCGATATGATGAGTGTGCACAAAGTTGTTACTTAATTTGCAAAGAGTCGATACGGGGTATCTCGACAGATACGCATTGATTTCGTCGCGCACATGCAATTAAATCGAGTTCCGTCAGTTCCCACATGTCGACAACATCCATATGCGCCTTTCGATGCATATAGTGCGCGACCACGTCGCCCGGTTTGTCGGGACAGACGCCGTATCGGAGTGTTTCTCTACTTTTTGAAAACAGAATTTACAGTTTTTCGAAAAACTTTAACAACGTGTAACTTTCTACATACTAGATGAAAAGTGAATCCAAAAGGTGAGTTACAATCTTGGTTAGGTTGTCTTTGACAGCCTTCAATTAGTTTTTACGAAAGCTTAATGGACAGCAAGAAAAGTGGCCGATAAGTTGGTGTTTTACGACAGTTTTTAATATTCAGAAAAGTAGTTTTTCTCCAACTTCATCTCGATTTTTCGAGCAAGTTGGATGGCCATGTCAAAATCCACCTAGGGGATCTCGAAAAGGGTCAAGTCTACTTTCCAGAATATTTTACGGATCGGAAATCGAAGTTACGAGCAAAAAGTTACGTCGTAGGGAAGTAGGGTACCTTGAGTGGGGAAACTGCTCCGTGGGTGACGCGGGGCTGACTTCCGATGCTCCGTTCGTCGCACACAAAGCTCCGTCGCTGGTGAAACGAAGTCGTGAGCGAAGGGGGTATAATCAGCCTCAACTTTCGTTTTGGAAGCTTAGGGTTTTGGGACTTGTTGAAAAAGTTATATATAAAACCAATTGGTTGAAAACCTAATACTATTACTACTACTAATAAGTCAATTAGGCTTTACCCATCGGGTTGCGTTGGGTTAACGTCTACAGCAGCTTGCTGCATTAGGAGGGAAGGGAGGGGCCCGTCCCTTTAGGGGTAGGTTTGTTTTATATATATATTTTTTCTTTTTCTTTTTCCTTTTCTTATTCTTTTCTTAGACTTTAATATATATATATATATATATATATATATATATATATATATATATATATATATATATATATATATATATATATATGTACATATTCATAAATACACCAAAAATCTATTTAAATCCCAAATACCATTTAAAAGTCAACTATCCAATTATTTAATATATTTGAGCATATCTACATATATATATAAATCCAATCCTTAATAAATCAACTAAAAATAATAATAATATTTAAATTGGTAAACATGTTTATTAAATCTCCACCAATTTAAAATAAAGTTTAATATTATCTAACTATATATATGATGCATCTAAAATATATTTTACACATATACACAAATTTAAATTGCCATAAAAGGCAACAATAATAATATCACATTAATATCAAATAGTATTAACAATGATAAAATGTCTATTTAATTTTCACAAAATAAATTTAGTAATAATAAAATAATAAAAATTGTTCCAACGTGTGAACTTTACCGCACACCCTCATCCGGGTCCAGGAACATGTACAATATTAAAATATTATTTAATAATAAAATACCATTAATTGTACAAATATTTAAATAATTAGAAATTGTACATAAAATTCTAAAATAGTTTAGGAAATATTTCTAAGTACATAAAATATGTCTACATGGCCACATTTGGTCACACTACCTGCTTACATGGGCTAAAATTCGGTTCGGGCCCAATTCGGGCTGAACTGGCCAAACCGGGCCGTCTAAAAATCAATATATAAAATAATATTTAATTAAAATACTTAAAATAATTAAATTTATAATTTGGTCTGGTTTTCCTAGTTTGGACATCACCATGGCTAGGCTTCCCCCGGCATGACTGGTACACTAGTCAAGGCACACTGCTATATCTTCCGTGCCAAAATTCATGGTAGTCTCATGTTCCAAAATTCAACAATGGCTAAGGTCATTGTAAAAATAAATAAAACCATAAATTGTATAAATTTATTTTTAAGTCTAATAAAATAATAATAAAAAATAAAAAAATTAGGGGGTTTTACAACAGTAGCAAGCCGTAGTAGTTGCATGACCGTTTAAATTGATTTGTTTGTGTACTGTACCTACTCTGTTACCTAACTGAGATGATCAGAATGTCAGGGCATGACGGGCCAACTTCTGTTCTTGTTTGGTTGGGAGGTTGGTTCGAAGTGTCGTGATGTTATGTGAATCCCAGTGGCAAGCAGAGATCTACTTATCATATTCTCTTATTACTGGTTTTAATTCCTCATATCGTATTTCCTTGCGGTACTTGCTATTAGAGGTCTAACCTCTCTAGTTTTGCTTGGCCAGATTTAGAGCCGGTTCCCGAGGACTCAGCTTACTTTCACCTCCAAGATGGTCAATACTAGAGGGATGATCATAGGAGGACTCGAGTGGGTTTCTTACTTCCCCACTCGTTTTGTTATTTACTTAATACCTTGCCGTTTGGCACCGACATGTTAGTCGAATTGTCTTGTATTTACTTTTACATAATTGTAATTAAGTCAGACTGCAGCTGATAACAGTTGTGTACACTTTGCTACGTCATCTGGCTATGTTTTGTAAAGCCAGATATCAAGAACATTTTGACTGAGCGTTTGGGACGCCTTACTGCTTTATCTTACATGTTCTCTATTTCTGTTTCTTATTTGAATGATTGAAACAGTAGATGTGAAATGACCATAGTGAGACCTTCATGTAGTATGCACCCCCTCGTCTTTTAGACAGCATTGATCGTATTATACGGTATTCATCTACCCGTAATACGTAGCTGGCTGAGTCATTCCTCCGCTCTCCAGTATTCTGGTTCTAGGGCGTGACAATCCCCCCACTCTCCAATATGGTATTCCAACCTTCTTCTAGTATTTCGATACCGTATCATGGTATCTTGATACCAATTTGGTATCTAAAGAATACCACACAAATCTAAACTCTAACCCTTATCTAAATCTAACTAAACTCTAACTAGAACTCACTCACTAACTTATCTCAATAGCTAACCTTTAGCTAATATTCTAACTCCTAAACAAAACTAAGTTCTAACCAAAACTAAACTCACCAACAATCAACATATTAGGAAGGAAATGGGGGTTATATATGGGTATATATAGGGGCTACATATGGGTTATATATATGGGGTCATTGGGGGTGTATATGGGAGGGGGGGTTTGCAGCTGCTATTAGCTGCTGCTGCTGCCATTTACTGCCGCTGCTGCTGCTATTTTTGTTGGGGGGGGAGGGCAGCAGCCCCTAATCCCCCCCAAGCCGCTGTTGGCTTCCTTCTCTCCCTCTCCATCTCACTCACTCTCTCTCTCTCTCTCCATATATATATATATATATGGACACACACACTCATGGTCCCCGTGGCCGTAATCCGTTGGGAACGGTGGAGCACCCCAGCGCAGTGGCGCGGGTTCGAGCCCCCTTGGAGGCATGCCTCCAAGCACCATTAAGAAGTGGACACCCTCAAATATATATATATATATATATATATATATATACTTGTGCGTGTGTTATATATATATATATATATATATATATATATATATATATATATATATATATATATATATATACTATCGCTATAGCATTTCATTATCACTAATCTTCATATATATATATATATATATATATATATATATATATATATATATATATATATATACACACATATATATAAATATATAAATGGACACAAAACCACATCCTAGTTGTTAGCCCAATGATTATATCATGTTTTTGAATATGGTTAATATGTTAAGTTTAGCATTTTATTATCACTAATCTTCATACTATCGCTATAGCATTCCTACTTATACTTATACCTTTGGTGATATGTGCCTATTGGTTTATATATTAGTGATATGAGCTTATCTATCTTAAATTTAATCGGGTTGCCAAAATCAAAACTATGTTTTTGATTGTGGTCATTCAATTAAGTTTAATCATTATGATATCACTAACATTTATGCTATCACCTTAGCACTTATACTTAAACTCAACATTGTTCTAATGTGCATTAAACTTATCATACTTGCTACTATGTATATTGCTTTGTTCGTCTAACATGTACATGCAGAAAAGCAATAAGCAAGATCAATATGAACATATGCAATAAAGAAATCATGGTGGGCCAAAGACGATGGATCCCACAAGATTTCTCTGAACCACCCGACGACATCTCCGGAGCCACGGGAAAAAGCCAGCACCTATCAAAGGAAGAAGCCAAGCCATGCCATCGTCATTTCAAGACTCGAAAGAAGCCTGCACATGCTATAGTATATCTGGAGTCTGTAATGAGTCTTAGGAATAATTGTAAACACAAAAAATGGATGGCAAAATTGAAAGCTAGGGTAGAAACTAGCCCAGGATCATTTTCGGATGAAAACCGGCATACCGACGGTATATCGGTCTATACCGATGGTATACCGATTTTGTTCACAGAAAGTTTTCTGTCTACAAAATTGGCATACCGACGGTATATCGGTTCATACCGACGGTATACCGGTTCAGTAACGTTGAAATTCTAACGGTCGGATTTCGAGCATTTAATGATCCCAACGGCTATATTTCTAACCGTCGTAATTCTAGACCGGCATACCGACGGTATACTGGTCCATACCGACGGTATACCAGTCGCTATCTGAAAAGTTGCCTTTGAGCTCTTTTCAATGCTTTGGTTATAAATAGCCTTGAACCCCTTCATTCAAGATTGATGCTTTGAGCCTAAAAATTTCTAAACCACCAAAACCTATCCACAAACAACTCTACAAAGCTTTCATTTGCCATCCAGAAATTGTGTTAGAGTTATTGAGTTGAAAAGTAAGATCTTCATCTTATTGTATAAGGAGATCAAAACCTATTGTGAAAGGTTGAAGTTGGAGAGTCTTCGTATCCAAACTCTCGGTTGAAGTCGGAGAGGCCTTCGGATTAAAGCTCTCGTGTAAGAAGTTGGCGAGTTCTTCGGATCCAAACTCGTGTGTAACTATTTGCTCAAATAGTGGATTAAAGCCGGAGAGAGAGTTCCGGGACTGGAGTGCCTCTTGGGAGGATACCAGGATATATCGCGTGTCGGTATTGTTATTGCTTCTTCTCTTGCACTTATATTTTTAAATTGCCAATTAGCTTGTGCTAAGTGCTTGATTAGTTAGCTTGACCCTATTCACCCCCCTCTAGGTTTTCTACAATTGGTATCAGAGCAAGGACTCTATTGTTAGGCTTAACATCCTTAGAGTAGATCCTTGTTATTTTTCTACAGCATCGTATTCCTCCTACTCCTCCTCCGATAAAGAGGGTTTTACTTCTAGTAGCATAGACAATCATGTTTCTTCTAAATGCAAGAAATGCTCTAAGTGGAAAGCCATGGCTAAACAATCCTTAGAGATTCTTGATAACCTTTATTTTACAAATGAAGAACTTTCTGAAAAGGTTATTCATTTAGAAGAAGCAAATGAGTTTTTGAGAAATGAAAACAATAATTTATTATCTAGACTTGATTTCCAAAACTCATCATGTGTTTCTTTAAAGAGTTTGAATGAGGCTTTAATCTTGAAAATCAAATCTCTTTCCTCATCTATAGAAGATCTTAAAAGTCAAACGCATGTGTTAATTTCTTTGTACGATTCTTCTATTGATTCTTTAAAGAAACAAAATAATGATTTTATTTCTAGAATTGGTTTATTTGAAAAAGAGAATTATGCTTTAAATGCTTAATTTGATTCTCTTACTTGTTTGTATGATGATTTGCTATTAGAACATGATATTCTTAAAACCAAATCTTCTCATGCTCACTCTAGAGATATTCATCATTCTAGTATGTCACATGTTCATAATCATACTCATTTCGATACATGTGCACACACTAGTATTAGGTGCTTCTATTGCTCTCGCATTGGACACATGAGCTTCACTTGTCCTATTCGTAGGAGTTTTTCTACCAATGCTAGAGTAAATAGTATGTGGGTCCCTAAAGCTAATAAATGTGGATCCAAGTTTATTTGGATACCAAAGTCTTCATCTAATGTTGTAGGTGAAGCTTCTTGTATCGGGATATAGCACCGAGGAGCGTGTTGGTGGTTGCAAAGCTCAAAGGTCATCTTCCAAGCAATTGCACCAACACAAGCATGGCCACTAGAGCTACTTTGGTAACATGCTAAGCGATTCTCTTTAAATTGTTTATATTTATAGAATCTAGCATGTTTCACTTGATGTCTCGCTACTCGCTCACATTGATATCATTTAGTTGTCTTTTATATAAATCAATGTGAGATATAATACTAGCATGCTTAGTTAATTTTCTTATTAATTCTTTTATCTAGCATGACTAGTTACTCGGCTTAAATGATTAGTTCACACTATGTTGTTTATCACTCATTTTCTATTAGTGTGACACATTTATATATGCATGCTCGTTATTCTTAATCTTTTATAAATCATGCATATCACTCTAGTCCATAGGAGCTTGGTTTTGATTTGAGTTAATATGATTTTAACTCTCCGTCTTTAAAGTTTTTGAGATAGTTACTTTTTTGTCGATTTGTATTTAATATGTCATATTTTTTTCTTAATCGGTATTTGTGAATATATATGTTTAGCACAAGCTTCTTATCACTTGACAAGTATTTATTTATACTTTCACTTTAACCTTGTGCTCACATAATATATTCATTATTGATTCTCATGTTTTATTTTGATTAAACCTCTTATGAATCAATTATGTCTTTGCCTAATAAAGCTTATTTATATGTGTTTTGAATTTGTGATAGTTTTTCAAACATTTATTAAGGATACATGACTATATTCATTAAAATTTCCATCTCTATGTAGATCATGTATTTCTTATGTTGATATTTTTTGTATAAATATCTTTATGTGGGCATATGAGTTAAGCTAAAGTTTTATATTGACTTGAAGAGTATTTAATTATACTTGTTACCTTCAAACTTGTGCTTATCTCATACCTTAGTTATTGATTCATTTGACCAAATTTATTCTTCTTGAATCAATTAGCTTCTTCCTTAAAGTCTTCTTTTGATGATTATCTTATTGATTTTTTGGTTGGCATTATGGATACATGTTCTTAATTAATTTTTGATCTTTTCATGTATGCCCATTCGTGATATATAGTTTCATATATATAAATGATTCCTAACTTTTGATATTTATTTGTTTTATACCTTTAAGTTAGGATGTTGAGAGAAAATATTTATTAGCGTCTTGTTCATGACTATTTATGGTAGTATTTTTAAGGATCACATGGTTTTGTGCTTTACCTTGCTTATTAAATTTACCTCCTTAATTAGTGCATTTTTTTGTCTATATTTTTATATTTTACTATGGTGCACTATGAAAGCTTTTGAAAAATGTGTCTCTTGCTATCTTTAGCTCTTAATTAGCTTTCTTGATCTTAATGACCTTTCCTGCTCACTTCTTGGGCATATGCTTCTTTTGAATTATTGTTGCCCACTAATGTTTTTGTAGCACATGAGAATACATGTAATTAATACATCATCTTCTTATGTCCTTAGCTACTATGGGTTGAGCTCTTGTGTTGAGATTTCCCATTTCTAGAGAATACACTTGTTTTACATTGGATATAATATGTTGCATTCTCTAGATCGATCTATTATTTTATTATCTTGGGTTAATCTCAATACTTGACAAAGTGATTTATTTTATTATGTTCTCATGAACATCTCTTTTGTCCTTTACTTGATAGAGTCTAATTCATGTATTTTGCTATCTTCTTGCTTTTATCATTGCTTAGTAAAGAGTCTATAAATTATTTTGTTCATTCAAAATGTATTGCCCTCTTTGTGAACTCTATGCTTGAGCAAGTATCTTTAGTGTTAGTGACTTAAGATTAAATGACACATTTATCTTGTATGGCCTACCTCATTAATCTTAATTAGTTATGTAGCTTGCTTATTTATGATATATTGTTAAGCTATATAATTTGGTTCACTTCCACTCATCTAGCTATTGTCATTCTTTTCAATCTATATATGATATGCTAGTTTACGTAAACAAGATCTGTGATTCTTCTAAATGTAATTTGTATCCTATTTTAGATACATATGTTTGTTCTCTAAAACTAGTTTTACAAATTCTTGATTAGATCTTATTTCTCTTGGAGGTTTGTGATTCCTTTCTTTAAGTCTCCTTCCTTATTAGTCATTAGCATGTATCTCTTAAATTTCTCTCACTTTTGAGTCATGATTTCATCATATTATCATTTACATCTCTTCTTGATTATATTTGCAATCATTTAAATAAGAATGACTCTTTTCCATATTTTTTATTGATTTATGAGATTTTATCATAAATATGATTTGGGATTTCTTTATGAGATTTGTTGGATCATGTCTAATTTGTTTTTTTGTTATTGATAAAAGATCCTAATGGTTGAGTAGTCCTATATTATCTTATTATGTGATTATCAATCTAATTTATTACTCTACTTTGACTACTCATGGATTGCCACATATGGGCCTTTGCTATTTGAACTTTATGGTTTATTATTTACCATTAGCAAGGTTTGGATTTTACCCGTTGATGGGTACATATATGGTGAAACATACCTAGTCCATGTAAAGTAATAAATTGGTTGATTCTTTCTTAATTAGATAATCATGGATATGATGTTTGATTTTTATTTTTATTTTATTTTTGAGCTATATTCTGTCTATCATCATGATTGTTCTTAATTGACTTTATTCTTTTTCATGATGACATTTTCTCAAAGGATAACATACATTGATCTATCATATTTAAATATGAGATCCTTCTATATAGATTAATGTATGCCATCTTTTGATTATACGTGCTTAATTGGAATATTCTTCTAATTTTTCATCTTTAGCGACTATTAATTGGATATCTCCTTTTGACTAAAGATAATATTATTCGTCTTTTGACGATATTGTAGCCTTATATGCATTGAGCAAGGGGAAGAAATCCATAGTTGATTTACCCCCAAATCTTTTAGTTATATATTTTATGCTATAAGTGCTTTGGAACTATATACGCATATTTTGAGGGGGAGCAAATCAATTGATTCAATTTATTTATACCTTTTAATATGTCGTATACCTAGTTCATCATGGACCCATATTTTCTTCTATTTCATATCCTATTGATTGAGGTCATGATATTTTTATTTGTGAAGGATTTTTGAGAGTGTATGCAAGTGTCTTTATTACTTATCTCTCTCTTTTATATGGATTAAATTAGTCATCTTGTTAATATTAACTTTCATATCTTATCTTGATGACTATTGTGCTTTCATTGTTTTGGCTTTCCTTGTATGCTTAATTAATTTGGCTTTTCTTATTGAGGACTTACCCAAAATTCATGTTTATCTATATTGGCAATACCTTGAGGGGGAGCATTCAAGTCGACTGAATTTCCCTTTCTCAAGTATTTATCTCCTTTACCTTCATGTTTATCCAAAAAGGGTATTCATATAGCATGATAAGGTAATTGAGTTCAAATGCATGAACTTGGGTAAGCATATAGATTTTGCAAATAAAGAGATTATTTTATATCAATTGCTATATTTCACTGATCATTCATTATTTGTTCCACTATTTATTTATGGACAATTGTGACTATAAACGTTTTCTTTGATCAATGTTTCAATTATATATTTCAATTGGTATCTTCATTGATATCCCTTTTTTGTAATTATCTAATCCTCATGGCGTTTGATTGAAATCCTTTATTTCATAATTCTCTTCCAAAACTAGAGTAATATTTCATATCATATTATGTTTTGGAGTTTTTCTTGGATTTCAAGTTGGTAAAACTATTTTATTTGACTGTTTTGCAATTTTATTTGTTTTACCAACTATATTGTGTTTTGACATGCTTCTTTTAAAAATTTGATATTCTACATTGGCAATGTAGCTTTATAAACTTGTCATTACACCCTTCTCCCATTATTTTTTATTAGTATATCTTGATCATGATTGTCTATAAGTTTCCCATGCTCTGATTTCTATGCTTGAGATTGATTTCATTTTATCTCTTAGTACGGGGGAGCCTATTTTTGATCATGTCAAAGGGAGAGAAGTAGGTTTAAGTATGCTTTTTAAGTAATCTAAGTAGTATGCTTTTAGTGATATTGCTTATGTCTTTTGTATATTAGTGATACAGCATCTATTGTGTCCATACTAAACTTAACCGATTTGCCATAATCAAAAAGGGGAAGATTGTTAGCCCAATGATTATATCATATTTTTGATTATGGTTAATATGTTAAGTTTAGCATTTCATTATCACTAATCTTCATACTATCGCTATAGCATTCCTACTTATACTTATACCTTTGGTGATATGTGCCTATTGGTTTACATGTTAGTGATATGAGCTTATCTATCTTAAATTTAATCGGGTTGCCAAAATCAAAACTATGTTTTTGATTGTTGTCATTCAATTAAGTTTTTGATATGAGCTTATCTATCTTAAATTTAATCGGGTTGCCAAAATCAAAACTATGTTTTTGATTATGGTCATTCAATTAAGTTTAATCATTATGATATCACTAACATTTATGCTATCACCTTAGCACTTATACTTAAACTCAATATTGTCCTAATGTGTATTAAACTTATCATACTTGCTACTATGTATATTGCTTTGTTCGTCTAACATGTACATGCAGAAAAGCAATAAGCAAGATCAATGTGGACATATGTAATGAAGAAATCATGGTGGGCCAAAGACGATGGATCCCACAAGATTTCTCTGAACCACCCGACGACATCTCCGGAGCCACGCACTCGGGGGTTCCGCTGCCCAGTCAGCGGACGGGGGTCGAGGGGGCAGCGCCCCTCGTCGGGGGTTCGGGGGCGAAGCCCCCGAAAGGTATTCAGTTTTCGCAAACTGGATATCTTTGGACAGCTGCCGCCAAGAGAAAAAGCCAGCACCTATCAAAGGAAGAAGCCAAGCCATGCCATCTTCATTTCAAGACTCTGAAGAAGCCTGCACCTGCTACAGTTTATCTGGAGTCTGTAATGAGTCTTAGGAATTATTGTAAACACAAGAAATGGATGGCAAAATCGAAAGCTAGGGCAGAAATAAGCCCAGGATCATTTTTGGTGGAGAGTCTTCGTATCCAAACTCTCGGTTGAAGTCGGAGAGGCCTTCAGATTAAAGCTCTCGTGTAAGAAGTTGGCGAGTTCTTCGGATCCAAACTCGTGTGTAACTATTTACTCAAATAGTGGATTAAAGCCGGAGAGAGAGTTCCGGGACTGGAGTGCCTCTTGGGAGGATACCAGGATATATCGCGTGTCGGTATTGTTATTGCTTCTTCTCTTGCACTTATATTTTTAAATTGCCAATTAGCTTGTGCTTAGTGCTTGATTAGTTAGCTTGACCCTATTCACCCCCCCCTCTAGGGTTTCTACACTAGTTTCTCCTAGGAGTCTCCCAATGGCCTCTAACTTGACACAAATGGAGACATAACCATAGGGGTAGATCCTATGGGTTCAAAACAAACCTAAAATGCATGGAAGATTGATTTAGAGGATAGAAATTTACCTATTAGAAGTGAATCCTATTGAAACTCTCTCTGACACGAAGATCCTTTTAGAAAGGACACTTCCACCTTGCACTTTTCTTCCAAGCTTTGGTAGCACCCTCCTTTGAAGATGTAGAGAGGATTGATGGAAGAAATTTTGGGGAAATGAGATGATTTGGAGATGAAATCAAAAGTTTAGGTTTAGGTTTGGGGAAGAACATAAAAAGGGGGAAGAAATGAGGATGGAATGGAAAATGAAGTGGAGAGAGAGGCTCTCCCATGGCCGGCCAAGTAAGGGGGTTTGGTGGCATTTGGCAAATGTCCAAAATGCCCTCCAAGCCTCATTTAGGTGAAATTTGACTTATGTGATAAATTGGGGTTAAAAGGGCCAAGTTAAAATCTATAAATGGACCAACTAAGTCATGTGGGATTAGCCTAAAAGCACTAAACTAATTAGTGGAATTTATGGGCCATGTCTAACTTAAGTTTGGGTCCCATCTAGTGTCTAAGCTACCCGGGTCCCCGATACAAATCGAAATGAGATGAAATTCGAACCCGACTTAAATTATCCCCAAATAACATTATAAATAAATAAATAATTCCAAAATACACAAAAATGAAAAATGACCATTTTATCCCTATTTATAAAAAGTAGGAGTGATAAATCTACCTACCTAAAAAAATTTCGTCCTCGAAATTGAAGGCGAAAATATCACAGTAACAAAAACAGAACAAGGAAAGAAAAAGAAATTTTTTTACCTCAAGGCTCGAAGAGGTATGGAAATCGCTCCCGCATGTCGTCCTCTCTTTTCCAGGTAGACTCACCTGGAGAGTGGTGCCTCCATGCAACGTGAACTAAAGGAATGACCTGGTTCCGGAGCACCTTCTCTCTTCGGTCCAATATCTCAACCGGCTTCTCTGGATAACTGAGAGTCGGTCCCACTTCGATCTCGGAGTAGTCCAAAACGTGACTGGGATCTGCCACGTATCGTCTCAGCTGCGACACGTGGAACACATTGTGCACTCCCTCTAGTACGGACGGTAACTCCAGTCGGTAAGCCACTGCATCGACCCTGTCCAAGATATGGAAAGGTCCGATATATCGTGGACTAAGCTTTTCGCCTCCACCAAAACGAATCGTGCCACGCGTCGGAGAAATCCGCAGAAACACAAGATCACCAAACTAGAACAAAAACACAAGACTTAAGGCTTGATCTAAAATAATCACAATCAGACTCAAATACTAGAAAAATCTAAACTATACCTCAAACTCCAACGACCTCCGGTGGCTATCGGTCAAATGTCGCTGCCTGTCCTGCGCCACCCGAAGTCTATCTCTGATAACCCTGACCTTCTCTGCAGCATCCACTACCATCTCAGGGCCAAGCAAAACCCTCTCGTCGGCATCATCCCAAGACAAGGGAGTACGACACCTCCGTCCGTATAGAGCCTCGAAAGTTGACATCTCTATACTGGCTTGGTAGCTGTTGTTTTAAGCAAACTTTACCAAGTGAAGGTGGTCCTCCCAAGATCCTCCGAAGTCCAAGATACAGGTACGAAGCATATCCTCGAGGGTCTAAATCGTCCTCTCCGACTGCCCGTTTGTCTGGGGGTGGTATGCGGTACTGAACTTGAGCGATGTGCCCAAGCTAAGCTGCAAACTCCTCCAGAAGTGAGAAGTGAATCGGTTATCCCGATCCGAGACTATGCTCACTGAAACCCCGTGCAATCGGATTATCTGCCGCACGTACATCTCGGCCAGCCTCTCCATAGACAAACCCACCTTGAAAGACAAAAAGTGGGCCGATTTGGTCAATCGATCAACAATGACCCAAATTGCATCCTTCCCTCCTGGAGAACGCGAAAGTCCAGACACAAAGTCCATAGTGATATGCACCCACTTCCACTCAGGAATGGGTAGTAGCTGGAGCAATCCACCTAGTATCTGCCTCTCGGCTTTCACCTGCTGGCACACCAAGCATCTAGAAATGAACTGAGCCACCTCGCGTTTCATGCCATACCACCAAACATGCTGTCTCAAGTCTTTGTACATCTTGTTGGCACCATGATGCATAGAGTACTGAGAATGATGTGCCTCCTGAAGAACCTCCTCACTAAGTCCTCCGCTCGGCATGCACAATCTGGTACCATGTCTCAACGACCCATCTCCCGCTATAGAGAACTCATCCAACAGTCCTGTCCAGACCTGCTTCCTGATGACCCTCAGAGCCTCATCCTCAAACTGAGCTGCTCTGACTCTGTCCATCAGCCCCGACTGCACCTGAAGACTCCACATCTGCTCCTTAAACCCAGGAACTATCACCTCAATGCCCAAGCTCTCCAGATCTTCCAGAAGGTGATGATCCATTGTCAAACACATGGCCACTGGATACCTGCTCAAAGCATCCGTAACCACGTTGGCCTTTCCAGGATGGTACTGTAAGGATATATCAAAATCCTTCATCAGCTCTAACCATCGCCTCTGCCTCATGTTCAGCTTCTTCTGGGTAAACATGTACTTTAAGCTCTTATGGTCAGTGAAAATCTCTACACGCTCTCCGTACAAATAGTGTTTCCATAGCTTCAAGGCAAATATGACTGCTGCCAACTCTAAATCATGAGTTGGGTAGTTCTTCTCATATGGCCGTAACTGCCTAGATGCATAAGCAATTACCTTCCCATGCTGCTGAAGAATGCAACCCAAACCCTTTTCCGAAGCATCACTGTAGATCGTGAATCCTTCGGACCCAGATGCCAACGTCAAAATAGGAGCCGACGTCAACCTCTTCTTCAGGTCCTCGAAAGCATCCTGACACTCATCAGTCCAGACGAACTCTACGTCCTTCCTGGTGAGTCTAGTCATCGGCTTTGCTATTCGAGAGGTCCTGTACGAACTTCCGATAGTATCCTGCCAAACCCAGAAAGCTTCGAATCTCGGCAACTGAACTGGGTGTCGACTGTAACACCCAGTTTTCCAGATGAGGGTAATTTTGAAATTTTATAATTATAATTATTATTTATTGATATTTATTTCATATTATGATTTTTATGATTTTTAATTATTTTTAAACTATTTAAAATCATGACTTGTGATTTGGTGTTTTGCTAGTGTAACCCTAGAGATAGTGACCTAGAGCCTAGCCATGTGATTAGGGTATTTCATTTATCATTTTTTTGTTTGAGGGTATTTTTGTCATTTTTGAATTATTTAATATATTTTATTAGGAATTTAAAATGATTATTTAGAATGGTGTGATTTAAATATTATTTAATTGATTGTCTTGTGTTGTGTTTAGCCCTAACCTAGATTGGACCTAACCTAGATTAGTCATAGCTAGCCTAGTTAGCCACATTGAGTTTAGTTAGTATTGAATAGTGGTTTGAGTCATTTTTAGCTAAGTGGGTGGTTTGCAACTTAACTAGGAAAGAGCCCTAGATTTTAGGCCACTCATTAGCCTTGATTCATTGCTAGCCCTTAGATGCAACCTAAAAACCCTAACCTTAGCTAAAGTGGCCAGCAAAGACCCCCCTTGCTTATATAATATCATTTTAGAAAGTTGTGCCTCTTTTTAATAGTTCATCATTTTTCCTAAGAACAAGGTGAGCCTACACTTTTTTTCTCCATAGATTAATCAATAGAGCTCTATTTTCATTGGAATTTCTTCCATAATATTCTAATCACTGTTCTCCAACTATTTGTGGAGTCAAATCACAGTATTGAATCAATTTGGAGAAGTTGGGTGGCTTTTGGAGATCCCCTTTGAAGAAGTTTTTGTGTTGAAGAACACACATATGTATATTTCTATTCCACCATTAAAATTAGGATTTCTTTGCATAAACACCTGGCCCTAGGTGTCCTGGTTCTGTAGGAATAGAGTTTGTCCAAATTCGTGTCCTATACGTGTGCGTATCGGACACGTATCAGTATGGTGTGCAGGTGTTCGACGAAATGCCACAGTGGGCATTTCGATCGATATTTGGAAAAGTATTTGAATAGGAAGTCGAGTTTTGAGGTCGCTTACACGTTTTTGGTGGACTGAAGTGTTTTCTGTGTCGTGTCGTGTCGATTTGGACACGTGCACATGCGGGGTGCACCACGCGCGTGCGCGGGTAGCTTTCCCCTGCTATCAGCGTGCTCGTGCTCAGTGCATAGAGCACGTGGACACGTGTGGCTGGACGTGAAGCAAGGGGCAGTGACTGTCGTGTCATTCTCGAGGTTTCGTGTCCTAAGAATGTGTGTCGGGTGCGTGCGGACACGTGCACTGGTCACGCGAGCTCGTGCAGGCTCGTGCGTGCGTGTGATTTGTTTTGGACACTCGTGTGTCCTGTTTTAGGACACCATTTTGTTTGAGTATCACCTACTGATAACCCCTTTTTATTACCTACCTACATTTCATCATTTCATTGTTGATCGAATATGGAATGGGAATAATCCCCATTCGACTGATACACTGAGGTATCAGTGATATAAATCACTGTTATTTAATTTGTCCTTCACTAATTTTTCCTGTTAAATGCTATGTATTAGTTATGATTTGATTACCTGAACACTAGACATCATGCTAGGATGAAATTCTCAGTTTTTGATTGTTATCATGATCGAATGGAAGTAATGGATCCTGAATTAATTTCCCATTTCATTCCTTGGTTTTAAACCTGGAATTGTTCCAGAATTCTGAAGTTCCTATCTAATGTTCATTGATGCCATGTTAAGTTCTCATTTTCAGAATCTAAATGATATTTAAATTGTTAATTTTGGAAGTTAAATTTAGATTTGAATTATGATGAATGATAGAATCCAAATTTACATTGTGGGTTCAATTCGAAATATGAGTGGTTGTATATAACTGAGATTTGAATCCCTGTATTGGTTTTGAAATGAAATTTGAGTTCCTTATATTTTCACTGTTGATTAAAAACCTGAGATTAGTTAGGAATTGAAACTGATATTGAATGATGATACACTGTTAATGGGTTGAACCTAAGAATGCTTTTCATCTCTTTTTGAACTGTCAATTAGTTCTTGTATTCCTGCAAACTGTTAACAGTGCCTGAGACACTCTTGCATAATCTCTGGACACACACTTTGTTTTCCAGTTTTCCCTATTCTTGTCATGGTAGGCTATCAAACACACTGTTTATGGTTTTCTTGCACTGTACATTATAACACTACCACCCACAGGTTCACATGTTCCTGTCAACACACCCTATGTTCCTATGAGCACACACACACAAATGTTGAACACACAGATTCCTCCTCTTGACACACACAAGGACATGTTCACTGTCACCTGAGTACTCTTCCAACATCTGTGAACACATTAGACACCCTTGTGCACTCCCATACACTCTAACACTCTAATGTCCTGCTAACACACAGACCCACATGCATGTTTCAGTCCATTTCATGAGATTCCTGCACATATTGATACATCACACATACACACACTGTTTGGTAGGACTGAATACACACACACACATTGCCTACTCTCTAACACTGACTTAACCTGGACACTATCACCCAGGTTCACAGGGTCCTGGACACACACTGTCACAGGCTCCTGATTTGCACACACACATATATTTACAGATGGCTATAATTTCCCTTCAATGTATAACACTGTTTTGTATGTTGACACACAACTGTTTGACACACTGGAATTTCAGGTTCACTCACACACACAGTTCACATTATACACTGTTTTACACCTTCTTGTCACACCCTCAGGCATATATATGCACACACACACATGAACATGTTCACACACATTGCCTTATCTTCATAGCTCTCTCTATGTATACATGTTCATATATATGTATGTCTATAGTGTGTGCCTAGGGCCTAATCTAATGTGAATGTGGGTTGGTAGTGTAAAGAGAGGGGTATTTGAAATCATATTTCATTGGCCTTGTACATATGGCTCATGGCCTGGGTAGGAAGGCCAATAGCCTGTGGTGTGATACATGTAGCTAGTATTGGAAACTTCAATGTGTAATGTAAAGCCATATGGGATTTACATATTTCTATATGTGTAATAGCTAATGTGCTATGCATATATTATTTGTATATGTAGGTATATATATATATTCACATATATGAATAGTGATATATGCCCATATATGGTATTGGCCTATGGTGTGTCTGTTAGACTAGTGTGAGCTTAGTTAGGCTTGTTTAGTCTTGATTAGGCCTAGAATAGACTAGTTAGACTAGTTTAGACTTGTTAGACCTAGTTTGACCATAGTTGACCTAGTTTGACTTCTAGGGTTGACCAGAGTTGACCAAGAGTTGACTTTGGACTAGATTGACCTAGAATCATATAGAATGTATTGTAGTGCTTATCTTTACCATTCTGGACTTATTGTGACTTGTGCTGTTCTGATTAGGAGCCAGACACCTCTCCTCGGACAGTACATTTTAGTTGGACACTCAGATAGCAGGCGAGTACATTCTCTGATCATTTCATATCCTGTTTAGAATTATTTTCCTGCTTTAAATTGCTTTACTTGATATTGTCACGTTGGTCACACGGATTAGTACTATATGGATCCCTTCTTGAGATGTTATCCCCTCAGGGAGCATCGGATACTACATGTTCTGTGCGTTTCACTTACATGGTGTATCACTATGCTTCACGGTTCATTGATCACTTGTGACATGTACTCTCATGATCACATAGTCTTCTTTGAATCACCCATTTATGGACATTCCCAGATCACCCATTTATGGGCTTACCATGTATCACCCCTTGTGGGCCATTACATGGAATCATAACATAACCTGGCTGGATCCTTGTGTATTGATTGGGGGTACGGGGGAGTAGAAGTAGATATATGAATAATATCCAAGTAGTATCTCATCTGATCACCTCCTTAGTATCTCATCAGAATCTCCTATTCTATTCACATGTTTATATTGTACTCTGACTCACTAGCCACTGATAGTTCTCTATTTACAGTATATATTTCTATTACAGCTTTCTCTATTTACATCCTATACTTCTTTCAGTTCCTGTATCTTACTTTACTGCATGATTATTTATTCTAACCTGCTATGAACTGTTGAGATGTATTGAGCTCGCTCTTGTCCTGACTGGACCTGTTGAAAATATTATAGAGGACGAGGAGGAGGCCGATGTGGATACCTTTTACGGTGCTACCTTAGATGAGATGTTGGACCTGGACCAGCAGCAGGTCCCACTAGCAGGGGATGACACACCTCTAGACTAGGATGTTTTCATTTACATTACTCTCTAGATGATTGTATATATTTGATACTTGGGATATGTATTATCTTAGACACTTAGACTCTCTGTTTGTACTTGTGGATTTCCTTTCCTTTCAGCAGAATTTATCTATCTTCTATCTTATCTTCCTGCCTTAGTTGTGATTGAGTTTACTTTCTGCTATGTCACTCCCATTCGGAGAGTATAAACTGTTTAGCATTATATTGTTAGATGTTGTGACCTAGGACAACGTTTTACCGCCGACACTGCGGCATAGGCTGGACGTACCCACGTCTCGTGCCCTTACTCTAGGGTGAGGATCGTGACATCGACCAAGACTCCACCGCTAAAATCTTCTTCTGATCCACTGAAATCCCATCACCAGATACAACATGGCCTATGAACTCCACTCGGTCCAAGAAGAACTCGCACTTCGACAGCTTCCCATACAGCTGCTCCTTCCTCAGAGTCTCTAGCACAATCCGTAGATGCTCCTCGTGCTCCTCAGGCATCTTCGAATAGATGAGAATGTCATCAATGAAGACCACTGTTTGCCATTAAAATCTTTGAGTTGAAATTTCAATCACAAACAGAACAGTGTTACAGTGTAGGACTCAGATGTAGCCCTAGGAGTACACTTTTGTTTTTATCTGGGTCCTGTGTCGATGGAGCGAGTGGTAATGTGTTGACTCCATTGACGATCTGACGACGATTTTAGGTTCTCTTAAGGTCTGGGCTGCTCTAGATACCGGAGCTTGCGGAGGGGAAGAAGACGTTGAGTGTCTCTTCCGATCTCTGTGAACGGACGTGTGTCTTCTGTAACTCTGATGATCTCGTTATGTGTGTGTCTGTCCTCTGGAAGAAGGAATGATCCCTTTTTTATAGGCAGCAGGTTGGGGCTGCTCATGCGCGCATATGTAGGATGCGCCTACGCGTGGGAAGGCCACGTGGTGGTTGCTACGGAGGGTGCATGGATGATGTGCCCTGATTTGTGGGATGAATCCTTCTTGCTGCAATCGTAGGCTGACACATGGCAGTGGGAAGGATTCTTCGGTTGCTGAGATCTTGGGTGGTTAGCACCCCTTCGTAGACTGAACCGAGTCAAAGGACACGTGGCGCATGCCTTTGGTTCAAAGATCTAGCATTTGGTGGAGAAGGATCTGATGAGCTGCGCCTGGGATCCGACGCATGAGGAGACTTTGGCTCGTAATCTTCAGGAGTCACGAACCAGTCTGGGCGCATGGCTTTTGAGGCGCAAGTTGTAGTGCCCCGCTCCTCGCGGTCTACTATGTAATACCTACGGCTTGTTGACTCAGTCATGAACTGAGTATTTGGTGAAACCTTTGTCGGTATCGATTGATCACGGATGAAATGCAATGAACCTTTCCAATTGATGGATTGGCTTCTATTGAAATGAATCCAAGAGTTTTGCTGAATGTTTTCTCTCGCTGCTTGGTTTTGATGAATGTATTTTCGTGTTGGTTTTCGATGATTGGTTTTCATTGTTCGCTTTCATCGTATTTCGCATTCATTCCGAATCTTGAGAGAAAGAGACGAAGTATGCTAATCAACTGTTGGTGCCAATGTAGGAAGCGTGAATTGTTCGTGAACGGCACGTGAAGTCCCTCCTTCTTTCAACTAAGATTCATCTTGGTGAGTTGCTTCAACCGAACAAACATTGATTTGTACGCCTAATAAAAATGATCTCTAGTCCACTCTGTTGCCTTGTCTCAACGATCAACAATACCATATCCACAAAAGATAAGAGAAGATAATTGAATTGAATCATTTGCAAGAATATGTATTGCTACTCTATCTGCTCCCTAAGAATGATCATCTGTTCGGTTACTAAGTATGCTTGAAAATATAGACATGTACAGACTAACTTGTACGTATTGAGATGAACAAGAAGGCACGAAATGAACGTGTCGTATATCTGTGCATAAGTCCAAGTGTGTCTCATCTAATAGAACGGCTAGAGCATGCATTTGGTCTCGGACAACTTGTATACAAGGCAATATTTGTCTCTCGGTTGGTATCTGGGGGAACCTGGAACCGCTCGGCCTAGGAGAGATTATGAACACCCTGGATAAAAGAAACCCATGTTAAAAGGGTAGCCGATATCTGAGTCCTTAGCGACGAGCTGAACCAAAGAGTCACAACGGCTAATCATGGGGATAACCCATGGACCAACATATAGATTAGTCTACCTGCATGACCCGAATCACAACTTCAATATCTGCAAGAATGAACATGAATTACTCGTTATGCAAATTGTGCTAACATATTTTTGTGCAGGGATGGCTACCGGCGTTGGTAAGTTGCTATAAAATATTTCTACTATCATGTTCTTATGAATTATTAAAAAGAACCTAGACAAGTAGAAAGATCACTAGTAAATGTTAGCTTCATATGTTGATTTAGTGCAGAGATTTGCGAGTTCGGCCAAAAGCCGCTCGCCAGTACATGATGTGTGCTGACCCACGTTGTGGACATCCTTTTCAAAAAGCAAAAGGAGACAGGAGGATTTCAAGTGAGGCACCGAAGCTCGTCTAGCCCAGTAGAGCTGTGGATTGCCTCGAAGCTTCATTTTCATTCCAGTCAAGTTTCAAGTTTTTATTTCCTTTGAAGGTGTCTTTCAATTCCAGCATATAATAAAGGGATATGATGTGTGGGCATTGCGACTATTTCCAAAAGAGAGTTTCAAAGAGAATCATGTAGCCAATATAAGGCACTCTGAGTTTGCAAAACTTTATACTTGTATTCCTATCAACTTTATCAATAAAAAAAAGTATTTCTATTTCAAATCTCTGTGTCCAATATTTGGTTTTCTGTAATGAATGAGTACGTACGTGTGTTTTGCTTAACTAGTGGGTGCGTGCGTGTGTTTTGCTTGACTAGTTATTTTGTGCAGGTACATGGTCTTGTGCAAGCGCAACTTAGGCTTACACGGCATCACGCCTTAGCGAGGACGATCGATCCCGCAGGGATCCAGGCAAGACGGATGACCCTAGCGGGATCGGGGCGTGACAAAGTGGTATCAGAGCACGGTTTTACGTCCTTGGCCTCTTGCAAATATCGTTTTCGAAAAAGCATATAAAGTATTTTGATGGCTTTCAAAAGAGTTTCGATTTTGAGTTATGAAAACCAATGTCCCATACAATAAATCCATAATATTTTATGAGACTGACAGAAGTTATACTCTTTTGTAGAGAAATGGCCCCTCCTCGACCAGCTGCCTCGATCGATCCGATAGAACGGATCATGACATTGTTGGAACTACAAAGGCAAGATAATGAGGAACGTGGCCAAATACAATAGGCCCAAATTGAGGCACAACAGTTGGAATCCTTGACCCAACTTGTAACGGCGCTAGCGGTAAATCGAAATACCACCGCAGCGACTAAACCAATGGGAACACCTGAGATCGAGCCCGTGGATGGCGACGAACCCCAGCCGACACAAAGGCACACTTTCTTTAGGCCAAAGGACTTCTTAGACGCGAAACCTCCGAAATTTGAAGGCAGGACATCACCCGATAAGGTGATGGACTGGATTGATAAAATGGAGAGTCTGTTCGCGTTCGTAGGAGTTCCGAGTAGCAAGAAGCTAGTTTGTGCCGTTCTGCTTCTACAGCTGTGGGCAAAGGACTGGTGGAAGGCGAAGAAGCCGACGCTGCTCGCAACGGCTAGAAATGAGAAGATCTCATGGGTCTCGTTCAAGAAGGCGTTTCTGGATCAATATCTGCCTCCAGCCATGAGCAAGAAGATGGAGGATGACTTCATCACACTGAAACATGAAGATATGTCCGTGGAGGACTATAAGTCTGAATTTGCTAAGCTGGCAAATTTTGCTGCTGTGATGCTACCTACAGAGCAGACTCGTATAAATCGATTCGTTGGGGTCTGAATGATGACATCCAGTTAAGTGTGCTGAATCGAGAATGTGGGTCGTATTCTCAGGCCTTTGAGGCGGCGCTACAGGTGGAACAGTTTTGCCTGAAGAAAGCGTCAACTAAGGTACAGTACGGTCGGAATCAGCCCGCCAAGAGATATCATGACGGAAAGAAAAAGGCCGATGGGGAACCACGAAATAAAATAATCTGTACCCACTGCAGTCGACGAGGACATACGAATGAAGACTATCGCTATGCGAAAGGTTTGGTATGCAGTCACTGTAGAAAGCATGGACACACCAAGGAAGTTTGTTGAGTCGCAAATCACGCTTGTTTTAGTTGTGGCCAACAGGGTCACGCCATTAGAAATTGCCCGAAGAGAAATCGAAATATAGATGATAATGAAGAGCGTGGGCAGCTGCCAGGCCCACCGCCGCTCCGAGATAATTTGCATAATCAGCAATTGCGGAATGCCAACACGGCGACAGTGCGCGTCTATAATCTCTTTACCTTACTTGATCCAGAAAGTGGAGGTGAGTTTGTTTCTTAAGTTTTAAGGACAAAACTTTTTCTCAGTGGGTTATTATGTAGTGCCCCGCTCCTCGCGGTCCACTATGTAATACCTACGGCTTGTTGACTCAGTCATGAACTGAGTATTTGGTGAAACCTTTGCCGGTATCGATTGATCACGGATAAAATGCAATGAACCTTTCCAATTGATGGATTGGCTTCTATTAAAATGAATCCAAGAGTTTTGCTGAATGTTTTCTCTCGTTGCTTGGTTTTGATGAATGCGCTTTCGTGTTGGTTTTTGATGATTGGTTTTCATTGTTCGCTTTCGTCGCATTTTGCATTCATTCCGAATCTTGAGAGAAAGAGATGAAGTATGCTAATCAACTGTTGGTGCCAATGTAGGATGCGTGAATTGTTCGTGAACGGCACGTGAAGTCCCTCCTTCTCTCAACAAAGATTCATCTTGGTGAGTTGCTTCAACCGAACAAATATTGATCTGTACGCCTAATAAAAATGATCTCTAATCCACTCTGTTGCCTTGTCCCAATGATCAACGATACCACATCCACAAAAGATAAGAGAAGATAATTGAATTGAATCATTTGTAAGAATATGTATTGCTACTCTATCTTCTCCCTAAGAATGATCATCTGTTTGGTTACTAAGTATGCTTGAAAATGTAGACATGTAAAGATGAACTTGTACGTGTTGAGATGAACAAGAAGGCACGAAATAAACGTGTCGTATATCTGTGCATAAGTCCAAGTGTGTTTCATCTGATAGAACGACTAGAGCATGCATTTGGTCTCGAACAACTTGTATACAAGGCAATATTTGTCTCTCGGGTGGTATCTGGGGGCACCTGGAACCGCTCGGCCTAGGAGAGATTATGAGCACCCTGGGTAAAAGAAACCCATGTTAAAAGGGTAGCCGACATCTGAGTCCTTAGCGACGAGCTGAACCAAAGAGTCACAACGGCTAATCATGGGGATAACCCATGGACCAACATATAGATTAGTCCACCTGCATGACCCGAATCACAACTTCAATATCTGCAAGAATGAACATGAATAACTCGTTATGCAAATTGTGCTAACATGTTTTTGTGCAGGGATGACTATCGGCGTTGGTAAGTTGCTATAAAATATTTCTACTATCATGTTCTTATGAATTGTTAAAAAGAACCTAGACAAGTAGAAAGATCACTAGTAAATGTTAGCTTCACATGTTGATTTAGTGCAGAGATTTGCGAGTTCGGCCAAAAGCCACTCGCCAGTACATGATGTGTGCTGACCCACGTTGTGGATATCCTTTTCAGAAAGCAAAAGGAGACATGAGGATTTCAAGTGAGGCACCGAAGCTCGTTTAGCCCAGTAGAGCTGTGGATTGCCTCGAAGCTTCATTTTCATTCCAGTCAAGTTTCAAGTTTTCATTTTCTTTGAAGGTGTATTTCAATTCCAGCATGTAATAAAGGGATATGATGTGTGGACATTGCGACTATTTCTAAAAGAGAGTTTCAAAGAGAATCATGTAGCCAATATAAGGCACTCTGAGTTTACAAAGCTTTATACTTGTATTCCTATCAAGTTTATCAATAAAAAAAGTATTTCTATTTCAAATCTCTGTGTCCAATATTTGGTTTCCTGCAATGAATGAGTACGTGCGTGTGTTTTGCTTAACTAGTGGGTACGTGCGTGTGTTTTGCTTGACTAGTTATTTTGTGCAGGTACATGGTCTTGTGCAAGCGTAACTTAGGCTTGCACGGCATCACGCCTTAGCGAGGACGATCGATCCCGTAGGGATCCAGGCAAGACGGATAACCCTAGCGGGATCGGGGCGTGACATATGTTTTGGTCACATGGCCGGGGAGGCGCATGCAGCGACTTGACTTCTGTGATCAGAAGTAAGTCAGAGGCGCATGGCTTTTGAGGCACATACAAATCTTCGGGCGCATGGCTGCGGAGGCGCATGCGAGTGGTTGATCGGCCACGTAGCTTGTAACTGACAGAGGAAAGTAATGATGGTGCTTTATTTTCTACAAAAGCTGTTGCCACTCTGTTATCGAGGCATGGATGCTGTCGTCTCAGACTTCAGCATTTAATGCTCTTGTCGGGTGATGAGCTTTTGAGTGGACGCATTGATCTATGTTCCAATAGGCGCATAGGGACGTATGGGGCACATCCTTATGAGGTGCTTGGTACTGATGGGCGCATCTGTATGATGTGCGGTATCTGACCGGTACGTCTGTTGTATGATGCATCTTCATTGGTCCGGCTGTTGAGTTCTTCGAGTGCTTTAAATATCCGTTTTGACCTGGCTAAATTCGAAGGGATATGTTCATCACCATGAATACAAATTCATTGTACGAGATTCGGAGAGCCTGCCACTTGGCACATGGGTTTGATTTGCCTGGCCTATAAATAACAGCAAGAAGAGAGTTTATTTTTCGTTCTCTTCCGTCTTCCCGAATGGAGATGAACTTCTTCGCTCGAGTACATTCCGTTGACAAGACGCTCTCGAGGGTGAATATGCGTCGAGTCGTCTTCGTACGCACTCGTGAAGGTGACTGTTACATCCAAAAGTCGGGATCGTGGGGTCCCGATGCAGGCCGAAGGTGCCTGTTGCATCCAAAGATCGGGACGTTCGAGTCCCGTCTTCATTATGCTGGAAGAGCCCCAGATCGGAATTGTGGTGCTCCCATCTTCCTTGGGCTTTGGAGAGCTCTTCCTTCTGCTATAGTGGGGTTGGTTGCCCACCCTTGTTATGCTCAATAACTGCTTTATTAGCCGAAGAACTTGATCGGATCGAAGTAGAGCGCATATGCTGAGACTTCATGATGCGCCTGACTGAAATGCTGAAGAGATGCGCCTGACTGAGACGCCGAAGAGATGTGTCTAGCTGAGAAGCCAAAGAGATGCGCCTAGCTGAGACGCTGAAGAGATGCGCCTAGCTGAGACGCTGAAGAGATGTGTCTAGCTGAGACGCTGAAGGGATGCGCCTAGCTGAGACGCGCCTGGATGAAGCGTAGCTTTAGGCTTTTTTGATTTCTTCCTCGTAAAAAGTGTCTTCTATGTAAACAGAGTCTTTAGTCATGTAACAGACTTTTATGAAATAAAAAACCCATTTATGCTGCTACTCTTTTATTGTTTTATGACATTTTTGGCGCATGTTGACTTGGGTAGTTGATGCACCTAAAATTTTTATGCTTCTACAAGACCCCCTTCAAAGTTTTCAAAACTTTCTGAAGTTTTAGAATACTTTGAATAAGAAGCATGGTAGTGTCTTCAATGGGGCGCATGACTGTTCGGAGCGCATGATTGCTCCGTACATCTGTGATGAGGCACACGCCCCTCTCAGTTTTAAATGCAAAGGATAACGCTTCGGAATAAATGAAAAGATTAATGATGATCTTTTGGATATCCGCAGCAATCCTTTAGCAGTGCCCAAAGCAATGGCTGACGTCACCCTTCATCGGTTTTCGCATATGCCCAAGCCTATAAATAGGCGTCTGGTGGAGAGAGAGTCCTTCCTCTCTTTGCTTCCTTCTTTTAGAGTTCTTCTTAAAAAAAACCCTAACTTATTTCAAGAGATGGCTCCTAAAACCCCACGCAGTGGCGCTGGCAGATGACAAGGTCGGGGTAAGGAGGCGATGGAGTTCGACAAGGAGGATGCTCCCGTCGTCACTGTCTCCCGCCGACGTTCGGCCAGCGGTGATGGGTGGGTGTCTTCTGTCTTTGTGGTTCCCACCATTTTAGATGAGTTTGGGGCACACGGATGAGTTCCATCCTGTTGCTGTGCCCTAACCCTTTATTGCTGACGTGCACGGACTTCTGTCCTGATGATGCGCTGAGGCTATTCTGCTGACGCGCATGGGTTTAGGCCCTGATTATACGCCGAGGCTTTACTACTGACGTGTATGGGCCCTGATTATGCACCGAAGCTTCACTGCTGACGTGCATGGGCTTGGGCCCTGATTATGCGCCGAAGCTTTACTACTGACGCGCATGGGCTTGGGCCCTTATGATGCGCCGAAGCTTCACTGCTGACGCGCATGGGCTTGGGTCCTGATTATGCGTCAGGCTGCTGATGTGCCCCAAATGTTTTGTCTTTTTAAAGCCTCTAAATTTTTCCTTGCTGTCTGACTTTTGTTTTTGCTGTGTCAGTGTCGATGACTATCCCCTTGCTAAACGAACTCCTTCTGGATGCTTTCCTTTGCCAAATGGGGGTTGACTTCAACGAGGAGCTTATTAACCCAGCGAAGGCTGCATTCATGCTGAATCAGCCTTCTGAGAGAATGTTGCAAATCCGAGATCAGTTGCCTATTTTTCTCTAAAGTATGATGGAGAGCGGCAAACTAAAATCTGCTGAATCCAAGAATGTGACTTTCTTGAAGCCTGCCTTTCTGTTTGGTGACCGCTTGACCTCCACTGAGGCGAAGATACTGAAGATCAAGGAAGACTGGTTCTTCACGACGAAGGGCGTGGCCCTGTACATGCGGCAGTTTGAGCGTCAATTGCCACTGACGGCTTTCTATCGTTTGGCTTCCAAGAGGAGGATGCCATGGGAACTTACTCCTTCTCAAGGAGGGATAGTGGGGGGTACCCTTTGTATTGATGTTACTTCGAATCAAAGGGATACCTTGGCCGCCTCGCGAGCCGGGACTTCGTACCATTGCCGAACTTTGCGCCCTGGGAGTATTTATAGTGATGTTCCTCCTGACACCTTCGCCTTTGGTGCTTCGACCTTTGCAAGTCGGATGCTAACATCGAAGGTTATGTATCCGAAAGGAGATTTTCGGGTTGAGGGCTGGTGTCACCACGTGTCGAAGTGGGACGAGCTGACCCTTTGGGTTTTGTCGAAGTTTAAGACTGAGCTCAAAGCGATTGGGCTGACCGCCGCTCTTCGTGCCACCCAAGCAGGTGTCGACCTTAATCGCCATATGTTTCTTGCTCTCCTGAAAATGTTCAACACCCAGACTGGCACTTTCTTTACAATGGTGGGAGAGTTGGGATTGGCCCTCCATGAGATGTATGAGGTGTCCAAACTTCCCTGGGGCTCGAAACCGTATGAGGAATATTTCCCGACAAATGAAGAGATTCATGTCCTGGAAGACAAGGACTCAGAGATGATGGCTGTTTTCAAAGAGGTGGCGAGCCACCATTATCTGATGCAATGGAAGGATAAGGGCGGGTCACAGCCCCATGTGACTGCTTGGAGGGATTATGTCTTCAAGCAGGACCTGACGGACCCTTCCAAGATTCGGTTTGTGACTCCGTAGGACTGAGTCACACGGAGGTAACCTCCGAAATGAGCCGACTAGGCGAGAAGACTCCTCGTTCAAATGAGAGTGGTGACGACATATACAGTTGTTTCTGGCATTGCGTGCACCGGATGTCTTCCAAGGCAGTGTTGACTGCATACTTGATGATATGGCTCCGGGACTATGTGTTCTCGGGCGGATCTGGATCTGTAGAGAGAGTGAGCAGGAACCTTATTTTGCTCGCGATAAAACTGGTTTTTGGTCGTCCTCTGGCTCTCCTTCCAGCGATGGTGTGTAACCTGCTACGGAATTTGAGAGATTTTGCTGACGATGTGGTCCATAAGAGGGAAAAGAAAGACAACTTTCCTCGAGCTGAGCTACCGTTCCATTATCTGATGGGATGGTTGATTCTGCATCACCCAAATGTGATGAGCTCGGGCCCTGAAGACGATCATGTTGTAGGCGATGCCTTTATCCGTCGCTTCTATAAGAGGAAATGGCTGCACACCGGTGTCCCTGTCTGTAGGAGGGTTTTGTCTTATCTTCAGGGGTGGGAGATCACCAAGGTCAATCCCGTCTTCATAGATTTTGGGGCTGACCAAGAATTGGAAGACTCCGGTAAGGATGCGATGGCCCTGCCGACATGGGAGTTTCGCTGGTTGCAGAGTATTCGGCCTTCCCATTTGGTCTACCGCAACAAGAATAAGTGTTATCTGGAGCCGTATTTGCCGAGCCGGTTTGTACGTCAGTTTGGTTACACCCAGCTAATAAGGAACCCCAGTAATAGTCTGGGGTTTGTCGGGAGTTTACTGGATGGAGCCCGGGGTTAGCAATATTACAACGCCGGATGCACTGTAGTTCGTTTCACTACGCCAGTTCACAACCCTCGGCCGCAGATCTTGTATTCGGCTGTTAAGCTGTATTGCGCCATGAACACTGTGTCCTCTAAATATGACAGGAAGACTAGTTTTATCGTTGGCACTCAGCTAGAGGCAACGAAAAACATGCTGGCGGTGGCCCAGTCGTATCGTCCACCAGAGATTGCAGGTTATCGGGCTGCTGTTGCAGCATCAACGGAGGTTACTCAGGAATAGCCCCCAGCAAGAAAGATGTGGGCTGACACGAAGGCCGATTCGTCTGCGCCGAAGAGGCCGAGGAAAGCTACGACTCCGAAGGTAGGAGCTCCGGGAGTGCCACCTGTAGTACCAACAGAATCAACTTCCACAGAGGTAAAGACGTCCCACATAGTCTGGTTTATTCTTTGATTTCTGTGACTTATGTCCTTTTTTTTATAGGTGGTGCCGAAGAAGAAACCTCGGGTTTCGAAACCGGGTATTAGCAGACCGACGGAGGTAGCGAGCTCTTCCGACGAGCATATTCCTCCGATTGCAGCATCTTCCAGGGAGGGGAGCGCTGATGATGTCGCTTCTGTGGAGATTTTGGTGTCTCCAAATTATGTTGGAAGGGAAGCTGAAGATGTACTAGCGCATCTGGTTGCTGAGGTCTTTCGGTCGATCCATCAGGAGGGCGGCATGGAACCTCGACCGGGAGTAGAACCAACCATTAAGGGGGTGCCTGAAAGCGTCGGGGCCCCAAAGGAAGTTGTGAAAAAAGTCCTTCCAGACGAGGAGGAAGAATGGAGCTCGTCTTCTTCTGACGATGGCTCGCAGGAAGATGTTGAACCAGCTGCCAGAAAGATCGCGTTTAGCGGAGACGTTTCCGACAAGAATTTGTCGGCCGAGCTTCTTCCCGGTTGTGGTGCCGAGGCACTGGTCGCACACGAGGCCTCGTAGCCAAGCCCTACCCCTGCCTCAAAAATGGGGGTTGATACGGTAGGGTCGGCGTCCCTGTCGAGCCCTACACCCGTCCCTGTAGGGAGAGCTGATGCGGGTGATGAGATTCATTTTTCGAGCCCGACTCCGAGAGAGGTTGAACTGTCAGGGGAGGACCTTGTCGCTTTGAACGAAAGGGAGAGCCGCCCTGCCCCGGCCGGGGATAATACCATCAACCCGGATATCGGTGGACCATCCGTCATTGACTCTGATAAGGGCAATGGCCCTGTAATGGAGGACACTCCTCCTGCTCCTTCCACTTGGGGGACAGTGTTGCATCCCTCTCTAGTTTCCTCAACTGGCGACGAAATCCGTACTTCCGGTAGGGAAGAACCTACTGACATTGAGGTTCGGGCTCCGCGGCTCGTCGGGGGACCTTCCTCAACCTCTATGATAGCTCCTCCAACTCCTGTTATGACGCCTCAGGTGTTGGCAGACGCGGATGAATATGTGTAGTTTGCCGTTGAGGTGGTCTACAAGATGCTGCAAAAAAGGGGTATCGACGGTATTGAATGCGAACGGGAGTTTTGCGACGGCAATGTCCATGGCGCTCCCTTACATTGGTCTGATATGTTCCTACCGGGGCTATGATCATATGGCTGAGATTCTGGAGGCGTCGGTGGCTGAGCTCGACCAGCATCTTTCCAAACTTCAGAGTATTCGACGAAATGACTTTTCTGCTCTGATAGAAGTAGAAAAGAAGAAATTGATAGCTGATGTTGAGTCATCTTACCAGGCCACGGTGGCCATCTGGGACCGCGAGGTGGCCGATGTTGAGGCTGCGGCCGAGAGACTATCTCAGTCCGCGCAGGAGAAGGTGGAGCTACGGGCCTCATTGGATGCTAGCATAGCGGAGGTCACTGCCAAGATACGCCTCCTTAAAGACCAGCGAGCCCAACTTTTGCTAGATGCTGAGCGAGCCCAGGCTGAGCACGTATCATCCAAGGAGGAAGAAGCAGCTTTTACCCGCCATATTCTTTCTCTGACCTGCCAGCGGCAAGAGTTGGACGCTAAGTATGAGAATGATACTGCTCCTGAGGCTGTGGAGGTGATGCGTCAAAAAGCTGAACGTCGAGTCTTGGTGACTGTGGGGACTCGGGCTGAAGACTTGAAGCATCGGATCGAAGAACTTTATGCCAATCCCAGTGATGCTTAGGGATTGTAGTCTCTTTTTTTTTCTTTTTTGTTTTTGGCAACTATGCTGGAGATGCAATCCTTTACTTTTGAATGCAAAATAAAGAATTTTTTGGTGTGTTCATCTTTACTGTCATGAACTAGTGATTTGTGTGGACCTATTATCTTTGGCGCACCTTAGTTTTTAGGTACAGATAATAAGTTTGAGAGGACCGACGTGTTTGCTCAGAGGTAATGTGGACGTGGCAAATATGGGGTTCAAATGACAAAATCTTCCTACTCAGAGGTGTTATGGACGTGGTAGGAGTGACTATGGGGGGGATACGTGGAACTACTCAGAGGTAATATGGACATGGAAGTTCTGCGATCGATGTACGGCAACGCAGGGGTTGTCTGTACGGGGTGTTTACTCAGAGGTAATACGGACATGGTAAACATGATAAGTAGCACGATCATACGTAGTATAAGATTCCGCTTTACAGGGTGTAGAGGAGCAACTCAGAGAAAATGTGGACGTGGTTGTTCTTCTACTGAGGATAGAATGCCACGGAACAACTGGGTTCCAAAAACATAAGATTTTATGAAAGAGAGGTGTATGTGAGCTCTGATGATCAGGTCCACTTATTCCCTTGCTGGGTGGAGATGGAAGTACATATCTGAAATTTGTCAAGAGTAGTACTTCTTTAGGAACTTGCCGTTGATGGGCATCATGAACAAGTCTCCGTTTGGTCGGGCGAGGCGGTAAGCACCGTTTGAGTATGCCGTCCCTATGATGAAAGGTCCCTCCCACTTGGGCTCGAACTTTCCTGGTGTTTTGTGAGTCTACACCATCGGCCTCCTGACTGCCAGGACCAGGTCGCCTATTTGGAAAGTCCTCTGCTTGACCTTTTTGTTGAAAGCCTGTGATATACGGGCTTGATAGAGTTTAATACGCTGCTAAGCTAGGAGACATTTTTCGTCAAGTGCCTCCAATTCTCGTAGACGATGACGCTGATTGTCTTCTTCTGTCAATCGGTTTGTGATCGCTACACGGAGTGAGGGTATCTGAATCTCGAGAGGCAGTACCGCTTCGCTCCAGTAGACTAAGAAGAATGGTGTGTTGCCCGTCGGAGTCCGTACCGTTGTACGGTAGGCCCAAAGGCATTCGCCAAGCTTTTCGTCCCAATCATGTTTGTTGGATGACACGACCTTTTTGAGTAGCCTGACGATAGCCTTGTTAAAAGCCTCGGCCAATCTGTTCGCTGTCAGATTGTAGGCGGTTGATGCCACGTTCTGAATACGATTCTTGTCACAGAATCTGCTGAAAGCATGGCTGATGATCTGTGGACCATTGTCGTGGATAATCCTACGGGGTACCCTAAAACTGTAGATGACATGATTGTTGATGAAACTGATCACCCTAGAGCTTTTCACTTCCGTCAGTGGAACTGCTTCTGCCCATTTGGAGAAATAGTCGGTGATGGCTAGGATGAAGCGGTATCCCCTCGATGAAGGAGGGGTGATAGGTCCCACAATGTCCATGCCCCAAGCTTCAAAGGGCCAGGAGGCGACCGTAGGATGTAGTGGTTCCGATGGTGTATGGATAAAGTCGACGTGAAGCTGGCAAGCATGGCACTTTTTAGCATAGTCGACGGCGTCGACTGCCATGGTTGGCCAGTAGAGCTGTCAAAATGGGCTAAGCCCGTTGGGCCGGCCCGCCCCGTCCGCCAAAAAGGTGGGTTGGGTCGAGCATTTAGGAGCCCGCCAAATAGGCGGGCCTAGGTGGGCTGGCCCGCTAGTAGCCCGCCCCGCGGTGTGCTAGCCGCGGGCCAAGTGGGTTGGCCCGCCATCTATTTTTTTTTATAAATTTTTTAATTTTTTTATTTAGCACATATATGAGATATGTATTATAAATGATAAAAATTCTCATTTAATGCAAGTAATGACGTATAAAATATTAAATTTGGTCAGTTATTTACATGAATGAAGGTGTTTTAAAGAAATATCTACTATTATAATGTTTCTTGTATTTTATTTGTAATTTGATGCATATGAGAGTGAGTATAAAATATTATATATATGATTTTTTTTCCTTTTAAGAAACTAAACAATAATTAAAAGATTTAAAAAAATTAAGCGGGCCGGCCCGTCTAGCCCGCGGCCTGCCGGTGGGTTGGGCTGGGTTGGAATTTTTCCAGCCCGCCAAAATGGTGGGCCGGCCCGCCCTGCCCCGCCAAATGGTGGGTTATGATGGGTTACGGGCCGGCCCGTCTTGACAGCTCTATTGGCCAGTAGTAACCCATGCGTCACAGTCGATCCTGCAACTTAGGCCCGGGTTGGTGAGCCCCGCAAGTTCCGTCATGAGCTTCTCGAAGGGCTTCGGCTGTTTATTCGCTGGATAGACATCGAAGGAGAAGTCCATCGTAGGAACGTCGGTACAGCATTTTAGTAGCTGTATCATAATAAAACCGAAGGGAACGCCTTCTGATCAAGACGACTTCTTTCGGGTCTTCTGGGAGAATTCTATAGACAACGAAGTCGATGAATGGGAACCTCCAGTCTCGGACATTAATACCGGCACTTGTCGTCATGGCATGGGCCATTTGTGTGCAAAGGTTGTTTTTAGGACAGACCAAGTCTCGACCAACTACCGTGACGTAGTGTTGAGTCCCGAGGGGTGCTGCTAATGAAGCTGCAAGGCCAGCCAGAGCGTCAGCCTCCAGATTTTGTAGCCGAGGTACGTGTTCTATGAAGAACTTGGTAAAAGTTGAGATAATATTCAATACAACTTCATGGTTAGGAACCAGATCTTTATGACGAACTTCGTACTGTCCTCGGATTTGATTAACGATGAGTTTTGAGTCGCCATAAGCTTCCAGATGATCCACCCCCAGTTGTTGTGCCAGCTGGAGTCCCATGATGAGAGCGTTGTACTCGGCAACATTGTTGGAGCACGACTTTGAAAGGGAGTAAGCACGCTGGATGACCAGCTGATCGGGGGAGACTAAGACCACCCCCACTTCGGCGATGATTTGGCCTTTAGGGCCTGTTCTCGAAGCACCATAAAAAAACACCCGCCAGACGGAGTTTTTTCGGTGACGTTTAATTCTTGGACCTCATCCGGGATGTCTTCATAGAGTCTGGAGGACTCTGGGATGGGGTGCACGGCTAAAAAGTCGGCTAGAGCTTGACCCTTGACGGATTTTTGTGGAACGAATACCATGTTATACGGTGTCAACATGATTGCCCATGTAGCTAGTCGAGAGTTCAATGATCCCGGCTTCGTCATGAGAATCCTGAGTGGATTGACTCGGGAGATGACATGAATTGTCTGGCCCGAAACGTAATGGCGAGTCTTTTGGATGGCGAATACCAAAGCCAAACATTCCTTTTCGATGGGGTTGTACCAGTGTTCAGCCCCGATCATTGTCCTACTAAGGTAGTAGATAGCTTGCTCATAGCCTACATCGTTGTTCTAAGCCAACAAAGCGTCGAAGGAATGATCCATGGCACAGACGTAGACGAGAAATGGTTTGCCCGCGATGGGTGCCACCAGGACTGGCGGGCTCGTCAGGTAAGCTTTGATATCATCGAAAGCTTTCTGGCATTTTTCTGTCCAGACGTAGAAGACTCCCTTCTTCATGAGCTGGATGAATGGTTAACATTTTTCGAAAAGGTTTGCTATAAACCTTCAGATGTATGCAAGACGCCCTTGCAGGCCTCGAAGTTCTCGGAGGTTCTTCGGAGGGTCCATGTCAAGGATGGCTTTGGTCTTCTCGGGGTCGACATGAATGCCTGAACAGTCTCTTTTTCCGTCTGACGTACCTCTATAAGGGACGCCATCGTCATGTCTTTTCCTCCGTCGTAGAAACGATAGAGGAAGAGGCGTGTCAGGTCATCAAAGGAGGATATGGAGTTGTCAGGGAGACTGCAGTACCAGTCGTAAGCCACTCCTTTCAATGCCCCGACAAACAGGCTGGTGAGTAGCGCGTCTTCCTTCGGGAGATATCCCGTTTGAGACTAGAAGTACGTCAGATAACGGCGTGGAGAGTCTTTTCCGTCGTATGGCGTCAACGTTTGTGGTTTATACTTGGGAGGATAGACCATTTTTTTCCATTCGAGGGGGTATGGTTGCGGGATCCCCATCTTCTGGCGCTCCTCCTGTCTATTCTTTGACTCAAAGCGTTCACGCAAGTCCCTGATCATCTCAACCACGTCTTCCGTGGAGCTGGGAGTCGGAGAAGGCGGTACAGTCTGGATTTATACATTCAAATGTTCCGATACCCGAGGTGCTTCGCGGCAATCGGTATTCAAGGATGCCCGTTGAAGGGGCATACTTGATTTCCTGTTGGCTCCTGGATCAGGATTGGTGGAAGGTGCTCTGGCCAAAGCTGACCGTATCTCAAACACTACTTGAGTCAGAGTTTTCTTGGAGGCAGAGAGGGTTTTGAGTCCCCCCTCCAAAGTATCAATGCGCTGAACGAGGTCTATTGGCGGAGCATCTGACTCCGTATCACCACCTTCCGTCATGTATACTGTCATGACGTGACTGGAAGTGGATGGATCGGTTGAAGCTTCGCTTTCAGCCTCGCTTTCTTGTAGAAGAGTCACTTCTCCTGGAGTTTCGTCCTGGCTACCTCCAGCTATGTTCTGGAGGATATCTTCGTCTTCGGGATGAGGATCAACAAGGGCTTGACTACCCCCAGCTATTACTTCCTCTGAAATCTTCTTTCTCCCCCGGGTGCCTTCAAACACTCCTGAGGACGGGACAGTCATCTTGGTCTTCCTCGGCTGGCTCTTGGATGAGGACGAGGTCGAGGAGTTGCTAGTCGCCTTACGGATTGATAAGGAGTTAAAGAATACGTTGCAAGAAGCAATCTTTAATTTCGGCTCCTCTTCAATCGACACCTTCTTCCCAAGGCGATATCGAAGGGGTGTTGACGATTGCAGTCGCTGGAACCCAGACTGCCTTCGTGGTGGTACTGCTGTCTTGCAACAACAGTTGATGGTGACCACAACACAGGTGTGAACTATGAGGGGCGCATTATGCTTGTCAGTCGACTCTTCTGATCGGCGTTTGTGAATGATCACATTACACAAATTGTTAGAGGAGAGTGCCACCTTTACACCCCCATCAGGCGCATGGCAAGTCCAAGTGCCGGGGTGATCAAGTGAATGCTACACCCTCTGATCCAGCACATAAGATGCGTCCAGAGCAGTAGTGGGGGAACAACATTTAGAGTGGTTTGAACCAGCCTCAGACGTACAACCAATGTAGGTGCAGGGGTTCAATACCACAGAGTTTGCCTCGAACGGCTTGGTTGAAAGCGCAGCGGATGCGCCCAAGTGAAATGAGGTCTTTGAAGGTTGGCTCGTTCGCGGTACAGAAGCACCCGAGTCAACCTTGTACAGCTTACCATCGGCAGCGTGCATAATTGTGAGCGCATGCCTCTGACTTACTGTCGGCATAGCACGTTCAAGGCGCGTGGCCCGTGCCGCCTTGGACTTCTTCGTACCAGCCCGCTGGGATACATAGTACTCAGAGTCTAAATTATCCTCGCCATGGCAGAGAGTGAGTCTGTCAAAGACAGAAGCCTTCCGCGGTGCATCAGGGTTAATGGGTAGGGCGTTAGATGCGCCCCTGCTCCGTCGACGTATCTTCCTTGACTGAGAAGGAGATGGTTGGGGAATGTAGTCAGCCCCATATTTTCCCGAGAGATGTGCTGTACCCATGGGCGCAGGCGCATCCTGGCTGCTGAGGACGTCAGCGGAAAGGGTAGGCTGCATCGACGTATTCCCTTCAGTGATGATGCCAGGGGCCTCCACCTTGCGCACCCAGGCTTGGCGAGTCTTCTTCGGCTTCGGCAGCCACTTCGAAGGACTTGTATCGCCTTCAGAGATGAACTCCTCATACGCCTGTTGATTGAGGCGTACGACTAGTGTCTTATAGGAGGAGCCCACCTTCACGTCGTCAGATTGCGACACAGCTTTCTCATCGGAGGAGAAAGAAGTCTCCATCAGAGTCGCCAGCTTGTTTGCCATTAAAATATTTGAGTTAAAATTTCAATCACAAACAGAATAATGTTACAATGTAGGACTCAGATGTAGCCCTAGGAGTACACTTTTGTTTTTATCTGGGTCCTGTGTCGATCGAGCGAGTGGTAATACGTTGACTCCATTGACGATCTGACGACGATTTTAGGTTCTCTGAAGGTCTGGACTACTCTGGATGCCGGAGCTTGCGGAGGGGAAAAAGACGTTGAGTGTCTCTTCCGATCTCTGTGAGCGGACGTGCGTCTTCTGTAACTCTGATGATCTCGTTATGTGTGTGTCTGTCCTCTGGAAGAAGGAATGATCCCTCTTTTTATAGGCAGCAGGTTGGGGCTGCTCATGCGCGCATATGTAGGATGCGCCTACGCGTGGGAACACCACATGGTGGTTGCTGCGGAGGGTGCATGGATGATGCGCCCTGATTTGTAGGATGAATCCTTCTTGCTGCAATCGTGGGCTGACACATGGCAGTGGGGAGGATTTTCGGTTGCTGAGATCTTGGATGGTTAGCACCCCTTCGTAGACTGAACCGAGTCAAAGGACACGTGGCGCATGCCTTTGGTTCAAAGATCTAGCATTTGGTGGAGAAGGATCTGATGAGCTGCGCCTGGATCCGACGCATGAGGAGACTTTGGCTCGTAATCTTCAGAAGTCACGAACCAGTCTGGGCTCATGGCTTTTGAGGCGCATGTTTTGGTCCCATGGCCGGGGAGGCGCATGCAGCGACTTGACTTCTGTGATCAGAAGTAAGTCAGAGGCGCATGCAAATCTTCAGGCGCATGGCTGCGGAGGCATACGAGTGGTTGGTCGGCCACGTGGCTTGTAACCGACAGAGGAAAGTAATGATGGTGCTTCATTTTCTGCAAAAGCTGTTGCCGCTCTGTCATTGAGACATGGCTGCTGTCGTTTCAGACTTCAACATTTAATGCTCTTGACGGCTGATGAGCTTTTGAGTGGGCACATTGATCTGCGTTCCACTAGGCACATAGGGACGCGTGGGGCGCATCCTTATGAGGCGCTTGGTACTGATAGGCGCGTCTGTATGATGTACGATATCTGACTGGTACGTCTGTTGCATGACGCATCTTCATCGGTCCGGTTGTTGAGTTCTTCGAGTGCTTTAAATAGCAGTTTTGACCTTGCTGAATTCGAGGGGATAGGTTCATCACCATGAATGCAAATTCATTGTAAGGGATTCGGAGAGCCCGCCACTTGGCGCGTGGGTTTGATTTGCCCGGCCTATAAAAAATAGCAAGGAGAGATTTTGTTTCTCGTTCTCTCCCGTCTTCCCGAATGGAGATGAACTTCTTCGCTCGAGTACATTCCGTTGACAAGACGCTCCCGAGGGTGAAGATGCGTCGAGTCGTCTTCGTACGCACTTGTAAAGGTGACTGTTACATCCAAAAGTCGAGATCGCAGGGTCCCGATGCAGGCCGAAGGTGCCTATTGCATCCAAAGATCGGGACGTTCGAGTCCCGTCTTCGTTATGCTGTAAGAGCCCCAGCTCGGAATTGTGGTGCTCCCATCTTTATTGGGCTTTGGAGAGCTCTTCCTCCTGCTAGAGTGGGGTTGGTTGCCCACCCTTGTTATGCTCAATAACTGTTTCATTAGCCGAAGCACTTGATCGGGTCGAAGTAGAGCGCATATGCTGAGACTTCATGATGCGCCTGACTGAGACGCTGAAGAGATGCGCCTGACTGAGACGCCGAAGAGATGCGCCTAGCTGAAACGCTGAAGAGATGCGTCTAGCTGAGACGCGCCTGGATGAAGCGTAGCTTTAGGCTTTTTTGATTTCTTCTTCGTAAAAAGAGTCTTCTATGTAAAAAGAGTCTTTAGTCATGTAACAGACTTTTATGAAATAAAAAAGCCCATTTATGCTGCTACTCTTTTACTTTTTTATGATATTTTGGCGTATGTTGACTTGGGTAGTTGATGCGCCTGAAATTTTCATGCTTCTACAACCACCACGAACTTGTCAAGGTACGGATGGAATACCTTATTCATCAAGTTCATGAATACCGTCGGGGCATTAGTCAACCCAAACGGCATGGCAGTAATGTAACGCCCCAGTCCTAAAATATGTAGGACTAGGTACATAGACATGCCAGCTGTATACATACGAAGTATACTCCAATATATGGAACCATCGTATGTATATATAAGCTGTAAAATACAGTAATCCATGATACTAATCTCATCCACAATAAAAGAATTAATATAAAATAGAAATCAACACAGAATTGTAATTTGTACAAAAGTTGGGCGGAGACAAAGTCCACTACCAACTATCCCAAATAAAATGTACAAGAAGGAATATATGAAATAACTAGACGAGCCAAGTGCAATCATCTTCGAAAGGATGAAGAAGATCACAGCCTCGACTAGAACACCTGCAAATATCACAGAAGCACACACCTGGAGAGATAACCAGGCCCTCAGAGGGACGTAACAAGATATAATAATCATGCCATATAAGTACTGAATATAAAATATGCCACAAACAAAAGTAAGTGACAAGACAACAATAAGGTACTCTAACCATACTAAAGTGATCATGCAGTTGAGAAACAATTCTTTCGACGCATGAGCCCTGGCTGTAAATGGGATCGGCATAGTCCCCATATAGGGCACCAGGGGCCTACGTCCGTAACGTCTGAAGATCATCAGAGGGTATCATGTGCAAGGGGGTACGTCCATAACGCTCTGGAAAACGTCAGAGGGCACCTGGAGCTTGCGTCTCCGGAGGAGCGCACAGCTAAGCAGAAAAGTGCAAAGAAGCCCATACGTCAGGTATTGTTCTTCCCACCCGATGCTCTTATTTAAGTTGCATCCACGACCATATACCTCTACTAACTGCTAAGTCTCCTAACATGCCTCTATTAGCAGTTAGCCCTAACGCATGTACATGGGAGATCAGCCCACACGCTAGAACCTCTACATGCTACTCATCTCACACATCCTCGTGGTACAACTGTGTCAAGGTATATGCAATATACTACAAACGGTAGTCTCTTAACTCTAAGTCCATATGCAATCGAAGGATAATAACAAAGTACATCTAATATCACTGAGCAGACAGTAAATCAAGAACTGTAAGAACTGAAAATAAATGAACAGTAATATGTAATAAAATGTAAACTGAATTTAAACAATATAATGGCAAGGTATCTTGCCTAAGGTTATGTGCAAAAGAGAATAATCTAGCAGCTCGAACAAACAAATAAACGAAGCAAGAAAATCCAAATCCCGCAGATGACTCCGGATGCTGCAACAAACTGTCACGACCCGCACCCACCGTGAGGGTACGAGTACGTAACAACGCCCAGCCTACGTCGCAGTATCGACGGTAGAACGCTGTTCTAGGTCATGAACTATAACTAGCATAATATGAATACTCTCCATAAGGAGGCCAACACAGAGGTACAACTCAATCACAATCTAAGGTAGAATGATAAAGATATATAAACATGAAATCCAAAAGAGATACAGGAGATAGAAGTCTAAGTGTCTAAGATACATAATCCCAGAAATATATCTCAAAACTCAAATACAGTAATCCACAAGTAAATACAACTCCAGATAAAATGAAATAACTATCTAAACAACCTCTATTGTGTCTCCTCTAGGCTAGCAGGCAAACTCCAAGCTATCTGTAAAATTTATCAACAGGTCCAGTCAGGACATGAACGAGCACATCTCATGTAGAAAACACAAATAAATGACAAAGAACTATAAAGCAGTTATAGGCAGTTGTATTGATGAAAATGGCAGTTTATATTCAGGTGATGGTAAGAAAGATAGATAAGGTGCAAGGAAAGTAAATAACTAAACAAGAGAAGAATCATAGCAATGAAGTCTGTAAAAATAGAACTAGCTGAACCAGGGTAATATGATATAAAGTCCAGACAACAATGTAGACCAGTGTAACTCCAATGTAAGTCCAGTACAAGATGAATCTAATACAAGATGAATCCAGTAAGGGACGATTCCAGTCATAGTGATCAATGATTCCAGGGTGAGTCCAGCCTATACTCTAACAGTATGTTTTAAAATACCGAGATCGACATGTAAACGGCTTTGGGTAATCCGGCACACCTTTCACTGATCAGGCGAGAGATGGCTATCATTCCAGTAGATTCCAGTAGGGGTGATTCCAGTAATGGGGTATGTCTATATGTCTTACTCTAGTATTTCTCCTCCTAGCAAGTGAATCCAGAATTCCGACACAATAATTCAAGATGAGTCCAGCCAAAATATAATGATACCAGTAAATAATTCCAGTAAATGATTCCAGTAAATGATTCCAGCAGGTAATTCCAGTAATAGAAGCCGGAAATGATGATACCAGTAATAGAGGCCAGAAAATAAATGTGTATCGTATACATGAATCCAGTAATATCCACACGTGTTGTAACAGAGAATCGCATACAAGTAACTAGAACTGAAATACAATAATTGACAAATAAATGAGAGAACTATCAGAGAATGTACTCGCCTGATGTCTGAATGTCCAAAGTAAATATACTGTCCGAGGAGAGGTGTCTGGCTCCTAATTAGAACAGCACAAGTCACAACATGTCCAGAAGGGTAATATAAAGCACTACAATGCATTCTACATGAATCTAGGTCGAACTAGGCCAAAGTCAACCCTTGGTCAACTCTGGTCAACTGCACTAGTCAAACTAGGTCAAACTAGGTCATGTCCTAACCCAGCAAGTCTTACTAGGCCTAACCAAGACTATCCTAGCAAGCACACATCAATACAAGGCTATACAAGCCAACATACACCCGACTCTATATAGCATGCAATTATTCAACACTCAAATATGCAAGAATTCACATTGGATATACAGTAGGTAATCTATTACTTTAAGCTATATATGTCTACACATATATACACATGCATATATTGGTATTCAACATTAGGTCTATAATCATGGCATTTCAAATGGTTATATAAACTTATATATTACAACACAATATGTTAACATATATATAATATACATACATAGCTAAGTTAACTATATTCATAAATACTTATTTAAGAGGCTATGTGTGTGTATGTGAACATGGCAAAGGGGCAAGTGAGGGTTAAATGGGCATACATAGTGTATACATATCAAAGAGTGTCAAAGTATAAGTGAACAATATGTCAAGTGTGATAGTGTCAACATAGTGTAAGGGGGTACATGAGGTAATATAGGATTTGTGTTAACATAGAACATTATATCTCATTAACTTGTATATTGTATACATTACATCTAATATTACATTACATTCATGCTTGCATTCATTCATCATTCATTTATTCTCTTGCACTACTATATGCACCATACATTACATACTATGGAACCTACATATTCATTACAAGCCATACTTATACATGCTTACATTAGATAGGATACTTACACCTCATACATCATTTATTTAACCATTTACTCATGCTTGTATTCTCTATTTAGTTACATAATGTATATACATTAATATGGGTTAAAATCAAATAGAACATTATATTACACACAAGGGTGCACAAAATGCATATGCCGAATAGTAACACCTACTAATAATCAATACTGTACCAACTCAGCATGAATTAAATTCTAAGATTAAAGTATGTTATAGATCTATGTGTTAGCTTTCCGAAACTTTAAACGGATCGCGTTTTCGTTTCCGGAAACTCCCGGAATCGCGAAAACACCGAGAACGCGTTTGTCATTCGTACAGCTGACACTCAAATAATTCTCCAGAAAGTTACATAAAGAATTAGGCCTATTAATACATGTTTTTGGAAATCTAACTTCAATACGCTTCTTTTAAAAAAAACAGGAGATTAAATCGAGCTTTAAGCTAGAAGTTATGACATTTCGAAGTTAGGGCTGAAATTAAAAACGTGGATAAAAATCATGACAGATTTAGATAGTTTGAGCCAAAAGAATACACAATATATATCCTAATTATCCACAACAATAATAGCAATAATAATATGAGGAACCACACTCACAAACTTGATTATATAATCATCATGAACCATTTATTACATATATAAATATAGATACACTCTCATTACAATATATATATATAAATCTATATATGTAACATGAACACATCCACAACACAAATGACACTCCTATGACCTCCAAATGGACACAAAATAGACACAAATGGAGATATAACCATGGGGGTCATTCCTATGGGTTCAAAATAGACCTATATGCATGAAAAAATGAAAAGGAGAAGGGATTTATACCTCCCGGTAGATCGAATCGAAGAAAAACCTTCCCGGAGCGACACCGACACGTAGAGATTCCAAAAGGACACGAACGAGCTCCGAATCCTCCCAAACTTGGGTAGCTTCCTCCTTGGCTAGAATGGAGAAGGAAAGAAGAAGATTTGGTGGTGAAATGGAAGGATTTGGTGGAAAAATTGCTAGGGATTGCTCTCTAGGAATTTGGGGAAGAACAAGAGAGAGAAAAATAGATGGATAATGACAAATGGGAGGCTCAACCCTATCCTTATTGTGGCTGGCCATAAAGGTGGTTTTGTCCTATTAGAAAAAGTCTAAAAGCCCCTACTAACCTATTCTATGAGTATTAGGAAAGGGCTAATTGGTTGGGGCTAAATTAGTCATTCTGAAGTCTCTAATCACACTAACCTTATCCATAATAATTAGTCTAACCTCTAACTAAAATATTTCTATCATGTGGACTAAAATTAATATCATGTGGGCCATGCCTAACTACTGTGTGGGTCCCACTAGAGTTAAACAACCCCCGGGTCCCCGTTTCAAGTCGGATTGAGTTGAAATTCGAACCCGACTCAAATAACCCCAAAACAATATCATAAATAATAAAATAATATCAAAATAATTCAAAGAGGTCAAATACAAAAATATCCTTAGGCCAAAAATGACATTAAAATATCATAATCACATGGTTAGGCTCTAGGTCAAACAATCTCTAGGATTTCACTAGCAAAACGTCAAAACCACAAGTCATTGATTTAAATAATTTTAAAATGATTTAAAATTACCAAAAATTATATCATGAATTAAATATCATTATTAAAATAATTATAAACATAAAATTTCAAAATTACCCTCAATCAGAAAATTAAACTAAAATGAAAAAAATTAACTCGAAATTTAGGGTGCTCACATCCTACCCACCTTATAAAAATTTCGTCCTCGAAATTAAAATGTTCGTAATCCTTCTAGGTCAAACCCCCACATTCAAATCCCAGAACTTAAATAAATCATACCATCAAAAGGACGACATACAGGGTCATGGCATACGGTGGTAGTGAAAGTCTCATCTAGGTATTCTAGTCATGCTAAACCAAAACGGTCATAGGGTATCAAAACACACATGCAATCTAGGGTGCTAAACAAAAGTTACAAAAACAACAAACCATCAAAACTGTAAGGCAGTCTACCATCCTATATGAAAACTGATACTTATCATAAAAATAAAGAAAAGTAACTACCCATTATCTTTAAAGGGTTCAGAAAAAAAGAAAATCAAAATCAAAGTTAAGAAATGAAAGCCAATTCCATGGAAAATTTCCAATCACAATACGTATTAAGAATATTTAGTCTTGATACGATCTAAGTTGATCAAATTGGGGGAAATCAAGATTTAGGCAATATGGAGGACAGGTTCAACAAAGTCTGAGATCGAGCATACAAGGACAGAGATTCAGGTCACAATCAAATTTAATTCAATTAAGTACAACCCAAGATATAAATATAATAAGAAAAGATAACCGAAGTCGATTTGGTGGGATTAAGGAAACTAGGATTCAATGATATTGAAAAACCCCTTTTAGAGAAAACAGGAAAAGATATCATACGAAGTCAGCAAATCATCCCTCTCTAATACTATCAGTTTATCATTTGCCAAACCATATTCTTTTTTTTTCTCACAAGTCCCAATATGAAAATCAACCTCTATATAACTATCATCAAAATTTTATAACCTTCAGTCATCTAAACCTATACCACAATCACCATAGACAAAATCTTTAACTTCCAAAACATTTTCCACAAAACATACCCCTCTTTTTAGGAGTCAACACTTATTCATTTAATCAAAATTTCAAATTCCTTCACCTCGTTTTAAATTAGATCCGAAACCTCTAAATCCAGTTTATGGAATCCTTGGACTTGTTTAAATCGAGTCTCGTATTCACTAAACTCCAATACCACTATGTCACACAAAATTTATTCTTTTTATAAATCAACCTTCATATTTTCTTCAACGTTCACCTTCAAATATTTTTTTTTGAATTCTACAATTTTCTTCCAATCATCTAAAATAATTCTATAACGTAAAATCCTTGTGTTCTCTCTGTCTCTAGTCACCATCTTACAATATCTAGTTCAATTTCGTATAATCATTTTATTCGATTAAATTCTCCTTTCCATCTCTAAATTTCTACATAGCCTTGTAATAGTTCCCAAGAATCAATAACAAAGATTTTTAAGTTCTCAAAACTAGGTTGACCTTAAACATCCTCATTAGTTTTGAAATACATCCATGAATTATTCATAACCCACTTTCTGTGATTGTTTCTAAATTGATAACATTTATCCTTCGATTTCATTTTAAACCTTTACCACATCTTCATTTCAAAATTTTCATATTTGACATCCAACACTCTGATTCCTACAAAATCATCATATGATAACCAATTACATCATTTCCGAACTAGATGATTTACATCACTTCCTCAACATTTCTCAGATAAAAAATGATATAAAGATTCAAGAGTTTTCAAGGTATAGCTGACAGAATAATATATGAGACAGGGAATTGATATAATCAGGACAGGTATATAAGACAAGGAATGATGGTAGTAAAAATATTGGCAAAAAAAGAATGATAATAGAATCTGTTCTGCTTATCTATTTAAAAGAGGGACCCATTTTTTTTGAAACAAGAATTATAATACCAAATCCAAAATAAGGCCTAGCAAAATCATTGGTTTATTGTATTAAGAAGAAATAAATTTTTGTAAAAAGTTACACAAGGTTTATAAAAATAGCTAAAGCTACATCCTAAGTAAACAATGAGAAACAAAACAAACAAAACAACAATAATTCCTTCTTTTTTTTTGAATAACTGAAACAAAAGTAGCAAAAAATGTTCGAAAACATTTAAGGTACAATCTGATAATCATATGCGTCTATCCAAAATTATGGTACTCTAAATCCTCGTCATACTAGTGAGCAAGGCTACGATAATCACAGAGTCCTTGACTTATGCACATACCTCTAGAATCATGGTATTTAACATTTTTGCGATGCCGCTAGCTTGGCTGCGAAAATCTTAAATTTCTACACCCGAGAAATATATCCAAAATCAGACTATATGTCCTCACCATGCTGGCTAATGTGACTATATAAGACAAGATTTCTATAACTTAGATGACCTAGCCCATATAATTTTATCTTGCCAAAAATTAAATTAAATCAACAATGAATACAAAAAAAAATCAAATTTATCAACGAACATCCAAATTCAGAAATGAACAAAATCCTTCAAATCATATAACTACAAACTCGGATGCTACAGCTAACATCAAGATTCAAAATTCCATAACTTTCATCAAATTTAATAAATACAAACTCAAATTCAATAATAATACATCAAAATCAAATTCAACAACAGAAAGTAAAGATAAATCAAATCAAGGAAAAAAGAGTTTTCAAATCGGAGTTAAACAAGATTCTCAAGGGTCGTCCCAGGAATCTCTCAAGGGATCCTAATTGTGATTGAGTATCTTCAAGATATATCCTATTCCTACTGCAGGCTGTAGTGGTACTCAAGTTTGAATACCACTACATAAACTCGACCTGCATGGGCCACCACTAAAAACGTGTCACGACCCGCACCCACCGTGAGGGTACGAGTACGTAACAACGCCCAGCCTACGCCGCAGTGTCGGCGGTAGAACGCTGTTCTAGGTCATGAACTATAACTAGCATAATATGAATACTCTCCATAAGGAGGCCAACACAGAGGTACAACTCAATCACAATCTAAGGTAGAATGATAAATATATATAAACATGAAATCCAAAAGAGATACAGGAGATAGAAGTCTAAGTGTCTAAGATACATAATCCCAGAAATACATCTCAAAACTCAAATACAGTAATCCACAAGTAAATACAACTCCAGATAAAATGAAATAACTATCTAAACAACCTCTATTGTGTCTCCTCTAGGCTAGCAGGCAAACTCCAAGCTATCTGTAAAATTTATCAACAGGTCCAGTCAGGACAGGAACGAGCACATCTCATGTAGAAAACCCAAGTAAATGACAAAGAACTATAAAGCAGTTATAGGCAGTTGTATTGATGAAAATGGCAGTTTATATTCAGGTGATGGTAAGAAAGATAGATAAGGTGCAAGGAAAGTAAATAACTAAACAAGAGAAGAATCATAGCAATGAAGTCTGTAAAAATAGAACTAGCTGAACCAGGGTAATATGATATAAAGTCCAGACAATAATGTAGACCAGTGTAACTCTAATGTAAGTACAGTACAAGATGAATCTAATACAAGATGAATCCAGTAAGGGACGATTCCAGTCATAGTGATCAATGATTCCAGGGTGAGTCCAGCCTATACTCTAACAGTGTGTTTTAAAATACCGAGATCGACATATAAACGGCTTTGGGTAATCCGGCACACCTTTCACTGATCAGGCGAGAGATGGCTATCATTCCAGTAGATTCCAGTAGGGGTGATTCCAGTAATGGGGTATGTCTACATGTCTTACTCTAGTATTTCCCCTCCCAGCAAGTGAATCCAGAATTCCGACACAATAATTCAAGATGAGTCCAGCCAAAATATAATGATACCAGTAAATGATTCCAGTAAATGATTCCAGTAAATGATTCCAGCAGGTGATTCCAGTAATAGAAGCCGGAAATGATGATACCAGTAATAGAGGCCAGAAAATAAATGTGTGTCGTATTCATGAATCCAGTAATATCCACACGTGTTGTAACAGAGAATCGCATACAACTAACTAGAACTGAAATACAGTAATTGACAAATAAATGAGAGAACTATCAGAGAATGTACTCGCCTGATGTCTGAATGTCCAAAGTAAATATACTGTCCGAGGAGAGGTGTCTGGCTCCTAATTAGAACAGCACAAGTCACAACATGTCCAGAAGGGTAATATAAAGCACTACAATGCATTCTACATGAATCTAGGTCGAACTAGGCCAAAGTCAACCCTTGGTCAACTCTGGTCAACTGCACTAGTCAAACTAGGTCATGTCCTAACCCAGCAAGTCTTACTAGGCCTAACCAAGACTATCCTAGCAAGCACACATCAATACAAGGCTATACAAGCCAACATACACCCGACTCTATATAGCATGCAATTATTCAACACTCAAATATGCAAGAATTCATATTAGATATACAGTAGGTAATCTATTACTTTAAGCTATATATGTCTACACATATATACACATGCATATATTGGTATTCAACATTAGGTCTATAATCATAGCATTTCAAATGGTTATATAAACTTATATATTACAACACAATATGCTAACATATATATAATATACATACATAGCTAAGTTAACTATATTCATAAATACTTATTTAAGAGGCTATGTGTGTGTATGTGAACATGGCAAAGGGGCAAGTGAGGGTTAAATGGGCATACATAGTGTATACATATCAAAGAGTGTCAAAGTATAAGTGAACAATATGTCAAGTGTGATAGTGTCAACATAGTGTAAGGGGGTACATGAGGTAATATAGGATTTGTGTTAACATAGAACATTATATCTCATTAACTTGTATATTGCATACATTACATCTATTATTACATTACATTCATGCTTGCATTCATTCATCATTCATTTATTCTCTTGCACTACTATATGCACCATACATTACATACTATGGAACCCACATATTCATTACAAGCCATACTTATACATGCTTACATTAGATAGGATACTTACACCTCATACATCATTTATTTAACCATTTACTCATGCTTGCATTCTCTATTTAGTTACATAATATATATACATTAATATGGGTTAAAATCAAATAGAACATTATATTACACACAAGGGTGCACAAAATGCATATGCCGAATAGTAACTCCTACTAATAATCAATACTGTACCAACTCAGCAAGAATTAAATTCTAAGATTAAAGTATGTTATAGATCTATGTGTTAGCTTTCCGAAACTTTAAACGGATCGCGTTTTCGTTTCCGGAAACTCCCGGAATCGCGAAAACACCGAGAACGCGTTTGTCTTTCGTACAGCTGACACTCAAATAATTCTCCAGAAAGTTACAGAAAGAAATAGGCCTATTAATACATGTTTTTGGAAATCTAACTTCAATACGCTTCTTTTAAAAAAACAGGAGATTAAACCGAGCTTTAAGCTAGAAGTTATGACATTTCGAAGTTAGGGCTGAAATTAAAAACGTGGATAAAAATCATGACGGATTTAGATAGTTTGAGCCAAAAGAATACACAATATATATCCTAATTATCCACAACAATAATAGCAATAATAATATGAGGAACCACACTCACAAACTTGATTATATAATCATTATGAACCATTTATTACATATATAAATATAGATACACTCTCATTACAATATATATATATATATAAATCTATATATGTAACATGAACACATCCACAACACAAAGGACACTCCTATGACCTCCAAATGGACACAAAATAGACACAAATGGAGATACAACCATGGGGGTCATTCCTATGGGTTCAAAATAGACCTATATGCATGAGAAAATGAAAAGGAGAAGGGATTTATACCTCCCGGTAGATCGAATCGAAGAAAAACCTTCCCGGAGCGACACCGACACGTAGAGATTCCAAAAGGACACGAACGAGCTCCGAATCCTCCCAAACTTTGGTAGCTTCCTCCTTGGCTAGAATGGAGAAGGAAAGAAGAAGATTTGGTGGTGAAATGGAAGGATTTGGTGGAGAAATTGCTAGGGATTGCTCTCTAGAAATTTGGGGAAGAACAAGAGAGAGAAAAATAGATGGATAATGACAAATGGGAGGCTCAACCCTATCCTTATTGTGGCTGGCCATAAAGGTGGTTTTGTCCTATTAGGAAAAGTCTAAAAGCCCCTACTAACCTATTCTATGAGTATTAGGAAAGGGCTAATTGGTTGGGACTAAATTAGTCATTCTGAAGTCTCTAATCACACTAACCTTATCCATAATAATTAGTCTAACCTCTAACTAAAATATTTCTATCATTTGGACTAAAATTAATATCATGTGGGCCATGCCTAACTAGTGTGTGGGTCCCACTAGAGTCAAACTACCCCCGGGTCCCCGTTTCAAGTCGGATTGAGTTGAAATTCGAACCCGACTCAAATAACCCCAAAACAATATCATAAATAATAAAATAATATCAAAATAATTCAAAGAGGTCAAATACAAAAATATCCTTAGGCCAAAAATGACATTAAAATATCATAATCACATGGTTAGGCTCTAGGTCAAACAATCTCTAGGATTTCACTAGCAAAACGTCAAAACCACAAGTCATTGATTTAAATAATTTTAAAATGATTTAAAATTACCAAAAATTATATCATGAATTAAATATCATTATTAAAATAATTATAAACATGAAATTTCAAAATTACCCTCAATCAGAAAATTAAAATAAAATGAAAAAAAATTAACTCGAAATTTAGGGTGCTCACATCCTACCCACCTTATAAAAATTTCGTCCTCGAAATTAAAATGTTCGTAATCCTTCTAGGTCAAACCCCCACATTCAAATCCCAGAACTTAAATAAATCATACCATCAAAAGGACGACATACAGGGTCATGGCATACGGTGGTAGTGAAAGTCTCATCTAGGTATTCTAGTCATGCTAAACCAAAACGGTCATAGGGTATCAAAACACACATGCAATCTAGGGTGCTAAACAAAAGTTACAAAAATAACAAACCATCAAAACTGTAAGGCAGTCTACCATCCTATATGAAAACTGATACTTATCATAAAAATAAAGAAAAGTAACTACCCATTATCTTTAAAGGGTTCAGAAAAAAGAAAATCAAAATCAAAGTTAAGAAATAAAAGCCAATTCCATGGAAAATTTCCAATCACAATACGTATTAAGAATATTTAGTCTTGATACGATCTAAGTTGATCAAATTGGAGAAAATCAAGATTTAGGCAATATGGAGGACAGGTTCAACAAAGTCTGAGATCGAGCATACAAGGACAGAGATTCAGGTCACAATCAAATTTAATTCAATTAAGTACAACCCAAGATATAAATATAATAAGAAAAGATAACCGAAGTCGATTTGGTCGGATTAAGGAAACTAGGATTCAATGATATTGAAAAACCCCTTTTAGAGAAAACAGGAAAAGATATCATACGAAGTCAGCAAATCATCCCTCTCTAATACTATCAGTTTATCATTTGCCAAACCATATTCTTTTTTTTTCTCACAAGTCCCAATATGAAAATCAACCTCTATATAACTATCATCGAAATTTTATAACCTTCAGTCATCTAAACCTATACCACAATCACCATAGACAAAATCTTTAACTTCCAAAACATTTTCCACAAAACATACCCCTCTTTTTAGGAGTCAACACTTATTCATTTAATCAAAATTTTAAATTCCTTCACCTCGTTTTAAATTAGATCCGAAACCTCTAAATCCAGTTTATGGAATCCTTGGACTTGTTTAAATCGAGTCTCGTATTCACTAAACTCCAATACCACTATGTCACACAAAATTTATTCTTTTTTATAAATCAACCTTCATATTTTCTTCAACGTTCACCTTCAAATATTTTTTTTTTGAATTCTACAATTTTCTTCCAATCATCTAAAATAATTCTATAACGTAAAATCCTTGTGTTCTCTCTGTCTCTAGTCACCATCTTACAATATCTAGTTCAATTTCGTATAATCATTTTATTCGATTAAATTCTCCTTTCCATCTCTAAATTTTTACATAGTCTTGTAATAGTTCCCAAGAATCAATAACAAAGATTTTAAGTTCTCAAAACTAGGTTGACCTTAAACATCCTCATTAGTTTTGAAATACATCCATGAATTATTCATAACCCACTTTCTGTGATTGTTTCTAAATTGATAACATTTATCCTTCGATTTCATTTTAAACCTTTACCACATCTTCATTTCAAAATTTTTATATTTGACATCCAACACTCTGATTCCTACAAAATCATCATATGATAACCAATTACATCATTTCCGAACTAGATGATTTACATCACTTCCTCAACATTTCTCAGATAAAAAATGATATAAAGATTCAAGAGTTTTCAAGGTATAGCTGACAGAATAATATATGAGACAGGGAATTGATATAATCAGGACAGGTATATAAGACAAGGAATGATGGTAGTAAAAATATTGGCAAAAAAAGAATGATAATAGAATCTGTTCTGCTTATCTATTTAAAAGAGGGACCCATTTTTTTTGAAACAAGAATTATAATACCAAATCCAAAATAAGGCCTAGCAAAATCATTGGTTTATTGTATTAAGAAGAAATAAATTTTTGTAAAAAGTTACACAAGGTTTATAAAAATAGCTAAAGCTACATCCTAAGTAAACAATGAGAAACAAAACAAACAAAACAACAATAATTCCTTCTCTTTTTTTTGAATAACTGAAACAAAAGTAGCAAAAACATGTTCGAAAATATTTAAGGTACAATCTGATAATCATATACGTCTATCCAAAATTATGGTACTCTAAATCCTCGTCATACTAGTGAGCAAGGCTACGATAATCACAGAGTCCTTGACTTATGCACATACCTCTAGAATCATGGTATTTAACATTTTTGCGATGCCGCTAGCTTGGCTGCGAAAATCTTAAATTTCCACACCCGAGAAATATATCCAAAATCAGACTATATGTCCTCACCATGCTGGCTAATGTGACTATATAAGACAAGATTTCCATAACTTAGATGACCTAGCCCATATAATTTCATCTTGCCAAAAATTAAATTAAATCAACAATGAATACAAAAAAAATCAAATTTATCAACGAACATCAAAATTCAGAAATGAACAAAATCCTTCAAATCATATAACTACAAACTCGGATGCTACAGCTAACATCAAGATTCAAAATTCCATAACTTTCATCAAATTCAATAAATATAAACTCAAATTCAATAATAATACATCAAAATCAAATTCAACAACAGAAAGTAAAGATAAATCAAATCAAGGAAAAAAGAGTTTTCAAATCGGAGTTAAACAAGATTCTCAAGGGTCGTCCCAGGAATCTCTCAAGGGATCCTAATTGTGATTGAGTATCTTCAAGATATATCCTATTCTTACTGCAGGCTGTAGTGGTACTCAAGTTCGAATACCACTACATAAACTCGACCTGCATGGGCCACCACTAAAAACGTGTCACGACCCGCACCCACCGTGAGGGTACGAGTACGTAACAACGCCCAGCCTACGCCGCAGTGTCGGCGGTAGAACGCTGTTCTAGGTCATGAACTATAACTAGCATAATATGAATACTCTCCATAAGGAGGCCAACACAGAGGTACAACTCAATCACAATCTAAGGTAGAATGATAAAGATATATAAACATGAAATCCAAAAGAGATACAGGAGATAGAAGTCTAAGTGTCTAAGATACATAATCCCAGAAATACATCTCAAAACTCAAATACAGTAATCCATAAGTAAATACAACTCCAGATAAAATGAAATAACTATCTAAACAACCTCTATTGTGTCTCCTCTAGGCTAGCAGGCAAACTCCAAGCTATCTGTAAAATTTATCAACAGGTCCAGTCAGGACAGGAACGAGCACATCTCATGTAGAAAACCCAAGTAAATGACAAAGAACTATAAAGCAGTTATAGGCAGTTGTATTGATGAAAATGGCAGTTTATATTCAGGTGATGGTAAGAAAGATAGATAAGGTGCAAGGAAAGTAAATAACTAAACAAGAGAAGAATCATAGCAATGAAGTCTGTAAAAATAGAACTAGCTGAACCAGGGTAATATGATATAAAGTCCAGACAATAATGTAGACCAGTGTAACTCCAATGTAAGTACAGTACAAGATGAATCTAATATAAGATGAATCTAGTAAGGGACGATTCCAGTCATAGTGATCAATGATTCCAGGATGAGTCCAGCCTATACTCTAACAGTGTGTTTTAAAATACCGAGATCGACATGTAAACGGCTTTGGGTAATCCGGCACACCTTTCACTGATCAGGCGAGAGATGGCTATCATTCCAGTAGATTCCAGTAGGGGTGATTCCAGTAATGGGGTATGTCTACATGTCTTACTCTAGTATTTCCCCTCCCAGCAAGTGAATTCAGAATTCCGACACAATAATTCAAGATGAGTCCAGCCAAAATATAATGATACCAGTAAATGATTCCAGTAAATGATTCCAGTAAATGATTCCAGCAGGTGATTCCAGTAATAGAAGCCGGAAATGATGATACCAGTAATAGAGGCCAGAAAATAAATGTGTGTCGTATACATGAATCCAGTAATATCTACACGTGTTGTAACAGAGAATCGCATACAACTAACTAGAACTGAAATACAGTAATTGACAAATAAATAAGAAAACTATCAGAGAATGTACTCGCCTGATGTCTGAATGTCCAAAGTAAATATACTGTCCGAGGAGAGGTGTCTGGCTCCTAATTAGAACAGCACAAGTCACAACATATCCAGAAGGGTAATATAAAGCACTATAATGCATTCTACATGAATCTAGGTCGAACTAGGCCAAAGTCAACCCTTGGTCAACTCTGGTCAACTGCACTAGTCAAACTAGGTCAAACTAGGTCATGTCCTAACCCAGCAAGTCTTACTAGGCCTAACCAAGACTATCCTAGCAAGCACACATCAATACAAGGCTATACAAGCCAACATACACCCGACTCTATATAGCATGCAATTATTCAACACTCAAATATGCAAGAATTCACATTGGATATACAGTAGGTAATCTATTACTTTAAGCTATATATGTCTACACATATATACACATGCATATATTGGTATTCAACATTAGGTCTATAATCATAGCATTTCAAATGGTTATATAAACTTATATATTACAACACAATATGCTAACATATATATAATATACATACATAGCTAAGTTAACTATATTCATAAATACTTATTTAAGAGGCTATGTGTGTGTATGTGAACATGGCAAAGGGGCAAGTGAGGGTTAAATGGGCATACATAGTGTATACATATCAAAGAGTGTCAAAGTATAAGTGAACAATATGTCAAGTGTGATAGTGTCAACATAGTGTAAGGGGGTACATGAGGTAATATAGGATTTGTGTTAACATAGAACATTATATCTCATTAACTTGTATATTGCATACATTACATCTATTATTACATTACATTCATGCTTGCATTCATTCATCATTCATTTATTCTCTTGCACTACTATATGCACCATACATTACATACTATGGAACCTACATATTCATTACAAGCCATACTTATACATGCTTACATTAGATAGGATACTTACACCTCATACATCATTTATTTAACCATTTACTCATGCTTGCATTCTCTATTTAGTTACATAATATATATACATTAATATGGGTTAAAATCAAATAGAACATTATATTACACACAAGGGTGCACAAAATGCATATGCCGAATAGTAACTCCTACTAATAATCAATACTGTACCAACTCAGCATGAATTAAATTCTAAGATTAAAGTATGTTATAGATCTATGTGTTAGCTTTCCGAAACTTTAAACGGATCGCGTTTTCGTTTCCGGAAACTCCCGGAATCGCGAAAACACCGAGAACGCGTTTGTCTTTCGTACAGCTGACACTCAAATAATTCTCCAGAAAGTTACAGAAAGAAATAGGCCTATTAATACATGTTTTTGGAAATCTAACTTTAATACGCTTCTTTTAAAAAAACAGGAGATTAAACCGAGCTTTAAGCTAGAAGTTATGACATTTCGAAGTTAGGGCTGAAATTAAAAACGTGGATAAAAATCATGACGGATTTAGATAGTTTGAGCCAAAAGAATACACAATATATATCCTAATTATCCACAACAATAATAGCAATAATAATATGAGGAACCACACTCACAAACTTGATTATATAATCATCATGAACCATTTATTACATATATAAATATAGATACACTCTCATTACAATATATATATATAAATCTATATATGTAACATGAACACATCCACAACACAAAGGACACTCCTATGACCTCCAAATGGACACAAAATAGACACAAATGGAGATACAACCATGGGGGTCATTCCTATGGGTTCAAAATAGACCTATATGCATGAGAAAATAAAAAGGAGAAGGGATTTATACCTCCCGGTAGATCGAATCGAAGAAAAACCTTCCCGGAGCGACACCGACACGTAGAGATTCCAAAAGGACACGAACGAGCTCCGAATCCTCCCAAACTTGGGTAGCTTCCTCCTTGGCTAGAATGGAGAAGGAAAGAAGAAGATTTGGTGGTGAAATGGAAGGATTTGGTGGAGAAATTGCTAGGGATTGCTCTCTAGGAATTTGGGGAAGAACAAGAGAGAGAAAAATAGATGGATAATGACAAATGGGAGGCTCAACCCTATCCTTATTGTGGCTGGCCATAAAGGTGGTTTTGTCCTATTAGGAAAAGTCTAAAAGCTCCTACTAACCTATTCTATGAGTATTAGGAAAGGGCTAATTGGTTGGGGCTAAATTAGTCATTCTGAAGTCTCTAATCACACTAACCTTATCCATAATAATTAGTCTAACCTCTAACTAAAATATTTCTATCATGTGGACTAAAATTAATATCATGTGGGCCATGCCTAACTAGTGTGTGGGTCCCACTAGAGTCAAACTACCCCCGGGTCCCCGTTTCAAGTCGGATTGAGTTGAAATTCGAACCCGACTCAAATAACCCCAAAACAATATCATAAATAATAAAATAATATCAAAATAATTCAAAGAGGTCAAATACAAAAATATCCTTAGGCCAAAAATGACATTAAAATATCATAATCACATGGTTAGGCTCTAGGTCAAACAATCTCTAGGATTTTACTAGCAAAACGTCAAAACCACAAGTCATTGATTTAAATAATTTTAAAATGATTTAAAATTACCAAAAATTATATCATGAATTAAATATCATTATTAAAATAATTATAAACATGAAATTTCAAAATTACCCTCAATCAGAAAATTAAAATAAAATGAAAAAATATTAACTCGAAATTTAGGGTGCTCACATCCTACCCACCTTATAAAAATTTCGTCCTCGAAATTAAAATGTTCATAATCCTTCTAGGTCAAACCCCCACATTCAAATTCCAGAACTTAAATAAATCATACCATCAAAAGGACGACATACAGGGTCATGGCATACGGTGGTAGTGAAAGTCTCATCTAGGTATTCTAGTCATGCTAAACCAAAACGGTCATAGGGTATCAAAACACACATGCAATCTAGGGTGCTAAACAAAAGTTACAAAAACAACAAACCATCAAAACTGTAAGGCAGTCTACCATCCTATATGAAAACTGATACTTATCATAAAAATAAAGAAAAGTAACTACCCATTATCTTTAAAGGGTTCAGAAAAAAAGAAAATCAAAATCAAAGTTAAGAAATGAAAGCCAATTCCATGGAAAATTTCCAATCACAATACGTATTAAGAATATTTAGTCTTGATACGATCTAAGTTGATCAAATTGGGGGAAATCAAGATTTAGGCAATATGGAGGACAGGTTCAACAAAGTCTGAGATCGAGCATACAAGGACAGAGATTCAGGTCACAATCAAATTTAATTCAATTAAGTACAACCCAAGATATAAATATAATAAGAAAAGATAACCGAAGTCGATTTGGTCGGATTAAGGAAACTAGGATTCAATGATATTGAAAAACCCCTTTTAGAGAAAACAGGAAAAGATATCATACGAAGTCAGCAAATCATCCCTCTCTAATACTATCAGTTTATCATTTGCCAAACCATATTCTTTTTTTTTTCTCACAAGTCCCAATATGAAAATCAACCTCTATATAACTATCATCGAAATTTTATAACCTTCAGTCATCTAAACCTATACCACAATCACCATATGAAAATCAACCTCTATATAACTATCTACGAAAAATACCTCACGGCTCCAAATCTGCATGAGGATTGCTAGTTAACACAAGGAAATAAGAAAGAATTAAGGATTAAGTATAATCATGATACGACATAGAATAAGGAGACAAGGGGCGACTAGATTAAGGACAATCAATTTAGAGAATATAATTATCACGCCCCAGAACCAGAATACTGGAGAGCGGGGGAATGACTCAGCCAACTACGTATTACGGGTAGATGAATACCGTATAATACGATCAATGCTGTCTACAAGACGAGGGGGTACATACTACATGAAAGTCTCCCTATGGTCACTTTACTTCTATTGTCTCAATCATTCAAACAAGAAACAGAAATAGAGAACATGTGAGATAAAGCAGTAAGGCATCCCAAATGCTCAGTCAAAATGTTCTTGATATCTGGCTTTACAAAATACAGCCAGATGATGTAGTAAGTATACACAATTGTTAGCAGCTGCAGCCTGACTTAGTTACAATTATGCAAAAGTAGGTACAAGACAATTCGACTAACATGTCGGTGCCAAACGGCAAGGTATAAAGTAGATAACAAAATGGGCGGAGAAGTAAGAAACCCACTCGAGTCCTCCTGCGATCATCCCTCTAGTGTTGACCATCTTGGAGGTAGAAGTAAGCTGGATCCTCGGGGACTGGCTCTAAATCTGGCCATGCAAAACCAGAGAGGTTAGACCTCTAATAGCAAGTACCACAAGGAAGCACGATATGAGGAATGAAGCCAGTAATAAGAGAATATGATAATAGATCTCTGCTATATACTAGGACTCACACAACATCACGACACTTCGAACCAACCTCCTAACCAAACAAGGACAAAAGTTGGCCCGTCATGTCCTGACATTCTGATCATCTGATGTTAAGTAACAGAGTAGGTACAGTACACACACAAATCAATTTAAACGGCCAGGCAACTACTACGGCTTGCTATTGTGAGTCCCAAGTTATCCTGGAATTATGCAATAAAGGATTTCTCAGTTCTTACTATGCACAAGCAAGGCTAGTTTACCCAGTCAATCAACTGCGCCATTCATGAATTAGACGAGTCCCAGCGGGACGCCCGTCATTAATATACAATATTCAATAGATAATATAACCAGATACCGCTCCCTGCCCGTGTGGCAGATTTGCAGCATCTGTGGGGACCAACCGGCCTGTCGGGCACTACTAGTCCCAAGAGGGCTGCCATGTAAGAACTCGGAAATCCATTCTCTCCATGCAATCATTATTTTATTTAACTTAATAGTCTCTATGTTGAGTGAAGTACCATGCCGTGGATCATGGTCATTCAGAATGAGTACTTTCGTACGGGGTACGATATACGCAACTCTACAATGATACCAGTGCGGTCAGGTTGTAGGTCTTACATAGCGTAATACAACAATCAAAACTAACCACGGAGTAATCATGCCTTAACCATAAAGTACACATGCTTCTTTGGTAAGATAAATAAATAATAAATGAATTGAAGCCTGCATGTGCCTGTATGCCAATATTCGGGATCAGCCAGTCGATTTTAATAGTTCATAATTAATATGAATGTGTCTCATTCATTCAATTCAAAGACGACTAGCCAGTCTCTTAGTTCCAACTAGGAACGCATGATCAATTATTAATCAAGGTCACAATCATTATCAATGGTGACAAGGCATGAAAGTCAACTAGTATTCAGTGGGGTCGAGTCTACAACTCTCATGGTTTAATTCCAGTCAATCGGGGTATCTATAACTCAATTTACGACACATGGTACATCCCACGTAACAATCTATATTTAACAGAAATATTAGCATGTCATGATTATATCAAGTTTATGCAAAAAAGCGTAAGGATATAAAATGGACGTTAAATATCTAATAAAATATCAATATACACAGGCTGCGCTCAAGTCAGGCTACGCTCAAGCCAGGCTACGCTCAGGTCAAGCTACACTCAAGTCAAGCGACGCTCAAGTCAAGCTATGCTCAAGTCAGGCTACGCTCAAGTCAAGCTACGCTCAAGTCAAGCTACGCTCAAGTCAGGCTACGCTCAAGTCAAGCTACGCTCAAGTCAGCGTACGCTCAGGTCAAGCTACGCTCAAGTCAAGCTACGCTCAAGTCAAGCTACGCTCAAGTCAGGCTACGCTCAAGTCAAGCTACGCTCAAGTCAAGCTACGCTCAAGTCAGGCTACGCTCAAGTCAAGCTACGCTCAAGTCATACGCTTCCAAAAGGCAGCGTATGAACTCCATACGACTCCTTACTATCCAAACCAGCGTACGCAAGTCATACGCTTCCAAAAGGCAGCGTATGAACTCCATATGACTCCTTACTATCCAAGCCAGCGTACGCAAGTCATACGCTTCCAAAAGACATCGTATAAACTCCATACGACTCCTTACTATCCAAGCCAGCGTATGTACTCCATGCGCTTTCTCTTCAAGGCAGCGTATGTACTCCATACGCTTCCTCTTCAAGACAGCGTATGTACTCCATATGCTTCATCTTCAAGACAGTGTATGTACTCCATACGCTTCCTCTTCAAGACAGCGTATGCAAGACCATACACCACCAAAAGGCAGCATATGAGGCAGACTGCGCTGCGCTAAAGAGCACGTGCAGCTCAGTGGCATAAGCTAAAAAGCTCGCGTACACTGCTCACTGTCTTCCCCAATCAGCAAAAATTCTATGGTTTGAACCCAAAGCTTCAAAGTTCATAACTTGGTCGAAATAAGTCCAAATCCAACTTTTCGAAGGTCAAAATTGGGTAGAATTAAATTCTCTACAACATGGAACCATCAAAACTTGAAAACAAAAAAGTTTGATAGATCAAAACCACCAAAATCCGAAAACAACTAATTTTTAGATCTACTAAAAATAAAACTTCAAAACGAAAAATGCCAAGTTCTAAACTCTCTTAGAATCACAAGGAGAAGAGAATGGAACCATAAAAATAGGTTCTCATGAAGAAGCAAGATGTACTTGCCTATGGGTTTGGTAGGTGGAGAGAGTAATGAGAAAGAAGAAGAGTAATGGTGAAGGAGAGTAATGAAGAGAGAGAAAGAGTTTGGGGGGCTTTAAATGGAAGGGGTGGTGGTAGGTGGGTTCGGTTCATGATGAACCACCATAACCCAAAAATAAACTAACCTAGGCCAAACCTAAAGTAAGCTAAAGCAGAGAATAAAAGCAGGAAGTAAAATACAGAAAATTAATTGCAGGAATTTAATTAACATGAATTTAAAGAGATTTAAATACGAAACAATACATGATAAGTATTAAATAAATATATTTAAGTAGTACATGTATTAAAAATATGTATACTGGGAACGGGGAGTGACATCTCTACCCTCCTTAGAAAAATTTCGTCCTCGAAATTTCAAATCCAAGCAGGATAGGAATATCAAGGCCAAGCTAGTACAAAAAATTTAAGCAAGCAATCATTTTACAATATCCATAGCAAGTAACATATCTATATTCAACAATCTACGATATCAAGTAATTTCTACTCATAGGGCGACTAGCATACGGAGTTAAGACAATCAAGGTACACGAGAAAAAATATACCTTGTGAGTCAAACAGATGTAGATACCGTGATCGGATATCATCCTCACGTTCCCACGTTGACTCTCCTAATGAGTGATGACCCCAAGCAACCCGGACAAGACTAATTGTTCAGTTTTTGAGTATCTTCTCTCTTCGGTCCAAGATGGACACAGGCTGCTCCTCGTAAGACAAGTTGGTACCAACAACCAACTCAGAATGATCAAGGATATGGCTTGGGTCCGATACATACCTTCGTAATTGAGATACATGAAACACGTCATGTATCTCTCGTAACGAAGGTGGAAGGGATAAACGATAAGCAACATCGCCCACCCTATCAAGGATAACGAATGGTCCTACGTATCGCGGACTCAACTTGCCGCGAACGCCAAATCTAATGACCCCACAGGTAGGTGAGATCCTAAGAATACGTGGTCTCCAACAGAAAACTCTAGCGGCCTAGGATGCTGGTCCGCCCAATGACGATGTCGATCCTGCGCAACTCGAAGTCGCTCTCTAATTCCTTTAACCAATTCAACTGTCTGAACAATCATTTCTGGGCCTAGCATCTTTCTCTCTCCGATATCATCCCATGCTAGTGGCGACCTACACTTCTTACCATATAGTGCTTCAAATAGCGCCATCTGGATACTGGCTTGATAACTGTTGTTGTATGAGAACTCAACTAAGTACAGGTGGCTTTCCTAAGATCCTCCAAAATCTAGGGTGCAAGCTCGTAACATATCTTCTAAAGTCTGAATTGTCCTTTCTGATTGCCCGTCCGTCTGTGGATGGTAAGCTGTGCTAAATCTTAACTTGGTGCCCAGACTATGATGTAAGCTCTTCCAGAAATATGATATGAAACGGGTATCTCTGTCTGACACAATACTGACAAGGACTCCATGCTGCCTGACTATCTGTTGCATGTACAACTCTGCCAACTTTTCTGTAGATTGCCCTACTCTGAAAGAAAGAAAGTGTGCTACCTTTGTAAGCCGATCTACTATCACCCAAATAGCATCTTTACCACTTGGTGATCTCGGTAAACCGGTCACAAAGTCTATTGTGATGTATTTCCACTTCCATTCCGGGATAGGAAGCGGTTGTAATAATCCAGCTGGCCTCTGCTGTTCTGCCTTTACCTGCTGACATATCAAGCAATGGGAAACAAACCTAGCTATCTCCCTCTTCATCCCGTTCTACCAGAAGTGCTGCTTGATATCTTGGTACATCTTGGTCCCTCCAGGATGTATAGAATACTGAGAACTGTGAGCTTCTGTCATAACTTCATGTCTGATATCTCCACTAGGTACACATAGACGTGATCCAAACCTAAGCGTACCATCTTCGTGAATTTGTATCTCTTTTCTGAGTCCTGACTCACATTCTGCCCTAAGCTTCTGAATCCTTGGGTCCTGTGCCTGGGCTGCCTTAATCCTGCCTACCAAGTCGGATTGAACTTGTAGACTCGCCAGAATTCCTATATCATTAGAAAGTATAACTTCGATGCCCATCTCCTGAAGGTCTTCTAAGATGTGCTTCTGCGTTGTCAACATAAATGCGCCGTCTCTTCTGCTAAGAGCGTCTGCTACCACATTAGCCTTGCCTGGATGATACTGAAGCTCAACGTCGTAATCCTTGATCAGCTCTAACCATATTCTCTGCCTCATGTTCAGTTCCTTCTGAGTAAAGATGTACTTCAGACTTTTATGGTCTGTGTACATGTCCACTCGGTCACCATATAAATAATGTCTCCATAGCTTCAAAGCAAATACTATTGCCGCCAACTCCAAATCATGAGTTAGATAATTCTTCTCGTGGTCTCGAAGTTGCCTAGATGCATACGCTATCTCCTTCCCATGTTGCATAAGGACACATCCAAGTCCTTTACCTGACGCATCACAATATACGGTAAAACCTTCGGGTCCAACTGGCAATATAAGAATAGGCGCTGATATCAACTTCTGCTTCAAATTCTCAAACGATGACTGGCATTCTGCCGACCAGACAAATGGCACATCCTTCCGTGTCAAGCGGGTCATGGGTGCTGAAAGCCTCGCAAAGTCTGATACAAACCTTATGTAATATCCTGCCAATCCCAAGAAACTCCGTACATCAGCTACGGTCTTGGGTACTGGCCAACTCTCTACTGCTTCTACCTTCTTGGGATCTACTGCTACTCCAGCTCCTGATATGATATGACCCAAAAATAAAATATGATCCGACCAAAACTCACACTTGCTGAGCTTGGCATACAACTGGTTCTCTCTCAGAACCTGTAACACTTTCCTGAGGTAGTCTTCATGCTCCTCTTCACTAGCAGAGTATACAAGAATGTCGTCGAAAAACACCACGACAAACTGATCTAAGTATGGCATAAAGATACGGTTCATCAAATCCATGAATATAGCTGGAGCATTGGTTAAACCAAACGGCATAACTAAGAATTCATAATGTCCATACTTCGACCTGAATGCAGTCTTGACAATGTCTTCCTTTCGAACCCTCACTTGATGGTACCCTGAACGAAGATCTATCTTGGAGAAAACTCTAGCTGTGCTCAACTGGTCAAACAAGTCGTCGATCCTGGGTAGTGGGTACTTGTTCTTTACTGTTGCCGTGTTAAGCTTCCTGTAGTCGATACACAATCTGGATGATCCATCCTTCTTCTCCACAAGTACCACTGGTGCTGCCCATGGCGATATGCTGGCTTAGATAAACTTCTTCTCCTTCAGTTCCTCTATGTGCTGATATACCTTGGCCTGCTCTGAATCCGCCATTCTGTAAACCCGATCTGATATTGGTTTAGTTCCAGGTGCCAATTCTATGCTGAACTCAATATCTCTAACCGGTGGTAGACCTGGAAGTTCTTCGGGAAATACATCTAGAAATTCTTCAACTACCTTCGGAACTTGAACTTCTTCCATTGCTGTTATTACTCCCTGCTCTTGCTGAGTTGCCTCTGATCTGACTAAGGTAAATTTCTTCGAGCCTGGAATATCAAAAGATACACTCCCACTACGACAATCTATTGTCGCATGACTGTCTTTCAGCCAGTCCATGCCTAAGATAACGTCGAAATTTCCAACAGGAAATTCTATCAACTGGGCGGGTAGGGAATGCCGGCAAACTACAATACTACACGCTAGAATAACTCTACTAACTCCTACGAGCCCATTGCCAGTGAGTATACTCAACCTCCCTGGCAATGCCTCGAACTCCATTCCTAGTCGTGTCGCAAATTGTGCAGATATAAATGAGTGTGATGCTCCCGAATCAAACAATGCTACTGCGGGATATGAGGCAACGAGAATGTTACCTGCCACAACATCTCCCGATGCTAATGCCTCCTCCAAGGACAGTATGAATGCCTGCCCTCGACCTCCTTGCTGGTTCCCATGCTGTGGCCTAGCCTGGTGCTGCTGCTGGCCCCTGCCTTGATGATGCTGGGGTGGTCTATGCTGGGGTTGCTGTATCGGCGGTCCCTGCTGCCGAAACATCTGAGCCTGTGGCATTAACGGATGCTAGGCTAATGGTCTCACTGCTACTGCTGGTCCTCGATACTGTCCTGCCCCTGGTGCTGGCAGAGCAGGAAATTGTTGCCCTGGTCCTCCTGACATCGAATTCATGGGACATGTGGTAACCCGATGATCTGGATTTCCACATATCAAACACAGTCCGTTCAATGTCCGACACATATCTCTAGTGTGCCCCATCTTCCCGCAATAAGTACAGCCCGCTGGGGGTTGCTGGTTCTTCTTCTGTTGCTGCTGCTGCCTGGATGGTGGTGCTGGCCCTCGCATTGCCACATCGTGAATGGAAATGCCAAGGGATGGTGCTGTTGTTCGGGGCGCTGCTCCCCCTCCTCCTTCAATCTGACTATGAGATCTCTTCTGACCTCCAGTCCTAACTGTGATCCTCTGAATGGTGATCTCATGCCTTCGGGTTACCGTCAATATCTCATCAAAAGTCTGGTAATTGTGCCCCTCTATCAATTGCAAGAGCTCAAGATGAAACCCTTGCTGAAACCTCATAGCCCTCTGGCGCTCCGTCGCTACCATCTCTGGGACGAACCTACTTAATCTGCAGAACTCCGCTGCATAAGCATCTACCGTCTTGCCGGCCTGCTTGAGGTTGATAAACTTCTGTTGTAGCTCAAACTGCACCACAACTCCATAGTACTTTGTCTTGAATCTTGCTGTAAAATCGTCCCAAGCCACAGGACGTCTGATGCCTACCTCCTCTGATTCCCACCAATCACGTGCGAGATCCTGAAGTAACAACTTCATCTGATCCACACGTTCTTCTGCCGGCACCTTAGCGGCTGTCAAAATAGCCTCAATATCCTTAAGCCATGCATCTGCTGAAATAGCATCCTCCGTTCCTTCAAAACGGCGAGGGTTGAACTTGTAAAATCTGGTTGATGCTCCAGAATCCGGCCTTGCCCCTCTTTCCAAAGCTGTCTGCAAACCTTGGTTGAGTAGTACGTTCTGCTCTTGCAACTGAGCGTGCATGCGCTGCTGGGCTAACATCTGGTGTTGCTGAGTGGCCATCATCCCTCTCATGATCTCCAGAAGAGCCGGTGTGTCCATCTCCGCAGGGGTAGGTGAAACTGTTGGTGGTGGTGGAACATCTGGATACTGCGATCCAGCTGCTGCTTCCACTATCACTTCTTCTTGGGTAGCCTCTTGAGTTAGTACCGGCTCTTGTTGCTGATCAACATGGTCAGGTTGTCCATGTTGCTGTCCATGTTGTTGCTGTCCAGCTCTGACAGGTGCGGACAAAGTGCCCCTAAGAAAAGGGACAAGAGAACAATCAAACAACCGGGCATGAAGGATCAATGAAGTCAAAGGATACTGGAATGTCAAGCTAGAGTTGAGAATTGACGAATCATGAGATCAAGGGAAAACATGTGTGATTGAGATATCCTATTAAACACCCCACAAGTCTGAAATCAGACCTGCATGGGCCACCACTAAAACCTTGTCACGCCCCAGAACCAGAATACTGGAGAGCGGGGGAATGACTCAGCCAGCTACGTATTACGGGTAGATGAATACCGTATAATATGATCAATGCTGTCTACAAGATGAGGGGGTGCATACTACATGAAAGTCTCCCTATGGTCACTTTACTTCTATTGTCTCAATCATTCAAACAAGATACAGAAATAGAGAACATGTGAGATAAAGCAGTAAGGCGTCCCAAACGCTCAGTCAAAATGTTCTTGATTTCTGGCTTTACAAAATACAGCCAGATGATGTAGTAAGTATACACAATTGTTAGCAGCTGCAGCCTGACTTAGTTACAATTATGCAAAAGTAGGTACAAGACAATCCGACTAACATGTCGGTGCCAAACGGCAAGGTATAAAGTAGATAACAAAACGGGCGAGGAAGTAAGAAACCCACTCGAGTCTTCCTGCGATCATCCCTCTAGTATTGACCATCTTGGAGGTAGAAGTAAGCTGGATCCTCGGGGACTGGCTCTAAATCTGGCCATGCAAAACGAGAGAGGTTAGACCTCTAATAGCAAGTACCACAAGGAAGCACGATATGAGGAATGAAGCCAGTAATAAGAGAATATGATAATAGATCTCTGTTATATACTAGGACTCACACAACATCACGACACTTCGAACCAACCTTCCAACCAAACAAGGACAGAAGTTGGCCCGTCATGTCCTGACATTCTGATCATCTCAGTTAAGTAACAGAGTAGGTACAGTACACACACAAATTAATTTAAACGGCCAGGCAACTACTACGGCTTGCTATTGTGAGTCCCAAGTTATCCTGGAATTATGCAATAAAGGATTTCTCAGTTCTTACTATGCGCAAGCAAGGCTAGTTTACCCAGTCAATCAACTGCGCCATTCATGAATTAGACGAGTCCCAGCGGGACGCCCGTCATTAATATACAATATTCAATAGATAATATAACCAGATACCGCTCCCTGCCCGTGTGGCAGATTTGCAGCATCTGTGGGGACCAACCGGCCTGTCGGGTACTACTAGTCCCAAGAGGGCTGCCATATAAGAACTCGGGAATCCATTCTCTCTATGCAATCATTATTTTATTTAACTTAATAGTCTCTATGTTGAGTGAAGTACCATGCCGTGGATCATGGTCATTCAGAATGAGTACTTTCGTACGGGGTACGATATGCGTAACTCTACAATGATACCAGTGCGGTCAGGTTGTAGGTCTTACATAGCGTAATACAACAATCAAAACTAACCACGGAGTAATCATGCCTTGACCATAAAGTACACATGCTTCTTTGGTAAGATAAATAAATAATAAATGAATTGAAGCCTGCATGTGCCTGTATGCCAATATTCGGGATCAGCCAGTCGATTTCAATAGTTCATAATTAATATGAATGTGTCTCATTCATTCAATTCAAAGACGACTAGCCAGTCTCTTAGTTCCAACTAGGAACGCATGATCAATTATTAATCAAGGTCACAATCATTATCAATGGTGACAAGACATGAAAGTCAACTAGTATTCAGTGGGGTCGAGTCTACAACTCTCATGGTTTAATTCCAGTCAATCGGGATATCTATAACTCAATTTACGACACATGGTATATCCCACGTAACAATCTATATACACAGGCTGCGCTCAAGTCAGGCTATGCTCAAGCCAGGCTACGCTCAGGTCAAGCTACGCTCAGGTCAAGCTGCGCTCAAGTCAAGCTACGCTCAAGTCAGGCTACGCTCAAGTCAAGCTACGCTCAAGTCAGGCTACGCTCAAGTCAGGCTACTCTCAAGTCAAGCTACGCTCAAGTCAGCGTACGCTCAAGTCAGCGTACGCTCAGGTCAAGCTACGCTCAGGTCAAGCTACGCTCAAGTCAGGCTACGCACAAGTCAAGCTACGCTCAAGTCAAGCTATGCTCAAGTCAGGCTACGCTCAAGTCAAGCTACGCTCAAGTCATACGCTTCCAAAAGGCAGCATATGAACTCCATACGACTCCTTACTATCCAAACCAGCGTACGCAAGTCATACGCTTCCAAAAGGCAGCGTATGAACTACATACGACTCCTTACTATCCAAGCCAGCGTACGCAAGTCATACGCTTCCAAAAGGCAGCGTATGAACTACATACGACTCCTTACTATCCAAGCCAGCGTACGCAAGTCATACGCTTCCAAAAGGCAGCGTATAAACTCCATACGACTCCTTACTATCCAAGCCAGCGTATGTACTCCATATGCTTCCTCTTCAAGGCAGCGTATGTACTCCATACGCTTCCTCTTCAAGACAGCGTATGTACTCCATACGCTTCCTCTTCAAGACAGCGTATGCAAGACCATACGCCGCCAAAAGGCAGCGTATGAGGCAGACTGTGCTGCGCTAAAGAGCGCGCACAGCTCAGTGGTGCAAGCTAAAAAGCTCGCGTACACTGCTCACTGTCTTCCCCAATCAGCAAGAACTCCATGGTTTGAACCCAAAGCTTCAAAGTTCATAACTTGGTCGAAATAAGTCCAAATCTAACTTTTCGAAGGTCAAAATTGGGTAGAATAAAATTCTCTACAACATGGAACCATCAAAACTTGAAAACAAAGAAGTTTGATAGATCAAAACCACCAAAATCCGAAAACAACTAATTTCTAGATCTACTAAAAATAAAACTTCAAAACGAAAAATGCCAAGTTCTAAACTCTCTTAGAATCACAAGGGGAAGAGAATGGAACCATAAAAATGGGTCCTCATGAAGAAGCAAGATGTACTTGCCTATGGGTTTGGTAGGTGGAGAGAGTAATGAGAAAGAAGAAGAGTAATGGTGAAGGAGAGTAATGAAGAGAGAGAAAGAGTTTGGGGGCTTTAAATGGAAGGGGTGGTGGTAGGTGGGTTCGGTTCATGATGAACCACCATAACCCAAAAATAAACCAACCTAGGCCAAACCTAAAGTAAGCTAAAGCAGAGAATAAAAGCAGGAAGTAAAATACAAAAAATTAATTGCAGGAATTTAATTAACATGAATTTAAAGAGATTTAAATACGAAACAATACATGATAAGTATTAAATAAATATATTTAAGTAGTACATGCATTAAAAATACGTATACTGGGAACGGGGATATGTTTCGAATACCAATATGGATTTCAACGGCAATTGAATACTTCAAGTATAATTGTCAAGGCAGTCGCGGATGCGACTCTAGGACAAGTTTAACTATGTCTCCATCCACGTAGTATGATATATGACAAGCGAACCAAAGTACAATAGGTTGATCAGACCATCATGCACCGGTTCTGATTAGACAATATGTTAGTAGGAGCGACCCACTAAAACATGCTATGATCAAGCTTGATAAGAAATAAGCTTGCAAAATTTTATGCTAAGTAGCATTATAAGATAGTCAAAGTATGAGCAAGGGAGGTACTGATGAAGAAAATTTTAAATAGTCCAAGATCTTTTAAAATTAAGTCTTACCCGAAGTGTGGGCCTTTACAGTTGTCCTAGTGTTTGCTTGCTTATGGCTTGGTTGGCTAAATGGGTTAGAATCCTTCAGATTCCATAGTCTAAGTAAACTCATCACTATGGGTCACAAGGACAAAGGGTTTGATGGGTCGTGAGATATTCTACCCAACTTACAAGAGTTAAACTAGTAGTGTGACGAGACATTGGGTCAAGTAATCAAGGTAATGCACAAGTTAAGCATTGAGGAATTTAGTAGAACATATTCACATATCGGGTCAAAGGGATTGAGTCAAGATTCGGTCTCTAATTGAAGTCAGGAAGTATTTTGATATTATGGTAGAGGTTATAGTTTAGCCATTTTGATCAGAAGGTCATATCATGAAAATAGTGTATAAGGAGACGTGTTCTAGTGGGACATGATATACCTACATGAAGGTGGGCTTGTCCAGGTCTTACATATAAAATTTATTGGAAGAAAAAGTCTGGTGTTGTGCTCCAAATATTCAAGTCACGGTAAGGGATGTCAAAAGATCAAAAATAGAAAGTGGGAGTTCACGAGGTGATAATTAATGCACAAAAATAAAGAAGATCACGTTAAAGCATGAAATAAAATTAATTAAAGAATCCAGTAAAAATAATTTAGGAACACAATTCCGGAGAGAAGATAGTCTATTAAATGAATACAATTAAGAAACAATCATATCATCTTCCAAATTTTAAACAGTTAGAAGGGCACAATAAAAGATCTAGATTTGAGGAAAGGTCGAGTGAGTCATGAGTGAAATACAGTCACATAGTCTGGTAGATGGCCAACAACACTTGTGTATATACTACAATCATGGTCATGAGGGATATGACAATTAGTGTGGAATACTCAGTAGTGTTATCTTGGGGCCTACCATTAAAATTTTTGCTCAAGTTTCCTCCAAAAGTTTCAAAAATAAACCACCAAAATTTGTATTCACTCCAAGCCGTTCAAACATATCATGAAAAAAAAAAAATTAAAATCACTTTCATAAATATCAAAGCAAAATTTTTATCATGTTACTACTGACTTTTTCAAAATTTTACATTTTTCATTCAACTTACAAACTCAAGAGTTCATAATCATGAATCTATATATAAAATATCCATAATCAATCATAACTTTAAAACTCTACAAAATTAATAACTCCCCAGATAAAATTTTCTTGCACATACAAAGCAATCTCAAGATTTTTGCTCAATATTTTAATGCACTCATTAATTATAACTTCTATTCATACTAAGTCATTCCAACATATTCACAACTTTTAAATGGTAACTTTATTTGATCAATCAAAACAACCTTATTACATCATTAATATATTTTTATTTTATTTCAAAAATTTATGATATTAGTAATCCAACATTAAACTAAATTTTCAAATAATCTTATCAGTCATAAAATCATTTTTTTTCACAAAATTTGATATCCAAATTCATAATTTTTTTTAAAAGACCAAAATCTAATTATATTTGTAAATCCTCAATCATAGGACACAATTTAAAATAAAGAAAAATTCTCAAAAATTGTTTGCATATCTTTCAAATATTTTAAACCAAAATTCACCATCATTACTTCCTCTTAAAATTTAAAATTTACTAAACACGAAAATTGCAAGTTGTACAACTCAAATTTAAAGAATTCCTACGGCTATTTTTAAAAAAAAAGCTAAGATCATTTTCAAACAAAATTTATATCTGTTCAAAGGTGTATAACTATAATCCAATAAATCATAAACATCAAAACTCGAAAATCAAATAAATTTTATATTTGTTCAAAGATGTATATCTATCACCCAAAAATTATAAATATCAAATCTCAAAAAGCCAATCAATTTCTTAAATCAATAGTATAAAGATTCTAGTTATATATATATATATATATATATATATATATATATATATATATATATATATATATATATATATATATATATATTTCCTGCAGTATCACCTAAAATTCTATCAATCCTCTAGAAATCTCAAGATAAAAACTTTTCTTGATAATAACCTACTTTACAAATTACTAATCGTTAAATCACACTTTTTTTTAAAAAAAAAAGCCTTTTTAAGTCAATTAGAGTCTTAAATGTATTCCAATTGCCAATATAACCATTCTAGCCATGTGTTTGACCTATGAGCATATACTAGTGTAGTCATCTTCCTAGTTGACTCTAAGCACAAAAAAATAGGAATCAATGGTAGAAAGGAATCAAGCAAGATGCAATTCAAGGAAGTCGAACGAGAGTTCGAAATTTGAAGCCAAGGGAAGAGGTCAAGCTGTATGGATGAGATTCCTAGATTCTAATCCTATGTTGCAGGCTCACATCGGTACAGTAATGTAACCGAAGTGACAAACTCGACCTGCGTGGGCCACCAAAAAAATATGTAACGCCCCAGTCCCAAAATATGTAGGACTAGGTACATAGACATGCCAGCTGTATACATACGAAGTATGCTCCAATATATGGAACCATCGTATGTATACATAATCTGTGAAATGCAGTAATCCATGATACTAATCTCATCCACAATAAAAGAATTAATATAAATAGGAATCAACACAGAATTGTAATTTATACAAAAATTGGGCGGAGACAAAGTCCACTACCAACTATCCCAAATGAAATGTACAAGAAGGAATATATGAAATAACAAGACGAGCCAAGTGCAATCATCTTCGAAAGGATGGAGAAGATCACGGCCTCGACTAGAACACCTGCAAATGTCACAGAAGCACACACCTGGAGAGATAACCAGGCCCTCAGAGAGACGTAATAAGATACAATAATTATGCCATATAAGTACTGAATATAAAATATTCCACAAACAAAAGTAAGTGACAAGACAATAATAAGGTACTCTAACCATACTAAAGTGATCATGCAGTTGAGAAACAATTCTTTCGACGCATGAGCCCTGGCTGTAAATGGGATCGGCATAGTCCCTATATAGGGAACCAGGGGCCTACGTCCGTAACGTTCGAAGATCGTCAGAGGGCACATGTGCAAGGGGGTACGTCCATAACGCTCTGAAAAACGTCAGAGGGCACCTGGAGCCTGCATCTCCGGAGGAGCGCACAGGTAAGCAGGGAAGTGCAAAGAAGCCCATATGTCAGGTATTGTTCTCCCCATCCGATGCTCTTATTTAAGTCGCATCCACGACCATATACCTCTACTAACTGCTAAGTCTCCTAACATGCCTCTATTAGCAGTTAGCCCTAACGCATGCACATGGAGGATCAGCCCACACGTAAGAACCTCTACATGCTACTCATCTCACACATCCTCGTGGTACAACTGTGTCAAGGTATATGTAATACACTACAAACGGTAGTCTCTTAACTCTAAGTCTATATGCAATCAAAGGATAATAACAAAGTATATCTAATATGACTGAGCAGACAGTAAATCAAGAACTGTAAGAACTGGAAATAAATGAACAGTGATATGTAATAAAATACAAACTGAATATAAACAGTATAATGGCAAGGTATCTTGCCTGAGGTTATGTGCAAAAGAGAATAATCCAGCAGCTCGAACAAACAAATAAACGAAGTAAGAAAAGCCAAATCCTGCAGATGACTCCGAATGCTGCAACAAATATCACGAACGAATTTGGAATAAAATATATACCTAGGAAACGTCTGTCCAAAAGTCAAATTCTAGAACAGGGGCAAAATCGTAATTTTGGATCAAAACGATGTCCGTCGTTGGACCCGCTTTGCGCCAAAAAATATGCCAGAACCTACGGTCTCTAAAGTCGTCAAACTACATGTCTACGGATTTATTTTTTCGAGACGAACTCAAAGGTATGTCCAATTTTGGATTCCGATGAGTCGTGCACAAAATGGTCCGTTGGCCAGAACTGTGGGACCCGCTTTGCACCGAAAAGCGTGCCAGGGCCCACGTCCTCTAAATCTAGCAAATTTTATATGAAAATATGCTAGAACGATGCCACGAGTCTAGTGGTGGTATCAGAATTAAAATTTGGGGTCCCGGGTTCAAAAACAAAATTTTACAAGTTTGGAATTACGAATTCGGACGGCCAACTTTGGTGTCAAATTCAACCAGTCTAACTTATTCACAATGAAATGAAACTTGAAGGGTAGGAAGGGGGTCATACCAGCTGTGCCTCGGAATAGACAACACGCAAAACGGAGCTGCGACGGCGGAGATACGAGTCGACGAAGTTGGTGCTACAAAATTGTCCAAAATTAGTACCAATTAGACAGTCAACTTGGTGGCCGATTTTGATCTATCAAACGATCGAATTAACGGATGAAACAGAGCAGAGGTGAAGGGCTACATACCGAGATTGAAACGGAAGAAACGGTTCGACGATCCAACGGTCGGATTGTCTGAAAAATTTGTGCGAAGTTGCTGTGATGAAACGTGAATCTGACTTCGTTTCCGCGTGCGCGTCGACGGGATCTCGTGCGAAACGCACGAATCGACTATTTTTCGCGTCGGAAGGAAGGTGACGCGTTGGAGGAGGTCTTCCGGGGGTTGCGCACACATGGGGGGTCGTCGGCGGCGGCAGCCGGCGGTGTGGCGGCGGCCCGTGCGCTGGCTGCTGCTGGTGCAGCACAGCGCTGTGCGCTGCTGCTGTCGCACCGCGTGCTGCTGCGACGGCCTACTGTGGCCGCTTACAGTACGGTGGCACGTACGGCCCATTGGTGGTAGCGGCGGCTGGCGGTGGCCCGACGGGGCTGCTGAGCGGTGGTGGTGGTGGAGCTATGGTGGTGGTGTGGTGATGGTAATGGTGATGATGGTAATGGTGGTGATGGTGCGGGAGAAGGAGGTGAAGATGATGATGAGGAAGGAGGAGGAGGATGAGAAAGAGAAGCTGTGGAGGGGGCTTGGCTAGGGAAGTTCGGGAAGGGGCGGCTGCGTACGGGAGATGGGGAGAGAGGGAGTTGAGAGGAGGGAGGTTTAATAAGGTTTAGTTAGGTTCTTTTTTTATAGCTATATATAGATCTCTCTCTTTCTAACTATCTATATATAGACCTACATATAAATATATAATGACATATATATATACTAGGAATACAACTTAGGTAGATGTGTACATATGTATATTCCTATAATAATATATACTCTCATAACATAATACAATAAAATCAATAAAATATCCTTAAGTAAAATATTATTTAATAATGGTAACATATTTAATATATCTAAATATGTAATATAATAACATACCAATATAATTTTAGCCAATATACACATCTGTGTGGATGTGCGACATGTCTACATGGGCTGGGCTTGTTTCGGGTGAGCCGGATCGGGTCAAAACGAGCTCGATGCAATAGATTAATTAAAATAGGTATTTATGATCATGGGTAAATAAGTAGCATGTGGGGGCTCAAATAAATGGGACACAAGTGTCGAGCGGGTAGTAGACTTCATGTGGACCATGCCCATATTTTGGGTCGATGTCAGGTCCTGAAATTAAATTGGAAGTCAAGTCATAATTTATGGAGAATAATTAATTGGCCTAAATTGACCCAAAAGTTATGTGAAGCAAACGAAGCACAAGATGATGTGTCTGAGTGGGACACGAAGGTCATGAGTGTAGGGCGTCTCGAGTAGATCATGCATGAGGAGTTGGTTTCGACAAAACGACTAGTCTTGTGCTCCCAATTTAAAAGTCACGGCAACGTGTATTTGATGATCAAAATAAAAGTGGGAAAATTAATTAATGATCAAAATGGTCTAAATTGATCCAAAGTTGCGCGAAGCAAAAGAGTACAAGGGAACAAGTTTGAGTGGGACATTATATACCAAAATAAAGGTAATCTTGCCCACTACAAAACCCAAGAAGGAAGTTTCTAGAGATGGACATCTCTGACGCTCCAAAAATCAAAGGCACGAAAAGATACATTTAAAGAGAAAATAATCATAATCAAATATTTATTGAAAAATAATCATTTTTAAAAATTGAAAAGTAAACCCTAAATTCAAGGGGTTTATAGGTAATCTCATACTGGCCATAACGGGTACGAAAAGCAGTCTTCGGAATGTCATCCCGCTTCACCTTCAGCTGATGGTACCCAGATCGCAAATCTATCTTCGAGAACACCCTCGCGCCGCTCAACTGATGTAATGCCTGTGGTTCATATTACGTATTTTGGAATACGTGTACGTATTTTATCTTGTGTTGCATGATTCCTTGCTTAGTTTTCTTCATGGCTTGGGTTATTCTTGGTTTGGTTCGGCTTGGCTCGGATTGCTTTGGTTCATTATGAACCAAGGGTGAACCCCCTACCTACTACCACCACTACCATTTATTAACCCCACTTCCTTCTCTCTCTTCATTACTCTTCTTCTTTCCTCCATTACTTCTTCACCTACCAGAGAGAGGGAGAGAGGGGTCTAGGCAAGTACAACTTGCTTCATGGAGGAACTCCAATTTTATTGCTTCATTCTCTTCCTTACAGCATTTTAACTTACTTTAGTACTTGGCATTTTCACTTTCCATGGCTAGATTCTTGTAGATCTAAGTTTACTTTATTTTTGAAATTCTTGGGTTTTGATCTACTTAATCTTGTTATTTCAAAGTTTTGATGGTTCCATGTTGTAGAGCATTTCATTCTGCCCCGTTTTGACCTATGGAAGTCCGGATTTGGGCTCCGGATGATGGAGTTATGGAGCTTGAGAACTTGGCTCTTATGGTGTTCTTCTTCTCGAAAACTTGGAGAAGAAGAACAACACTTGACTTGGCCGCATGAATATTTCATGCGACAAGTGATTTCCCTAGCCGCATGAGTTATTGGCCGCATGAGCCCCCACTTGAGTTCAGCCGTATAGGCGTATGACCCCGCTAACCGCATATGACCCTCCTTCTAGCTCAGCCGCATACGCCTGACCCTATTTAGCCGCATGGGCTGTTCTCTTCCCAGCCGCATGAGATCATTCCTGACCGTATATGCCACTCTTCCAGTCGCATAGGTCTCAACATAATCCGAGCCGCATTAACTTGGTCCACTTGTAGTCGCATATAACTTGTATTTCCTCTGACCGCATAAGCTCCTAAATTGACCTGGCCACATGGGTTCCTAACTGAGCCGTATGCACCCCCCCTTCATCTTGCTAGCCACATAGGCCGCAGTCTCCCACTGCCGCATGAGGCCGAGTCCATTCCCAGCCGCATACAGCCTTTCTCCTTGGCCGCATGGAACTTCGATCCGCGCTAGCCGCATGGGACTCGGTCAGTTCAGCCGTATAGGACTGAGGCTCTTATCCTGCCGCATAAGCTTATCTCGGTCGCATGAGTTGAACCCAGCCGCATGAACTAGCCTTCATCCTGCCGCGTGTGCCCTTACCTCCCTAGCCGCATGTGTCCATGCCCTTCTAGCTGCATGCCCCTGTCCTTACCAAGTCGTGTGCGTCTTCCTTATTGGCCGCATAAGTTCTGGTGACCCTGAGCCGTAGGGCTCCTTCCTGTCCCTTGCCCTGTTATTTAAATTATTACTATTATTGTTAATGCATATCTTGTAACCTTAGCCTAACTTGGGTTCCATGATTGAATGCTTGTACTATACTGTCCTGCTCATGTACCCTGAACACGACAGTGACCCGTAGTGGTGCACTCCTGACAAGTAAACATGACATGGCCTGATAGTGGCCCGTCGTGGCGCACTCCTGACAAGTAAACCTGACATGACATATCTTGATAAGCTGTTACGACAGCTATCTGACATGACATGACCTGTATAATTAACCCAGACACCGTGGGCGATTGTGCTTGTACAAATAATCCAGTCCTGTCTTGCATCATGTCTAGGAGGGGACTCCTGAGTACCACGATCAGGAGTACCTACTGAAATGGACTAAGGCTAATAACTAGATTAATACATTAGTCATAAAGAGATCTCCCAGCTACAGGCAATCCCGTTGCCTGGGTGCACCTGGGATCTGTAGCCTGCCGTCGAGTAGGACACATTTCTAGCACACTGTCATGTGTTGTACCCTTCAAGCTACCTAAGGGTACATACGTTTCCTGGACGGTGTACCCACCTGAATTCAACCCCTAATTTTCGACCTGGGTAACCTGGATGGTCTGCAGGGCTTGTGGCTGTGGAATAATCTCACTGCATATTGCTAGTAACTAGGCCTGTGATAACCCTAGCTAGTTAAAGTATCAAGCCGTACTCATTGCTTGGCCGTGATTGATTGAATGAGGAATAATCTGTCTAGTCTTGATCCTGTATAAATTATTACATGTCCTAATTTTCTTACATTATCTTGCGGATAAATGGAAGAAACCAAGTTCAGTTCGGACGAAGGGTTACAATCCGGGTCCTTGTTTGGTTTAAGGATTGTAACCTGGTTATTTGAATGGTCCCATGGTTATCTTACCATATATCCTCGTGATGTTATTATCTCCAGTTTTACTATATATTATCTTCTGTGCTAATTGCTGGTTTTAGTTCCTAAGTGAAGCTTCCTTTGTGGCATTTGCTCTTTCTGGGATCTGACCCAGCTGGTTTTGTATGGCCAGATTTCGTAGCAGCTCCAGAGGATCTACCAACTTTCCAGCCCGATGGTGACCACCAGGCGTAACCAGGGCAACGAGTGGATTATTTTTGGCTCTCCCACTCTATTGTATAAATATTCTTTTGAGGCGTTTAGCCGACGAGCACCTGTTTAGCTCGATTGTACTTACTTACTATCTGCCTACGGGCTGTAACATGATTGACAGATCCTAGGGTTGATCATGTATGACTAAAACTCTTGTTAGTCCTAACATTTTGTAACGACTAGCTTCATGATCAGCTGAATATGTAATGTTTGGGACGTCTTACTATTGTATATTTGGTGATCTTGCATCTTGTAACATTTACTTACTTGCTTGTGATTGAGACACTAGGCTTGTTCATGACCTTAAGAGACTGTTGGCTTGTAGTTAAACCATCATGTATCTAGACAGCCGTGACCGTATAGCGAGATAGAATCTATTTCATATACGTAGCTGGCTATGTCTGCCCCCGCACTCCAGTATTCTGATTCTGGGGCGTGACAAAATAGAACCGGCTTACTCCAAGGTGAAGAACTGGATCTGATAAAGCCCTTGTCCTGCAGCTCGTTGACTTGCTTCTTCAGCTCTGCCAACTCGCTGTTGTTGACTCGATAGACATGCTAAAAAATAGGCTCAGCGCCCGGCATCAAATCTATCGAGAACTTAATATCCCTGTCCGACGGCATCCCCGGTAATTCTTCGGAAAAGACATCCAAGAACTCTGCAATAAATGGATGCGGCAACTCCTGCCCCACCAACAAGGCTCCACAGAATCCATCTTCCGGCTCCGTGCTCCTCTGACAAATTGAAACTCTGGCTCTCCCGGCGGACTAAACAATACTCTGCCTGCTCTACAATCTATACTAGCATGGTGCTTGCTCAACCAGTCCATACCGAGTACCACATCGTAACTCGAAAGTGGCATTACGAGCAAGCACGCACTCAGTTTCCGACCTCCTAATATGACACTTTGCCCCTTGTAAATATTATTAACCAGGATAATATCTCTCCCTGTCATAATCTTACAAGTCCTACCCAGATACTCAGTAATAATAATGTGTCTAAGTGCAAAGGAAACTGACACAAAACTGTGTGTAGCACCTGAATCAAATAATGCTAAAGCAGGAAAAGAATCAAGAAGAACTGAACCAGCCACAACATCTGTAACTGGGTCGATCTCATCGTCTGCAAGGGCAAAAGCCCTGTTCTAAACACCCCGCTGCTGGTGGTGCTGAGCAAACCGATGCTGCTGGGTCAGAAGTGGACCCCTCGGCTGCACTGCAGGTACTCTCATTGGCGTCCTCTGAGCTGTACCAGTAACACGAGGGTTCACTGGACACTCTCTCAATTGATGGCATATGCCACCGCAAAAGAGACATACTCCCAGCCTCTTCCGGCAGACCTCCCAGACGTGACCAGGCTTCTTGTAGAAGTTGCAAGAAGCCCCATTCTGTACCTGCCTCTGCTGAGTGTGCTGTACCTGTTGAACCGGTGCTCTGACCTGAACCTTCGGCTGGTGATGCTGGAAAGAACGATGCTGAAACTAAGGACGTTTGGCAGCCTTCGCGATGCTAGTAGCCCCCGAGAAAAGATCGTAATCCCTCTTAGGCTTCAAGCCCCACTCCCGCTCTACCTTGCGGGCTCCGCATAGATCTCGGTGTAAGTCGCATAAAAAGAGGGAATAAGGATCCTGATATCCCAGATCAACCCCTCTCTGAAATGGCTCACCCTGATCTCTGGGTCGGGAACCATATACTCCGCATATCGGCCCAAACAGCCAAACTCTGCGGCGTACTCCTCCACAGACAAACTGCCCTGCTGCAGATTCTGAAACTGTCTCACTAGGTCAATCTTGTCGGTAGGAGAGAAGAACTTCTCCTTGAAGAGAAGCTTGAACTCGGCCCAGGTATGGCCCTCCCTAGCAAGGGCTGGCTCATTGCTGAACCAGGTGCGAGCAATGTCTAACAACTGTAAACCTACTGCCTCGACCTTCAGGTCGTCTGCAAGGCGGGAGGCCCTCATCTGCCGCTCGATGTCCTCGAGCCAGTCGTCAGCATAGACTACACCCTCAGTCCCGCTAAAGTCACGAGGCCCCAACTTCTTGAAGTCCTAAATGTCGCCCGACCTCGGACGCGGCCCATGATGTGGAGCCCTCTGCTCCACGGCTGCTAAGGCCAACTAATGGGCATCCTCCATGCCCTGATGCATCGTATCGGTCTGCCTCTGCTGTGCCTCAGACTGGGCTCTCTGAGTCTCCAACATCTGCTGGAAGAAAGCAAGCATCTGTCCCATGTCTATAGACAG
>JANAVB010044419.1:22806742-22891742 GCA_029216955.1 Iris pallida
ATTAACTAAATTAACCCACTACTCATGAACTTACAATATACTTAATTAGTCAAGATAATATTTTAAGTTTATATTCAATTTCTCGTGGAACCCTTTAGACCCATACAATCACACACATGCTCCACGAGATACCGAACACAGTTTTTGGGTTTCCAACTCCCAATTAGTCAGTTATGTTCCTATTTCAATCATATACTTAAAAATCATATAAAAATAAGAAGAATATTATTTAAACTAATTTTCTATAGATTTATCTCAAAATTTCCAGAATTTATATTTCTAAAGAATTATACTACTAGTTGTCTATCGGGTCGACTAGTCTACCCGAAATTTGCCTAGAACTTCATTAATTATCTAAAATTATGAAAAACCTCAAAAATACAATTTAAACAGAATTAAAATATCCTAAATATAAGAATATGAAATTTTAATGCAAGGGTTTCATGGTACTAATGGTTTGGAATCATCTAGGTCAACAAGTCACCCGAAAATGACTAGTTTTGACCTATAATTTTCTCGACCATAATTGAATTGATAAATTCATGGAAAAATACTTAAAAATCCTAATTTAAATATGTTAACCTACATAAAATTCAGTTTTGAAAAATTCTTATAGAAACTTATAGTTCCTTCACAGCGTGGTAAGTTTTGGCTCTACCGAAACATGAAAATAGCTATCATAATTCATGAAACTTTTATGGGTGAAAATACTACCCAAGAGACATCAAAACACTATTTCTACAGGAAAAGTTATGGTTTCTTACCAAGGTCCTTGCTTTGTGAAGGCTTCTTCTTGTCAAAGCTCCCTCCTTCGATGATGTCCTTATTCGCTAATCTTTTCTTGATGAGCTTTGGAGGGTGGACGATGGTTAGGAATGGTTGGATGGAAAAGATAGAGTTTTTAGGGTTGGTTTGGTAGAGTTTGGATGGAAGAAGGATGAAAATAAGGAGTTTTATGAAGGAGGAAGAGATGTGCAATGGAGGGGATGATGTGTGTGGGGGCTAAGGGGGAAAGTGCTACCGAATAAGAGGGGGATATGGAGAAGTGGTCGGCCAAAAAGGTGAGGGAAGAAGAAATTAGGTTAGGGTTAAGATTTGGTATAAGTGGATATATATAAATATAGGCTTTTACGAATTTGTATGCATATAGGATTTGGATCCTATTTCTCTTGGAGTGTTCAGCCAGGAGGAAGGGGTTTGCTTGGCCGAATATAATAAGGTGGGGTCCATTTAGTTTATTTGGTTATTTGATGAGTTGTCTAGTTGATTGATTGAGGATTTAAATAAAAGGTTTCCTAATATGGAACTAGTTAGATTTCTAAATATAAATACAATCTAAATCTGAATAAATATTAAATATATATGGTTATTAATATATATTAATGCCCAATATGCTTACATAGGTTTGGGTTAGACTTTGGGTCAAATAAAAACTAATTCCAACTAGGATTACACTAGGATTACACTAGGATTACACGCAGACACTTTCTATAAATAAAAACTTTCCAAAATTGAAAACATATTAATATTAATTATATATATATATATATATATATATATATATATATATATATATATATAATATATATATAAAAAAAAAAAAAAAATATATATATATATATATATATATAATATATAATATATATCAACATGAAGGTATTTGAGAGTACTATATGTCTATTTAGATTTGGATTTGGTTCAGGTCAAGTCGGGGCTAAATTGGTACAACCGGGTCTCCTAGAAAGTCTATAATCTAATAATTAAATAAATAAATTATTGGTGGGTGTTAAGTCACAACTTGGCCTGCTTTTCCTAGTTAGAACACACCTATGGCTCGGCCTTTCCTACCATGGGTAATACACTAGTCAAAACTTGACTATACTCTCCGTGCCACAATTCCTAGTCATCTTGTACTCCAAAACTTAACCATGGCTAAGGTCATCTATAATAATAACTAAATAATTAAAAATATTCATAAAAATCCATAAAATCCTAATTAAGTCAAATAAATAATAAAAAATAATTCAAAAAAATTCAGGGGTGTTATATTCTACCCTCCTTAAAAGAATTTTGTCATCAAAATTAAAATAACTCACTATGGGAAGGAAAAGTATGATAATGGTTCTAAGGTGTCTCTATAGTTTCCTAATCAAACATTTAACAAGCAAGCACAAACTACTATTCTGCTTACTACCACTATCATAAAATCAAGTTATTACCTTCATTTGCTCCTTGGGTTGCTGCTCCGGCTTCAACTCTCATGGCAAAGGCCTGTCCGGGTCGTTGTTTTGCCTGCTGTCTCGCCTGCATAAACTGTGTCGCCTGGTCGGGAAGTGGTCCACATGGATATCCTCCTTGAGCTGGTACTATTGGTGTTGGTGGTGCTGGTAGGCCTTTTGTTGGGCAATCCCGAAGTTGATGCTGCTTGGAACCACAGTTTAAACATAGGCCCAACCTTCTGCGACAATCATTTTGGACATGTCCTCTTCTTTTGCAATATTGACAAACGAGAAGCTCCGAAAATGGGTATGGGGCAGTTCTTGGTCGTTGGCGTATGGTGTGTCCCTCTGGTCCTCCTGGTGATGCTTTGTCCGATGGTGTCGCTAGTTGTGGTCGCTTCTCGTTGGTCCCCTTTCGATGGATTCGCTCTAAACGTCGTGTTGCGGGCTCCTGTAGTCTGTAGTTCAGCCCTTCGTAGAATTTTTCGGCCTTCTATTCTTCAGTCTGGATCAATGTAGGTGCGAAGCGGCTCTGTCGTAGAAACTCGACGTTGTATTCTTCTACGGTCCTGCTGCCTTGCTCGAGGTGCTTAAATTGTCTTCGAAGCTCTGCCTTGAAAGTGGCAGGGATAAACATCTCTTGGAAGAGTTTGGAGAACTCCTCCCAAGTGACATTATCATGCCCAAGTCTTCTCTCCTCCGTAAGCCACCAGTGGTGCGCATTGTCGGTCAGCAGCATCCTGACGGCAATCATCCATCGATCTCTCGGTAACTCGGCTGCCTCCAATTGTTGCTCAATGTTGGTGAGCCATTCATGAACTTCGGTGGGCTCCTCCTTGCCTGAGAACTTGTCTGGCTTCAAATGGCAGAAGTTTGCGATGGTTTCTGTCGTCGTCTGGGGAACTGGTGGAGTCGCTCTCTCTAGTGCTGACGCGATGCGATCCTCGATGTACTCCGTCTGTCTCTACTGGGCCTCCAACTGAACTTGTTGTTGCACTTGCATTATCACGTAGATGGTCTGAAAAAGCTGCTGGAGATCTATCGTCTATCCAAGCTGGGGAAACATCATCGGTGGCATCGGTGGCAGTGCTGGCATGGATGGGATGTCGTCTCTCCTGACCCTCGGTGGGTGCGAAGCTGCTGGATCGTCTGGTTGGGTAGAAGAACCTCCAACCGGTGGCGGGGTCGTATCGACATGAGTCACTATAGTGCCATGCGGGGTGACGGTAGGGTTCTCGTCACTGGCTTACGGGTCCATTTCACTGCACTCGAACGAAACTTATGAGCTTAAAGAAAAAATGATATCAAGCAGGATGCATCCCAAGAAAATAATTTCGAAGTCGAAATATAGAGTTCAAGGACGTGAAACAATATAAAGGTGTGGATGAGATCCTAAGGGTCTTTCTATCCTATTCGCAGGCTCACGTCGGTACAGTAACATAAACGAAGTGATTAACGTAGACCTGCATGGGCCACCACAAAAATATGTAACGCTTCAATTCCAAAATACGTATAGGACCAGGATACGGTACATGCCAACATCACTTCACCAATGGGCCAAATCTCAAAGTAAGCCCACTAGTAAAATGCTTAAGCTGTAAATCATGATAACAACCCAGAATATAGTACAAGTCACAGGTCACAGCTAATCTCATCCACACAGAAAAAAAGACACGAGATATCAAGTCCAATAAAATGATACTAATAAAGGAATCTGTCCAACATGAAATATGAAATGTAACTGTGCGGGTAAGACATCCCGAAACTACAGTAAAAAGGAAACAAAGTACCAACTACATGTCCACTGATGAAAATAAAGAAAATAATGTATCAGTCTATAATAAAGAGACATGTCTCAAGAGAAGTCCTCGGCTACTATCTCGTCCTCCTGCAAAGGCCAGAACCATAAACCTCCGGGGAGTCCTCGTCTCTAACTAAGCCTGGAGAGATCACCAGGTCCTCAGAGGACTAGCACAACACATAATATACATGCCTAATTTAACAGTTTTAACATGCAAGAAAGGATAGAAAATAGTACAAGAAATAAAGACTGCAGAGTAGTACAAGAATAAAATATAAGGAAGTGGTATGCCATCGAGAATCGTGCTGATAAACATGACTAAGAATAAATTGGAGTAAACCGCAGCTCAGTGGGGACTCAGGGTCCTATAGATCACAGCTCAGTGGGGGCTCACAACCTATAGTGTAGTGCCCCATCCCGTTCAGTCAATCGGAGGAATAGGAACGCCGACGGCGTTCGGACTTAGCCTTACAACGGCTGCTCGAAGACATTGCTCGGTCGAGGCGACCACTCGCTCAGGTGGGGTAGTTTCGGTGAACTTGTCTCATCTTTGCCTTCACATAATAAATTGCATGTTTTTAACTTGCACAAGTAGGCTTGATAATAAAAGTGATGAATCCACATAGCTAAAGGGAATAATCCCGACGGGTTGAATTGAGTTAGAATATGGAAAGGTCTAACGATCGGCTTAGAGTTGGTGCACGACGTGCTTTGAAAATGACACTCGATCCTTCGTCCCGTGGCTTGGGAGAAGGAAAGTTGGTTGAGTAGGCGAAGTATGAACGTAGCCTAAGTCATAGGCGTCGCCCGCGTAAATGCTCGATAAAGCATGCACGTTTCCGTAATGCAAGGCTTGGCATAGTCTTTGCTCGTCCCTTGGGTTAAGTTGTAGGCTTGATTAAGTTAGGCAAAGTGATAGTGGTCGACCTAAGTCATTCCAAGCACGGTCCTACGAGTTCTACGGCTGGGTATGACAACTTAGTCTTACGGTTTCAAGCCCGTCATATAGAGTATGTCTTGGGTGGTGGCGTCGCGTAGAGTTCAAGTTGGTTTAAGGCACGATATCACGGACTTAGTATTTTCAGGCACGGGCCACGGTTGATTCATTGAGTTTGGAAAGTGTTGCGAATAGTTGTTCTTGAGTTGAGTAAAATGATAGGGCAAGAAAGAAGAATGCTCGCGACTACGGGTCGTCGAGGCAAGATCTCAGATGTTAGAAGTATTGAACTTGTCCCTGAAAGAGATGATAACACTAGAGGTGGAATGACTGTGTGAGACGTCAGTTGAGTCGAGTCTTGCATGGTCATGGACAACTTGTCGACAAGGTAGAGTTTTCTCGAACGGTAGTCCAACGGAAGGGGACCGGTTCATGAGAAGCAGGATTAGCACGTGCTAGATGACCGCATAAGTTAGTTCAGAGGCTTGCCAGCGGAGCTAGCTACTCGCGCTGGTAAGGGCGGCCGCCTAACAAGCTAAAGGAGTCCACGATGGCTCTGGGAGTCAGTGACCAAATTATATAGATGAGTCGACATGGCGGCAATCCGCGTGTGTGCCTTTGGATTGAGTTGAGTTGTTGAATGTGTGTACAGTTAGAATACAAATATTTGGGCCTAAGATTTGGCTGCAACGAAGATACCGTGCTTCGGCACGAGATGTGGCATCGAGTCTAATATTGTCGGCATATAAGTTACATAGTTTGGATGTGAGTTGTCATGAGTCTAAGTCAGGAAAGGCCGCAAGGCAAAGTTGGTCGAGTGACACTTAACCCACAAGTCTTGATTGGGTCAGTTGACGATTTAGTAGCAAAGGGCCGCGAGGCGGCGATATGGTTGAGTCGCACATAGTTGCGAGACACGGCACAAAGGATTTGTAGCACAGTCATAAGGAAATTGGGTACTACCGCGTAGTTGCATCTCTGATTTTGGGCCGCAAGGCAAACACGACTTGATAGGTTAACGTTGTTGATACAAGCACGGGATGGTCTAGAGACACAAAATAGGCCAAGACGTCTGTCCTAAAACTGACCTAAGACAAGAGTAGAAAGACAATACAAAAGGGGACTATATTGCACAAAGTAAAGTAAACGTGTTAGTTTTGTATGGGTGGGCGAGGAGCTCACTCCACCAGTACAGTTGAGTACTAACACCCACATAGTTTATATGTGCAGGTGCAGGTAGAAGCTCGTGGCGCGGAGCTCGCTTGGATGCGTCGAGGCACGGAGTTCCTTGGCGATTCAAATCGTGCGGCCGCATGGATTAAAGATTTATACGGGACATAATGTAAGGACGTCGCCTTCCGAAGCTTCCGCTGGTTCAGAGACTTGTATTAAGAGATGAGAGAGAGCAGAGTAAACTTGTAATGTGAGATGAGTGAGCTTGAGAGACTTGTAATCTTGGCATTGCGCCCTATTGTAACCATTGTTTTTAATATCAATAAAAGAGTGTTTTGCAATGACTTGTGTTTTGTTCTAAATTCTGCTGCTATTATTCAATGTCTCTGTTTGGGACTTCTGTGCGACGACCCCGTCGCAGCCGCTAAAATCGACCGTTATGGAACTCGCCTTGCACGAGCGCAATCTAGACTCGTGCGGCATCACGCCTTAGCGGGGACGATCGCTCCTACGGGAGCGGGGCGTGACATATAGTAAGTCTCTATCGTAGCTCAGTGGAGGCTCACAACAGAGAGTGGTCAAGTATAGTCATCGTCTATCACAAGGTCCTCGCCTAGAACTATGAGTCAAGTCAAGGTAAGTCAAGTCAATAACTCAACAAGTCAACAAGTCAAGTCCAGCTCAACTATGTCAAAGGGACACGACAGAGGCTAAGCAATACTATCACAAGACATGAACACGATAGAAAAATATGGCTAGTAACATGAGAAAAGAAAGAATAATAATCTACGTACACGTAAAACTAGAAAGTATCCATGATATGAAGCGAAAGTGAAATATGTACCAAGTGAGACACAATAGAATAGCAGTATAAAAAAGCATATAAGTACTGTAAAGTTTGGCAAGGTGTACTTGTCTGGTGTCGCGCTGTGAATCTGAAACATCGCTCCCGCGTCCACGCCGCCGGAACCCGACGCTCCTAGATAATTAATTAACTAAATTAACCCACTACTCATGAACTTAAAATATACTTAATTAGTCAAGATAATATTTTAAGATTATATTCAATTTCTCGTGGAACTCTTTAGACCCATACAATCACACACAGGCTCCACGAAACACCGGACACAGTTTTTGGGTTTCCAACTCCCAATTAGTCAGTTATGTTCCTACTTCAATCATATACTTAAAAATTATATAAAAATAATAATATTATTATTTAAACTAATTTTCTATAGATTTATCAGAATTTATATTTCTAAAGAATTATACTACTAGTTGTCTATCGGGTCGACTAGTCTACCAGAAATTTGTCTAGAACTTCATTAATTATCTAAAATTATAAAAACCCTCAAAAATACACTTTAAACAGAATTAAAATGTCCTAAATATCAGAATATAAAATTTTGATGCAAGGGTTTCATGGTACTAATGGTTTGAAATCTTCTAGGTCAACAAGTCACCCGAAAATGACTAGTTTTGACCTATAATTTTTCCGGCCATAATTGAATTGATAAATTCGTGGAAAAATACTTAAAAATCCTAATTTAAATATATTAACCTATATAAAATTCAGTTTTGAAAAATTTCTACAAAAACTTATAGTTCCTTCACAACGTGGTAAGTTTTGGCTCTACGGAAACATGAAAATAGCTATCATAATTCATGAAAATTTTATGGGTGAAAATAATACCCAAAAGACATCAAAACACTATTTCTACATAATTAATACCATAATTTCTACATATTTATGAGATGGGCTTGAACAGAAAAAGTTAGGGTTTCTTACCAAGGTCCTTGCTTTATGAAGGCTTCTTCTTATCAAAGCTCCCTCCTTCGATGATGTCCTTGTTCGCCAATCCTTTCTTAATGAGCTTTGGAGGGTGGACAATGTTTAGAAATGGTTGGATGGAGAAGATGGAGTTTTTAGGGTTGGTTTGGTGGAGTTAGGATGGAAGAAGGATGGAAAGGAGGAGTTTTATGAAGGAGGAAGAGATGTGCAATGGAGGGGATGATGTGTGGGAGCTAAGGGGGAAAGTACTGCCGAATAAGAGGGGGATATGGAGAAGTGGTCGGCCAAAAAGGTGAGAGAATAAGAAATTAGGTTAGGGTTAAGATTTGGTATAAGTGGATATATATAAATATACGCTTTTATGAATTTGTATGCATATAGGATTTGGATCCTATTTCTCTTGGAGTGTTCGGCCAAGGGGAAAAGGGTTTGCTTGGCAAAATATAATAGGGTAGGTTCCATTTAGTTTATTTGGTTATTTGATGAGTTGTCTAGTTGATTGATTGAGGATTTAAATAAAAGGTTTCCTAATATGGAACTAGTTAGATTTATAAATATAAATGCAATCTAAATCTGAATAAATATTAAATATATATGGTTATTAATATATATTAATGTCCAATACGTCTACATAGGTTTGGGTTGGACTTTGGGTCAAATATAAACTAATGCCAACTAGGATTACACTAGGATTACACGTAGACACTTTCTATAAATAAAAACTTTCCAAAATTGAAAACATATTAATATTAATATTAATATTAATATATATATATATATATATATATATATATATATATATATTATATATATATATATATATATATATATATATATATATATATATAATATCAACATGAAGGTATTTGAGAGTACTACATGTCTATTTAGATTTGGATTTGGTTCGGGTCAAGTCGGGAATAAATTGGTACAACCGGATCTCCTAGAAAGTCAATAATATAATAATTAAATAAATAAATCATCGGTGGAGGTTAAGTCACAACTTGGCCTGGTTTTTCTAGTTAGAATACACCTATGGCTCGGCCTTCCCTACCATGGGTAATACACTAGTCAAAGCACTTGGCTATACTCTCCGTGCCATAATTCCTAGTTATCTTGTACTCCAAAACTTAACCATGGCTAAGATCATCTATAATAATAACTAAATAATTAAAAATATTCATAAAAATCCATAAAATCCTAATTAAGTCAAATAAATAATAAAAAAATAATTTAAAAAAATTCAGGGGTATTACACATGGTGATAGTTGCACGAGACGAGCTTGCGAAGGGGAAGGCTCTCTCCGCATTACAACTCAAGAAGGGGATACGATACGGAGAGACGAGCTACCTTGCTGTGCTCAAGACGGAGGAGGCGCCCGTGCAAGGGGATTTTTCGCCTGAGATCGATGACGTCCTTGTGGAGTTCGGGGACGTCATGCCGAAGGAATTTCCAAAGAGGCTACCTCTGCGGAGGGAGGTAGACCACGCTATCGAATTGGAGCCAGGCACAAAGCCGCCCACCATGGCTCCATATCACATGGCCTCGCCCGAACTAGACGAGTTAACGAAGCAACTCAAGGAGCTGCTGGATGCGGGATTCATCAGACCGTCGAAGATCCCGTATGGTGCACCGGTGCTGTTCTAGAAGAATAAGGACGAAAGTCTTCGTTTGTGCATCGACTATCGTGTACTAAACAAGGTAACCGTCAAGAACAAATATCATATCCCGTTGGTGGCGGACCTGTTCGACCAACTGGAAGACGCAAAATATTTCTCCAAACTTGATCTGCGCTCAGGGTATTATCAAGTTCGAATTGCGGAGGGCGACGAGGCTAAGATGGCATGCGTCACGAGGTATGGCACATATGAGTTTTTAGTTATGCCTTTTGGTCTAACAAATGCTCCTGTGACTTTTTATACTTTGATGAACAAGCTCTTCTACCCTACCTGAATCGGTTCGTCGTCGTCTACCTCGACCACATCGTCGTGTACTCAAACACGATGGAGGAGCATATTGAGAATTTAAAGACCGTCTTCCAAGTGCTGAGGGTGAACGGACTCTTTGTCAAACGAAAGAAGTGCTCATTCGCACAAGAAGAGGTGTCGTTCTTGAGGCACTGGATCAGACATAGCAAGATATGGATGGACGGCACAAAGGTCCAGTCCATATGGGAGGGGAGGCTTCCACCAGGCCGACGGAACTACGATCGTTCCTTGGCTTGGCGAACTACTACCGACGGTTAATCCGAGGATATTCTGCCATCGCAGCGCCTCTGACCGATCTACTACGGAAGGATCGGACGTGGAGCTGGACGCCCCGATGCGAGGAGGCATTCGAGGCACTGAAGCGGGATATGATGGAGGAGCCGGTCTTATCTCTGTCGGACTACTCCAAGGCCTTCGAAGTGCATACGGACGCGTCCGACTTCGCCATCGGTGGAGTGTTAGTGCAGGATGGGTACCCTATCGCATTCGAGAGCCGTAAGTTGATTGACACTGAGCATCGCTACACGGTGCAAGAGAAGGAGATGACCGCGGTCGTGCATAGCTTAAGGACATGGCGGCACTACCTTCTCGGCACCAAGTTCGTGGTCATAACGGATAATGTTACCATGAGCTACTTTCAGTCCCAAAAGAAGCTATCTTCGAAGCAGACGAGATGGCAAGATTTTCTAGCCGAGTTCGACATGGAGTTACGGTACAAACCTGGCAAAGAAAATCATGTGGCTGATGCGCTTAGCAGGAAGGCCGAACTCGCATCAGTATGCTTGCTCAAAGGGGACATTCTGGACCGTATTCGAGTGGGTATCCTGGAGGACTCACTGACACAGGCCATAGTGAAGCTTGTCAAGGAGGGCAAAACGAAAGGTTTTGGCTAAAATACAGACTTCTCTACGCCAAGGGCGACAGGGTGGTCGTGCCTAGGGGGAGTGGCTTGCGGAGACAGCTGCTCAAGGAGTGCCATGATACGAAGTGGGCTGGACACTCGGGGCAGAAGCAGTCCTTGGCACTGCTAGAGGCCGTATACTACTTGCCTCGCATGCGCAAGGATGTGGAGGAATATGTGCGCACCTGTCTTGTGTGCGAGCAAGACAAGGTGGACCATCAGAAGCCCGGGGGCCTGCTGGAGTCTCTTCCCGTGCCGAGTCAGCCATGGAAGAGCATATCGATGGACTTTATCTCTGTCTTGCCGAAAGTGGGGGCACTTGGGTCCATTTTCATGGTGGTGGACCGGTTCTCAAAGTACGCGATCTTCATTGCTGCTTCAACGGACTGCACAACAGAGGAGGCCGCACGACTGTTCATCAGCCATGTAGTAAAGTTTTGGGGCATTCCGATCAACATCGTCAGCGACCAAGATCCCCGCTTCACAGGGAAGTTTTGGACAGAAGTGTTCAAAATCCTCGGGACGGATTTGCACTTCTCGACCAGCTTCCTCCTGCAGATGGACGAATTGACCGAACGGGTCAATTTGCTACTCGAGGAGTACTTGCGGCACTTTGTGAGTGCCAACCAGAGGGATTGGGTGCATCACCTCGACGTCGCTCAATTCTGCTATAATCTTCAACGGAGCGAGTCGTCGCACAGCAGTCCATTCGAGTTGGTGATGGGTCGCCAGCCACTTGTCCCATACACGCTGAGTGCGGGTCCTCGAGTAGAAGCCCCACGGCTAACTTGTTCACTTCAGAATTTAAGGCAAATGCGGACATTGCCAAGATATTTCTGGAGAAAGCCGCGAGAAAGATGAAGAAATGGGCCGACGCGAGGCGAAGGCCGATCGAGTACAAGGAAGGGGACATGGTGTTGGTGAAGCTACAACCGCAATAGTTCAAGGTGTTCCAGAAAGTGCACAAAGGACTGATTCAGAAGTACGAAGGCCCCTTTCCCGTGCTCAAGAAGGTAGGCAAGGTGGCCTACAAGCTTGAACTCCCGGCCAAGCTGAAGATTCATCCAGTCTTCTGTCACACTCCGCTCCCGTAGGAGCGATCATCCTCGCTAAGGCGTGATGCCGCACGAGCCTAGATTGTGCTCGTGCAAGGCGGGTTCCATAACGGCCGATTACAGCGGCTACGACGGGGTCTTCGCACAGAAGTTCCAAGCAAAGACATTGAATAATAGCAGCAGAAATTTAGAACAAAACACAAGTCATTTAAACGATGCATTTTATTGATATTGAAACAAAGATTACAATGGACGCAAGGCCATGATTACAAGTCTCTCAGGCTCACTTTTTTTCTCATTTTACAAGTCACTCAGCTCTCTCTCATCTCTCAATACATGTCTTGAACCAGCGGATGCTTCAGAAGGAGATGCCCATACATTATGTCCCGTATAAGTCCTGACTCCACGCGGTCATATACCTCGAATCGCCAAGGAACTTTGTGCCTTGACGCATCCAAGCGAGCTCTGCAACACGAGGTTCTACCTGTGCCTGCACATAAAAACTGTGTGGGTGTCAGTACTCAACTATACTGGTGGAATGAGCTCCTCGCCCGTCCATACAAAATTGATACGTTAATTTACTTTGTGCAACATAGTCTCTTTGTATTGTCTTTCTATTCCTGCCTTAGAATTAGTTTTAGGACATAGACTCGACCTATCAGGTGTCTTTAGACCATCCCGTGCTTGCAACAACGTTAATCTATCAAGTCATGCTTGTCTTTCGGCCCGTAATCAAAGACACAACTACTCGGTAAGAGTCCATTTCCATGTGACCGTGCTACAAGTCTATTGTGCTGTGCCTCGTAACTCAGTGAGACTTAACCGCATTGCCGCCTCGCGGCCTTGCTACTTAATCATCAACTGACACAAATCAAGACTTGTGAACTAAGTGTCACTCGGCCAACTTTGTCTTGCGGCAATTCCTGACTTAAACTCGAAATGACCCAAATCCAACTTATACAATTTATATGCCAACACTTAAGACTCGACGCCACATCTTATGCCAAAGCACGTCGCCTACGTTGCAGCCAATCTTAGGCCCAAACATTGTGTTCTAACCGTGCACACATTCAACTAGACTCAATCCAAAGGCACACTCGCAGATTGCCGCCTGTGCCGACCCATCTACATGAGTTAGTCACTAGCACCACAAGCTATCTTGAACTTATAGCTTTGCTATTCGGCGACCCTTTCAGTACAAGTAACTAGTCCCGCTGAAAGTTCCCAAATAACCTGGATGGTTCATCCAGCTCGGCTATACTGTGTTTTCCCCCAGGACGATGCGGTCCTATGGCGTCCTGGGTTGCCGCTCGTGGAAACTTTTCCTTGTCGACAAGTTGTTCAATGACTATGCAAGACTCGACTCGAACTGACGTCTCACACAGTCATTCTTCTTTTAGTGTTACTATCTCTTTCAGAAACAATATCAATACTTCTATCATCTGAGACCTCCTCGACGACCCATGGTCGTGAGCATTCTTTCTTCTTGCCCTATTATTTCATTCAACTCAGGAACGACTATTTGAATGCCCTTTTTTTTCAAACTCAACCGAATCAACCGTGACCCGTGCCTTAGAAACACTAAGTCTGTGACATCGTGCCTTACGCCAATCGGTGTTCTGGGTGAAACTATCGTCTAAGACACTTTATACGACAGGCCTTAAGGTCGTAAAACCAAGTAATTTTGACAACCGCAGAATACGCGGGACAATGCTTAGAGTGCCTTCGATAGCCTAAGAAAACTTAGACTAACTTAATCGCACACAACTCGACGAGCAAAGGTTGTGTCAAGCCGCGTATCACAAAAACGTACCGTGCATGCGTTCGACTTTTGAACGACCAAGTCATTTAGGTGCCTAAACTTATGTCACAAGCCGTGCAACGCAACTTAACTCATGGGGCAAGCCAAGGCTATGCCAACCCTTGGACAATGGGACCGTACATGTTTTATGAAGCGTTTATGCGGACGACGCCTATGACTTAGGCTAACTCTTAGCTTTGTGGCGAATACCAACTTTCCTTCTCCTAAGCCACGGGACGAAGGATCGATTGTCATTTTCAAAGCACGCCGTGCACCAACTCTAAGACGACAGTTGGACCCTTCTATATTCTAACTCAATTCGACCCGTCGAGATTATTCTCTTATCTATGTGGATTTATCTCTTTTATTATCAAGCCTACTTGTGCAAGTTGAAAACATGTGATTTATTATGTGAAGGCTAAGATGAGACAAGTTCACCGAAACTACCCCACCTGAGTGAGGAGACGCCTCGACCGAGTGGGCCTTCGAGCAGTCGTTGCAAGGCTAAGTCTGAACGCCGTCGACGTTTCGATTCCTCCGATTGACTGAGCGGGACGGGGCACTACATCATACACCACTCAGAAAAAATTTTATCCTCAAAACTAACTGAGTACACTTATCGACTTATAACTTGATTCAACATTCAAGGACTCTCGCATACACTACTCCTATGCGTTCTCTCAATTCGAGCCACGCTCGTGCTTACCATCAATCTTTTCTTCACAACACAATTTCAAAATCCTCGATACTTGTCTGTTCCTCAAGTCTCACTTGATTCAACGTATCACTTAGTTTGATCGTGCACATATTATAGGCATCTCCCAAATACATGTATTTCAGCCAAGTCTCGTGATAGAGAATCTGCCATCACTACTCGAGTCGGATCGTACACATATTCGGACGTCCCTGATATACGTGCATGTCAACTGAACCTCATGAGTGGTGCCTCCACAATTCCTATCGCTTCGTGCCGGAACGTCTGCCTAACTGCTAGGCTATGTCTTTAGGCTAAAGTCATCCGTCATTATTGGAATCATAGTTCCCAAACAACAATATCAACACTGACCCCATCCTAAGGTCAAACCAAGTTGATAGTACGAGATTTTCTACCCAAGCTCACATCACTCCGATTTCTAAACATCGAGCATCGATTTCCTACACACATCCCAACATTCGTCGTACGGGGTTTGAGTCATTCAGCAACGCCATCCTACGATAACTCACGTTTCAACCAATTCCTCGATATATCAATATCACTCGTTCATCAAGCCATTTTGCGTAGTCTATCTCTTCGAACACGTTCGACATAATTTGCCTATCAATCCTTAGTCAAGCACGCTACGATCCAATTTGTTGCTAAGCATAATTCACATTTCATATTTCCTAAGTCATTCATCATAATTTACGTATTCGATCATAAGGTCGTCTAGCTTAACAATATGTTGTGCCCCGATCTCACGCGAGTCAGATTATCCACGGTGGGCATGAATCACCATGCACGCTCCCGCGGGATAATCATTCTCATCGGGACGTAACTCTTATTTTGTGTCTAGACTAATTCATTTTCGATACGTAGATTGGATCTATTCAATCCTCAAGTTTACTCAATTATCAATCGTAAGTCCAAACATCCTCAAATTTTCTTTCGCATCAAACCAACAAGTCGAGACAATCAAAGTTGTCGTGTCCTGATTTTTTGAGTTCGATCATTCCCGTGACATAAATCACCATATCAGCGCTCACGTGGAATAATCGTCCCAAATCTGATGTGATGCATGTACGAGACTAGAGTTGCGCTCACGCAAGACAAGAATGTCCACGATGTGGTTATCCGCGTAACCATTAAGACACTTCTGTTTTCATCCACATTTATTTTAATCAAAATCCTAAGTATAGCATCCGTCAGAACAATAACACTTGTACGATCGTCATTCCTCGAATTAGAGTGCTCCCGAGTTATCGTATATCGATCTTTGATACGCCTCAATACCATCGATGATATACGTAACCTGACGATCTTTCTTTGTAACGAATTTCGAGTCCTACGAATGATGCTATCGTCCGACTGGATACTCTCCTCGACATTCAAATTCAAGTTCGATCATTATCCCTCGAATCATTCACAACATCAATTTTCTCAAACCCAAATTCACGTATTGATCATCCGTCTATCTTAAGTCATCGAGCAACATTTTTCTTCAAATCACATCATTTCTTACTAACTCAAATCATCTAGCAACATTCATTCCAATTCTTGGAGTCATTTTTGTAACTTCAAAATCAAACCTTTCATGCACGCTATCTTTCTGTCGTGCTAACTTTTTATATACGATCTGTATCAATTTTTTCGATCAAGTCATCCATTCATACACCCTAACTTTTCTTCGATTCAGTTTCACCTACTCAATCATTTTCGCGTTTCATACTCGTGCAATCCTCAATCCCATGCACGTTCCGTGTGCATCAATTTTTAGGTTGCTCGAATCAACTCGTCAAATCTCAAGACTACAACTTATTCAACGATACTCAACCTACAACTTTGTATACACGTGACGCTTGTTGATAGACTCATCGACATCTCGTATCCTCAATCGATCGATCGACATCCCTAAGGCTATCGCATACACCACTAAGGGATGAAGTCATTCAACAAATAAAAAACTTATCATTCGATTTACAATCTATTTCCTCAAATTTTCATCCGAACGATTCCTTAAATTTCAAGCACGCTCATCTATATCGTACTGACGTTATCGTCGCTCGATATTACCCCTATCGATAGTCGTCTCATTTACTCAATCGAGTCCAACTCATTGTCATCTGAGACAGATCGAAGCTCGTACTCGACTCTTCTAAGGTCGACGCAACTTTGGTGTATATGTCCAGCCTGACTTAGCCAACCGTGCTTCACGTGAACCATCTTTTTGTTTTGTCAAAAACTGTTCTCCTACTTTTTATAAATTATTTAGACTTATTGTATATGGACATCCCGTGGGACATTTGAGAGAGAGCACACCAACGATATCAATTTGCGGAAGCAACATTCAGAGTTCACAGAAACATCGGAGTTAAAGAATTCAATCAATAGTCCAAGGACGTAAAGCCATGCTCTGATACCATTATGTCACGCCCCGCTCCCGTAGGAGCGATCGTCCTCGCTAAGGCATGATGTCGCACGAGCCTAGATTGCGCTTGTGCAAGGCGGGCTCCATAGCAGCCGATTACAGCGGCTGCGACGGGATCGTCGCACAGAAGTCCCAAGCAGAGACGTTGAATAATAGCAGCAGAAATTTAGAACAAAACACAAGTCATTCAAACGATGCATTTTATTGATATTGAAACAAAGATTACAATGGGCGCAAGGCCATGATTACAAGTCTCTCAGGCTCACTTTTCTCTCATTTTACAAGTCACTCAGCTCTTTCTCATCTCTCAATACATATCTTGAACCAGCGGATGCTTTGGAAGGCGATGCCCATACATTATGTCCCGTATAAGTCTTGACTCCACGCGGTCGCACGTCTCGAATCGCCAAGGAACTTCGTGCCTCGATGCATCTAAGCGAGCTCCGCGCCACAAGTTTCTACCTTTTCCTGCACATGAAAACTGTGTGGGTGTCAGTACTCAACTGTACTGGTAGAATAAGCTTCTCGCCCACCCATACAAAACCGACACGTTAATTTACTTTGTGCAACATAGTCCCTTTGTATTGTCTTTCTACTCTTGCCTTAGAATCAGTTTTAGGACATAGACTTGACCTATCAGGTGTCTTTAGACCATTCCGTGCTTGCAACAACGTTAACCTATCAAGTCGTGCTTGCCTTTTGGCCCGTAATCAAAGACGCAACTACTCAGTAAGACTCCATTTCCATATGACCGTGTTACAAGTCCATTGTGTCGTACCTCGTAACTCAGTGAGACTTAACCGCATTGCCGCCTCGCGACCCTTGCTACTTAATCATCAACTGACCCAAATCAAGACTTATGAACTAAGTGTCACTCGACCAACTTTGCCTTACCGCAATTCCTAACTTAAACTCGAAATGACCCAAATCCAACTTATGCAACTTACATGCCAACACTTAAGACTCGACGCCACATCTTGTGCCAAAGCACGTCGCCTACGTTGCAGCCAATCTTAGGCCCAAACATTATGTTCTAACCGTGCACACATTCAACTAGACTCAATCCAAAGGCACACTCGTGGATTGCTGCCTGCGCCGACCCATCTATATGAGTTAGTCACTAGCACCACAAGCTATCTTGAACTTATAGCTTTGCTATTCGACGACACTTTCAGCGCAAGTAGCTAGCCCCGCTGAAAGTTCCCGAATAACCTGAGCGGTTCGTCCAGCTCGGCTATACCGTGTTTCCCCCCAGGACGACGCGGTCCCATGGCGCCCAGGGTTGTCGTTCGTGGAAACTCCTCATTGTCGACAAGTTGTTCAATGACTATGCAAGACTCGACTCGAACTGACGTCTCACACAGTCATTCTTCTTCTAGTGTTACTATCTCTTTCAGAAACAATATCAAGACTTCTATCATCTGAGACCGCCTCGACAACCCTTGGTCAGCATTCTTTCTTCTTGCCCTATCATTTCATTCAACTCAGAAATGACTATTTGAACGCCCCTTTTTTTTCAAACTCAACCAAAACAACCGTAACCCGTGCCTTAGAAACACTAAATCTGTGACATCGTGCCTTACGCCAATTGATATTCTGGATGAAACTATCGTCTAAGACACTTTATACGACGGGCCTTAAGGTCGTGAAACCAAGTAATTTTGACAATCGCAGAATACGTGGGACAGTGCTTAGAATGCCTTCGATAGCCTAACAAAATTTAGACTAACTTAATCGCACACAACTCGGCGAGCAAAGGCTGCGTCAAGCCTCGCATCGCGGAAACGTGCCGTGCATGCATTCGACTTTTGAACGACAAAGTTATTTGAGAGCCTAGACTTATGTCACAAGCCGTCAAACACAACTTAACTCATGGGGCAAGCCAAGGCTATGCCAAGCCTTGGACGATGGGACCGTGCATGCTTTATGAAGCACTTATGCGGGCGACGCCTATGACTTAGGCTAACTCTTAGCTTTGCGACGAATACCAACTTTCTTTCTTCCAAGCCACGGGACGAAGGATCGAGTGTCATTTTTAAAGCACGTCGTGCACCAACTCTAAGACGACAGTTGGACCCTTGCATATTCTAACTCAATTCGACCCGTCAAGATTATTCTCTTATCTATGTGGATTCATCTATTTTATTATCAAGCCTACTTATGCAAGTTGAAAACATACGATTTATTATGTGAAGGCTAAGATGAGGCAAGCTCACCGAAACTACCCCACCTGAGCGAGGAGTCGCCTCGACCGAGCGGGCCTTCGAGTAGTCGTTGCAAGGCGAAGTCCGAATGCCGTCGGCGTTACGATTCCTCCGATTGACTGAGCGGAACGGGGCACTACATCTTCCATGCTAGTTGCTTAAAGTCGTACTATGAAGACTTGGAGGATCCCCAGCAAGGAGTTCCGAAGCGACCGACAGTGACCATGACTACGTCCTTCGACAAGGAGGTGGAAGCCGTGCTGGACAAGAGGACCATTCATCGGTGTGGCGTGTCCCCGTATGTGGAGTACCTCATCCAATGGAAGGACATACCTTATGGCGAGTCTAGCTAGGAACGTGCTGATATGCTGCATCAGTTCGAAGCTGAGATCCAGGCGTTTCTCAGCGAGCATGGTTGACGAGGGCGTCAACGCCTTAGGTGGGGGAGAATGTAACGTCCCAAATGTTGCGCCCCGCCCGAGACCAAGTTGCATAACCATTCCATGGACCAAGGTTATGCGGGAAGCTTCTAGAACATTCTAGAAAATGACAGAAGTCTCCAGAAGATAGTGGATCTCTCCGGAATGCCCAAGATCGTTCTCGGCCCAAGAAGCTTCTAGATGGTCCGAGAAGTTTCCTTTTATGTTGCTTAGAGAATAAACCTAGAATATGTCATTCCAGTTATGATAGGAAGAATAATCCTTGGAATATTCCATCCAGGACTTTCCATGTAAAGCTCTCTGAGCACTTATAAAAGGGGGAGGTCTCATTTGTTCCTCGTCACATAAAAATTGTAAGCATTCTCCAAGTTAATAAAGAGATTCTTACGAGTCCTATCTTTGCTCCACTCTTCTTATTTTTTTTTAGCAATTTAGCTAAGTCGTGTTGGAAAGGCTTGCACGATCTTCGAGGAGGAAGACAGTGCGCCGCACGGGACGAAGTGCTAGCAAAAATACTAAGTCCGTGACATGTAGACACACTTTATGAAGGACTTTCCTTAGTTTGACCTTGAGACAATATCAAAATAAGGAGGAGGTGGGCCTAATTAGCTAGCACAAGCACAGTGACTCAGTATAGAGAGCTGAGCTTAGTATAGTGCTCATTCAGTATCAGAGTATCATCAGAAGTGGGCAGTCAGTTAGCTAAGCAGCTGCATAGTAGCTAGCTAGCAGCAATTGATCCAGAGTAGCAGGAGTAGCAGCATTTGAGCATTTGCAGAAGAATCCCAGCTCTATACACTCTTTCAAGTACCCAAATAATGTATTTTCCATAGTTCGCAGTATCGGTCGATACAGATCCGTTACGGCAGATACCGATATGATTTGGCATGTACCGATCCGATACCGACCGATACTAACCGATACCGACATTGGGGGATTTTTTTTCGATCAATTCGGCAAAAAAAACTGAGCCAAAAAGCAAGGGTGTATAACTAAGGTTATAAAAGTTACTTGGTCATTACTTGGTCTGATAATTATCGTTAAAGACATGCTTAATTATCGTTATCACTCTTTGTACCCAAATTACTAATTTATTAATGTTTTTAAATTTAATTGGTCACTTCTTGGTCTCATAATTATCGTTATAGACATGCTTATCAATGTAATAAAAACATGTTAATACCCAAATTTCTTTCTTAAAAAATTCGTTTTGTTTTAAAAGGAAATGGATTTGTATTGATTTTGCATCTGGTTTGCATACAACAAAACCAAAAACATTCACAGGGGTTTATGCTTTTAAAAGATTAAAAAGTCTTTTTTTATGTATAACCATTAATTTTAACCGAATTTTACATTAAAAAAGAGAGATTTGGATACTAAAACAGAACCCAAAAATAATTTTGATCAAGTTCATATATGCATTGGAACTTGAAACACGCTAAGGCATAGATAGGTTGACAAATAGCAAAATAATTTGATTATACTGAAATAATTTCACTCAACCAAAATCAGAATTAGGAGGAAAATGTTTAACCCAAAGCCAAATAAGAACGCAACGTTGGATATTACATAAAAGAACTTGAAAAATACAAACTATGTAGTAGTTTTAATATGACAAAGCATAAATCCATCTAGAAATAATTTACAAAATTTACTTGAAACAATAGTAATTAAATTGTTTTTAGAATGAAGATGAGTTGAGAAAGCCTTTAAAAATTCTTGACCATTTATGGTTACAATAAATAATTTATGACAACTTGTTGATTTTTCAAATCTATATTCTCAATTTTCACTTATGCCTAAACAAATCTTTTCAAAAGAAAACCCTTCTTCATAAATGACACTCTATTTCAAATATGTTCATTTGATTCTAAAATCAACTTTGACTCCCCCAAAACCCAAACTAGCTAGATTTAACTTGCGCATTAGACGTTACGAACTTTAATTTATCAACTCACACTCCACAATTCATATAGAAAATAAGCAAACATAGAGAGAAGAGGACAAAAGAATCATGAATATTTTGAGCATAATTAAGCACCACGAATATTGTTATTTCCTTGGAATTATTGATCCCATGAGGTTGTACAAATATTTTAAAAAAAAAACATTTATATTGTCATGCACGTTGTAGAAGAATGTTCCACGTAGATGCTTATGAAACTTTGCATGGATCAATATGAAGGAATTCCTTTAGCAAACAGCTTCAACTGCTAGCCTCTTGGAAATATTGTTGCATCCGCTAGGCCCGAACATACTTGTTGTAACATTAAGGGAGCATTTTGACTGACCAAGGCATGCCTGACAGAAAACCCAAATTAGATATATTATGCAAAATGGTTTAAGGTCTCGTTTCTTTCGCGGAATCATCGGATTGGGAAAGGAAAATGATTACTTTCTTATATTTGAGTGTCAAAGAAATTGAGGAGGAAACGAAAGTGATTCCCAATGAAAGAAAAATTAGAAAAAAAAGTGATTATATCCATCCAAGTAAGGAATCACTTTCCCATATTGAAGTATTCACTTTTCTTTCCAAATTTTTTGGCATTTCCAACATCGGAAAGAAAAATCAATGGAAATTGTAATTTTCGAAAGGAAAGGAATTGATTTCTTTTCCCTTCCATTCCGCGAACCAAACGAGGCCTAAAGGTAAATGCGATAGAAGAAAATTTAAATACCTTTTGTACAACGATTAAGGAATCGGCAGCCTCGCAATTTCCCTTCTTGAATGCGCCACAAGAGCCTTGTGGGTCACCGAAGCTCGCGAACTTGATTTCGGAAACCGTTCTGTCTCCTTGGCACGACAACTCTAACTCACGTCCCTCGAGAACATTGGCACAAACAGTCCCAACTACAACGTTTTGCAGACTCACATCAGAAGGGTTTCCTCCGGCTTCTTCGAACAAAATAAGGACATTGTTAGGTCCCACTGTTGTGAACGATCTGGGAACGTGATACCTGAATGGGAAGTTGTATCAATCACGCATCACTATATTGTTCAACATTTGAATTCCGTGCCTGTCAATGGTAGCTTATCGATCGGATATTTGTATTACCACATCCGAAGCTATCGGATACATCCAATAACTATCCGATATCCGATCGGATGAGAGTTTTGGATACGGTATCCGTTACCGATAATTTTAACGGATATCGGATAATATCCAAACCAATAAACCACACATTCCCGAAAAAAAAAGAATAATGAGGTATGAAAGTAACCAAATTTTAACGGATGAGAGTTTTGGCTCCTATTTCCGTTACTGATAATTTTAACGGATATTAGGATTTTAGAGTCTCATTTAGTTTATTTGTGATTCTACCAAATGTAATCTACACCGTTCATATTTATAATTAAAATATATTATATATATTTAATTATCCTATTATCGAGTCGGATATTATCGGACCAGATATGACACTTCCCGTATCCACATCCGATATAAGTATCCGGTAAGACATCAGTATCCGTAACCATATCCGAAATTTCGGATATTATCGATTCGAATGCGGATTTTCGGTGTACCATTGACATGCCTAAATAGAAGCATTTTGTATACAGTATGAAGAGTACTCGTACCATCTTTGACTAGGCTCCCCACATCCAGTTCTGCAATATTTTGGATCGTATGGTTGTCTGTAGTCACACGATTGACATATATCAGTTTGGGCGATCATGGTAGGCCAAAATCTCCCAATGCTTTTACCATTCACCCAAGCTTGCCCTTTTCCCATCCCTTGTAGGTCAAGCACCAAAGGATCTTCACCAGGTGGAACTTCAAAGGTTGTCTGAAATAAACATTGAACTCTCATATCATTAACTAATAATTATTGAACAAATCAATTTCTTATGCTATGAATAAGAGTCATTATAAGAAAAAGCAAATAAACGTACATATACTTTTATGTACCGATATTACTTTATAAAAGTTCATAGGTTTTTTCTTTAATAAAATGGACCGTGATATACATGATACGGCTCAGACGGGTCACTTTTGAGCCGTTTTGAAGGCTCATTGTATAGTAGAAGATATGGAAAGATTTGTTATATATATTCAACATGGTAAATTTAACTCAACCAAACAAGAAGAATACCTCCCACCTTAACCACATGAGTTAGAAGAAAATTTTGACTATAATTGAATAATATTCTTATTATACGTTATTTGTTATATATATTCAACACGGGGAATCGAACTCAATCAAACATGAAGAATACATCCCACCTTAACCACATGAGTTAGTTAGAAGAGATATTTGAATACAATTGGATAATAATATTCTTATTATACGTTATTATACGTGTAAAGCACGCACATTTACTAGTAATTTTAAAGGGACTTCCATGGAACTAGAAAAACGTACCTTGTACCAAACCATGGACTTATTTGTAGGAAGCTTGTTAGTTCTCCACTTAAATTTGTGTGGTGCGGATGGTGAGTATATTTGTTGTTTTTCACCATTCAATCCAATCTGTACATACGAAACTCTAATCACATAACAATACACCCATGGGGAAAAAGAAAGGGATTTTTTGACTTTCATCCCACTTACTAATATGAATTTGTACTTACATCCCACTTTTTAATTTTATTTGACTTACGTCCCACTTTTCGTCACGAAAATACTTTTCGTGACAAAATAAATATTTTTCGTGACAAAATAAATACTTTTCGTGACGAAAAGTGGGACGTAAGTCAAATAAAATTAAAAAGTGGGATGTAAGTACAAATTCATATTAACAAGTGGGATGAAAATCAAAAAATCCCAAAAAGAAAGCACATATAAGAGAATATTAATTTTTGTTAAGCCATCTAGTTTTTAAGAAATATATATATATACCTTGTATGACCATGTTTGATTTGATAAGCTGATTGTTTCATTTCCTTCTCCAACTAATTCAACAGGACCTCCGATTATCCCAGTTGGTTGCATGTCGAAGTGCGCCCCATAGTTCTAAAAGATTTTCAACAATTTTTTTGTTAAAAAATTATATTTAAATTTCATATTTCTAGACTTCTTTGAAAAATAAAATCAATTATAAGTCATCATAAGCATTGGTCAGTGGACAACATCACAAATCAAAATGTATTATATATAGAAAAGAGCTCTATAGTTAGATGGTTAATTTAATATCTATTTCAAACATTAAAACAAAATAGATTATGTAGGTACAAACCGCAAGGCCTACAGTTGCACTGAGTAGGGATATAAAATTTGTATGTCGTCGTAGTTTCACCGACTTTTCAAACACAAATTTGTATTTACCCATCTGTGCATATTGTGATCCTGTTTACAAAATACACTCAAGAAAGTATATTCATCAACTTATATGTTAAAAATACTTAAGGAAGTATATTTTGTATGAATTTAATTTTTTTTTTTACCAATAAGTCGGCCGTTAACAAAAGCATGGAGAACATGGCCTGATGTTTTCACCCGTAGAGTAGCATTATTTTTCCAAGAACTACTTTGTGGAAGATCCAACCTGCAGAATTAGACATTTAAAGTTTCATTAGATGAACTTGTGAACACTTTTACAGATTAATTGATATTGGTATTTGTGAACAAAAAAAAAAAAAACTAATTTCTACTCAAAAGTATTTCTTTGATTAGTTCAATCATCAAGTTTTTCTATTTTTGGCTAGTAATCATATTTAAAAAAGTAACTTAATTATGTACCTTTCTTTTCTTCTTTGCTTGTACTTTCGGTCATAATAAAACTAAAATGTTACTAGTCTTATTTTATATTTTATGTTTTGTATAATTTAACTAGATGACAAATTCTATTATACTCGATACTTTATTAAATATTGTTGAATGTGCATTAGAAAAGAAGTTCATCAAAAACAAAAAAAGCACCCTCTCTTCTAGCATATATCAATTAGATTAAAAAAATGAAATAACAATGAGCTAGCTAGCATCCAAAAGAAAAGAAAAAGTTAGTTACATATATTTCTCATTCCTTATATAAGAAACGATAGTTTTTTGTAAGTTTAATATATTCTTGAAAATTAACATATCTACTCGTAAATTGTTGCACAACTAGTTACATATTTCCATAGTCCTTTTAATAAAAAATAGTTAGTATATTTTCCATGATAGCTACAATATATTTCATGTTGCTACTTCAATTCATCTTAACCAAGTTATGTTGATATATAGTAGTTACTGTCAACCTTATGCATCAATAAGTATAATATTGGTTTACTTCATTGTCAAAGTTTATTAGTGTAATTTTATCAAACATATGGATTTTGTGTATTTTCTTATAAAACAATTTTGCAACGAATTCTGAACTTGTGTCTATGAAAGAAAGAAAGAAAATATATATACCTAGTCGTGTACCACAAGTAATCACTAGCATCACCAGTAACCATAATTTGTTCAAGGAGTTCATTTTTTACGAACGACCCCTTTCCTTTCGTAGCGTCCTTAATCATTTCGGGACGCCATGTCCAACTTAAGCTTGAAGGCTTCTCTTCCCCAGCCACAGGTTTCTTCACAAATAAAGATGTCTGGGCATTTATCTTGGCAGTATTGTAAACTTCTTCTTCGCAGTCTGGAAGGATACTGATAGAACGAGCTGGCAAGAAATATATATTTGCATTGAACGTTATATTTGCATCGGCTGATTGGTTGGCATTAACTATGAAGCAACCAGCTACACCATCATTAGTTGTATACTTTGTCACCTACAAAATAACATGATGCAAACATATATATTACACAAATATTAAGAGATAATTCTAGTACAAATTAGAGGTATAGAAGACTAACTGCCAATGCATTTCCAAGCATAGTGGTATTTGCATCTCCATGAAGAAGAACCTTCTCCATTTTCCTAATGGCAGAGTGGAGCTGCTTCAAATGTCCCCATTTGGGTTGTCTTAAATTTCCTACCAGATATTACAGTACAAATTTCAGAAAATAGAGCACATGTAGAAACTTTAGTAACAATGAATCTAACTAGAAAATAAAAGAAGGCTAATAAAAAATATTGTAGAAATACAAAAACAACATATCCTTCTCTATACATCAAACGACTTCGAGGAATAAAGAAGGAACTTTGATCATAAGGTTACAATTATAGTGTATTTTTCATATAAAATCAGGGTAAAATAGATTTGTAGGTTCCTTAGGTTAATTTAACCCATTTATTAAGAAAATATTTGTTAATTTTAACAAGATTATCGATGTTTGACTGATTTTGATCTCATCTTTATTTCTCTCTCTCTTGTACATTCTAGAGATGTTTTAAAAAATAGAATAGATTTTAGGGACTTTTATGTTAAAAACTTGAAATTATAATATGCATCAATCAACTTAATTGGCATGGTAAATACTTGTTAAATCATTTTTTATTCAAAAAAGGGGGTCATAGTTTTCCAACTAATGCTTATTTGTAAAATCTCAAGAGATAATAAGTACCATATTCGTCTAGTGGAGCATCATAATCGTAGGAAGTGACAAGGTAAGGGCCTCCCGATGAGCGACCGAAATTGGTTCCTCCGTGGTACTGAAATATTAGTGGCTTTTAGTATAAAGTAAAATACAAGCAAAAAACATCAGTGACATATAAATTCAATACTATTCTTTGCATTTATCTATTCAATTAATTTTATATGCAACTTTCTTTTTACCATGTAGTAACTTTGGAAAGTGCCACCAGACTCAAAGAAATTTGCTACTGCATAAGCCACATCCTCTGCAGGCCTATGAGGTTCACTTTGACCCCAACCTTTGAACCTAATAAAAACCACATATATAAGTAGATTGAATAAATTTTGAATAGAAGAAATTAACTAGAGGAATTGAGGAAAATGTCAAAAAAGAAGAAGAAGAAGAAGAAGTTACCATCCTGTCCAATTTTCTGTCCACATTTTTGGACTGTTCGGGTTGTTTGGCTTGAATTTATTGCAGTAAAATCCATTACAAGTGTTGATCTGAAGTAAATGATAAAATAAAAATTACAAATGAAATAGAAAATAAGCATTAACAATTTATAACAAAAGGTTCTCGTGGATAGAATGTCAACCAAGTATCAGTAGTTATGAAAGTTTTTTTTACACGAATAAATTAAATAGGAAAGGGTATCAGTAGTTATAATTATATATATTTTTGTAAGGATATAAATGGAATAAAAAATAGGGCCGCTCAAAACCATCGATTTGGAGTGTTTATAAAACCACCCAAAAATACATTACACCGGTTTTGGGAGGCTTTTGAGCCGACCAAAACCGGTGCATCAAAAAAATTAACAAGCAAGGGTTTTCATAAACGGTCGGATTAAAAATACCCCAAAACTGGTAAAAACACCGTTATGAAGGAGACCCTAAATGTTTATGTAGGAGTGTGAAATTAATACCATGGGTGATGGTGCATCAGATTGTTGGCACATGATCCATGGGACACCAACGTCAAGAGACTCTGCCATCTTCGCACACCATTGTATGTACGATTTACCAGCAGGTCCATATTCGCCCATAATGTTTCCATATTCATTCTCTATCTGTTAATATTCAAAAACTTAGTAATATCACTAGAAACAATTATTTGATGAACTTAACATAATATAAACATAATATAAGATCACTACAAGTTTATAAGCATTTTTGAAGTACACGATGTTTGAAATATAACCAAGAAGATGATATTATAAAATTTCATTCTGGTATACACGCGAAAATAAACAATAACAAATTATGTTCTATATTCACAACTTCACTATAAGAGATACAAAACTTCTTCAACATAAAAGAGTACAAAACTTCTTTAACATAAAAGTTTAAAGGTACTATATATAATTATACTAATTAATGATAAGATTACCTGTGTAATGATAATAGGTCCTCCTTGTGGAGCCAATAGCTTTTCTTGCTTAATCATGTCAACTATTAAAGTAGTGAAATTTTGCATCTCAGCCTACACAATAAAAGGTATTAAGAAGTTAAATTTTGATATGTATGTGGGTTAGGAGTAATCTGACAAATATAACTTGTAGAGAAAAAAAAATAGAGTGATATAATGAAAAAATTAATCCATATGCTACCAAAACTACCTTAAAAATTTGATTGTCGGTTCTAATTTGAATTCCAGGAATTTGATGTAGCCATACCGGAAAACCACTAAGAAGAAAAGAAAAGAAAAAAGTCATCGGTCATGTTAGTTAAACTTTATCTAAAATTTAACAAAGTAGAATTATTTTTAGTTCTAAATTATGTAAAATTATTACCCATAGTTCCATTCAGCACAAGCATAAGGCCCTATCCGAAGAACAACATAAAGTCCTGCATCCCTTACTATCTTGATAAACTTAATAAGATCCAAATTTTCCGTAAAATCGTACTGCAAAGTGAACAACAAAAGATATCAGGTATTTGAAACCTCCACAAGGAAAATATTATGTTCATGCAAAAAATTCAAGAGCTCAATTGACCTCTCGACGTCGTGGCTCGTGTGCATTCCAGAAGACATAGGTCTCTATAGCGTCAAGGCCACCTTCCTTAGCCTTTTTTACCAAGTCAGGCCACATCTAAAAATTGCAAAACGCAAAGAAATACACAAACATTCAAAGTACATCTTGAACTGAAAATTAAACATTTTTTTAAAAGAAGTTATACTAATGTTTGGTGAGTTCGATTCTCCATGTTGACAAATTTAAACTTTTTTTAACAATTTTTTACATAATTTTTTTTTAAAATAAAATAGACCATGATATACATACGACTTAGACGGCTCACTTTTGAACCGTTTTGAAGCCTCATTATATAGTAGAAGATTTACGTACCTCTGCTGTGCTACGAGGATAATGGATGGCGCCCGAGAGAACAAGCTTTCGCTCCCCATTTATTATGATTGCTCTGCCATCAGCAGAAATATTTGTTGCGGAAGAATTATAACCTAACAAGAACAATATAACCAAGAAAAATATCCTATGGGAACCCATCATAAATGGGTTGTGGTGCTATTTTTATTATTGTGCTGTTTTGGCACAAGTATTCTGAAGCTTTTATACATAGAGAGGGGGATGACTGTGTGGATGGACGAGCATGGTGGAGGTTGTTAAAATTAACCTCTCCATGTTTGAATTAGTCTCATCATCTAAAAATAGCTACTTACTCGATAAAAATGCCAAGTATTTTGTGAGTTAGTGTCGCCAATTCAGTCACTAATTCGTCGTCCGGCAGAATTTTGTTAGTGACATTTATCCTAACGACGTCACATTTCGGTCGACAATCAGTCGCTAAAATCAAATAGCAACGGAAATATAAGTTTTAGATACGAATATTTCTATCGCTAATTAGCAGTCTTTTTGTAATATAGTTTATGGTCGATCATGTAAGGTGGTAGACTTGTTAAGGGTTCAAATTTCATTGGCAACATCTGTCGAAAGATTAACCCTTGGAACAATTGGAAAATGATTAAGCGAACTGGAAGAGCAACACGAGGTGTTAACTTTGCAACTTAAATATTCTTAACTCTTCTAATTTTCAAGCAACTAGATTAACTATATATTATTATAATTAACAAGTTGATAATCTAAATTATTATAATTCAACTGAGTATCTTTAATATGTGCTATTTTACAATAGCAAGATGGGAATTGAAATTTTTTATGGTATTTAGTTGTTGGTTATATTTTTAACCATCTAGCAAAATGAGGGTGTAGGAAATAATAATGCCTTGTTCTCATTGCTAGGGTTTGTTACAATATATATAGTGTCTACATTTTGGCTTATGGGTTATGGGCCATATTTACATTACAAATATAATCTAACAATCTAACACCCCCCCTCTCAAGTTGGAGCATGCAAGTCACAAATGTCCAACTTAGGAAGGAAAGAATCAAACACATGCTTTCCAAGGGGCTTAGTGAAGATGTCAGCCAGTTGAGTAGAAGTAGGAACATGCGAGGCTATTACGGTGCCATCTCTAATTGCATCGCGAACAAAATGCAAATCCACCTCAATATGCTTACTGCGCTCATGAAATACCGGGTTCTGAACCAGGTGCAGGGCTGACTGACTGTCACAATACACCGACATAGCAGACTCCTGGCGAACGTCCAAACATACCAATAACTCCTTCAACCATTTCAACTCACAAACAAGCGCAGCAATAGATCGGTATTCAGCTTCAGCGGAAGATCGAAAAACAGTTGGTTGCTTCTTGGTCTTCTAAGAAATAGGAGACCCTCCCAGAAACACCAACCAGCCCGTAACAGAGCGACGAGTCAAGGGACAACTTGCCCAGTCGGAATCACACCAACCAGAAAGACGGAGATCACAATCAGCTTTCAAAAGAATACCATGTCCCGGTGCATGTTTGAGATATCTGACAACTCTCAAAGCAGCATGCCAATGATCTTGTCGAGGCTCCTGTAAGAATTGAGACAAGATATGCACAGCATAGGCTAAGTCAGGGCGAGTAAATGATAGATATATCAACCTCCCAACCAGCCTCCGATAAGGCTCTGCATCCTCCATCTTTGGACTAGTCGATTCTGCCAGCTTGTGATTGGGCTCCATGGGAAAACCAACAGGTCGAGACCCCATCAAGCCGCATTCTGAAATGATGTCCAAAGCATACTTCCTTTGACACAAGGAAATTCTTTCTGCACTCCGAGCCACCTCTATACCAAGAAAGTACTTCAACACACCAAGGTCCTTCATGTGAAAGCAAGAACTAAGGTACTTTTTGAAAGCATCTAAAGCACCTGAGTCATTACCAAACACAATCATATCATCCACATAGATCATAACATGCAACTCTACCTTCCCTTTAAAAAGAGAGAAAAGGGAATAATCGGAATGAGATCGAACAAATCCATAGGATATTAGAGAAGCAGCAAGCTTAGCAAACCAACAACGTGGTGCCTATTTCAATCCATATAGAAACTTATGCAGGCGACACACTTTATTGGATTCACTATGCGAAAAACCTGACGGCAACTTCATATATACTTCTTCTGTCAAATCTTCATGAAGAAAAGCATTATGCACATCCATCTGGTGCAAAGTCCAGCCTCTCACAGTTGCAACAGCTAAGAACGCCCGAACTGTAGGCATCTTAGCTACCGGAACAAATGTCTCTGAATAGTCGATCCCCTCAACCTGATGATTACCGAACACAACCAGCCGTGCTTTTAAGTGCTCAATACTTCTGTCGAATTTGTACTTGATTTTGTACACCCATCGACTTCCCAATGCTTTCTTCCCAGGAGGCAAATCGACAAGACTCCATGTCCCATTAACTTCCAGAGCCTGTATTTCAGTTTGCATAGCCGCGCGCCAGCCTGAATCTCGCGAGGCCTGGCAATATGAAGTAGGCTCAACACCTGCAGTGATGGCTGCAAAAAAATCTCTGTGTCCAGCAGTAAATTTGTCATAACTTAGAAATTGTGTTAGAGGATACGAAGTACCTGAGGAAATGACGGGAACAGATGAACTATGGTGAAGGGGGAGACTTTTACTTCGAACAGCATTCGTCACAAAATCCTGTAATCGTACTGGCTATGATTTTTTTCTCATTCCTCTTTCCAATACTACCTCGTCAAGCACCTCTGGCAACACTGTATCCCCTGTATCATCAGTAGTATCCGTATTACCCCCAGCGGATTCTCCTGTCAATACTTCTGCAGCTACCTGTGCATCCTCGCTACTCGGTACCGAGGTACCAGCAACCACTCCGGCCTCAGCCACCGTAGCCGGCACCATCCCAAAAGTCTCTATATCGTCTCTCGGCGCCTCAACAGATGTATGGCGTGTCGCAGAAGACATCTCGCTAGCAGAGCCACACCCAGAAAATTCTTTTTCATAAAAAGTTACATCACGGGACACAAAAAATTCACCATTCTCTAAATCATACAGTTTCCATCCCTTTTTATCAAGTTGATATCCAACAAAGATACATTTTCTACTCCTACTAGCAAATTTATCATGTCGGAATTTCAAATCATACGCATGGCACAGATAACCAAAAATGCGTAGATGATCATACGAAGGAGCCGAGCCATATAAAACTTCATAAGGTGACTTAAAATGCAAGATACTAGAAGGTGTTCTATTTATCAGATAACATGCACCCAGAACACATTTCCCCCAAAAATCCACAGAAAGAGAACCCTGAAATCTTAATGCCCTGGCGACATTTAAAATATGTCGATGTTTTCTTTCCACCCTTCCATTCTGTTGAGGTGTCCCAACACAGGATGTTTGGAACAATATACCTTGAGATAAAAAATAATCGCGTAAACAATTAAATTTAGTGCCATTGTCACTCCGCATACGACGTACATCGGCCCCAAACTGACGCTTCACCATAGCAATGAATTTAAGAAACATAGAATAGACACCACACTTATCCTTCAACAAAATAACCCAAACGGATCTAGAAAAGTCATCCACCAAAGTCAAAAAATATCGTGTCCCATTAGATGACGGAACACTATATGGTCCCCACAGATCACAGTGGATAAGTTCAAAGCATCTTAAAGCACGACTACTACTATCAGGAAAAGCATCACGAGTCTGTTTAGCTTGATGACAAATATCACAAGCCTTATGAGAAAACACACTACTACCAGAGAGAAAAGGTAAAGTTTGCATTACTTTATCTGAAGGATGCCCCAGTCTACTATGCCAAACCTCGGAATCACTCTCTCTGCATGCCAGGATCACCGAAGCCAAAGAAGCTGGAACCTCCCCCAAGAAGTAAAGTCCACCCCTTTGTTCACCTGCTCCAATCACCATCCTCGTACTTCGGTCCTGAACAAAACACAAATCAGGAGTAAATAACATATCATAATTTTTGGCACCAATCAATTGTGAGACAGAGATCAAGTTGCATGTCAATGTCGGAACGTAAAGAACATCCGTCAACACCAATGAAGCAGTCAAAAATACTTTGCCTCTTAGAACAGCCTCAATAGTGCTCCTATCAGGCAAAGTCATAGGACAGACAGGGCCCTCAAAGCAATCAACTAAACAATCACGAGAACCTGTCGCATGAAGAGTAGCCCCAGTATCGAATATCCAAGTGACAGAAGAATTCTTATCCATCAGACGATCAGAGTTTGAAGTACCAGGGTTGGAAGGATTGTCGTTATCCAGCAAGCTCATCAGTTTCTGCCATTGTTCACCTGAGAGTGGTGAAGGATACCCTCCATGCATCATATCCGCCGAACTCCCAGCAAGACCAGCAGGGACACCATGACCAGCAGCGGTGACATGATGAACAACCCCTGCGCCACCAGCACCACGTCCCCCATCACGTCTCTGCTGTGGTGTCGGGCCTCTGCCACCCCCAGCACCACGTCTGTCCTCACGCCGAGGACGAGTCTCCCACCACTCTGGATAGCCAATCTTGGCAAAGCAAGTTGCAACATCATGACCTGTTTTCTTACAATGAGTACAGATCATACCTGATTTGTTCCTGGAATCTGAGGTTCTACTATTAGAAGTAGTAGAAATACGAGGTGAAGTCTTGATAGCCAGTGCCATCACCTCCTCAGCAGCGGATTGGACCTGAGATTTTTGCATATCCTCCTCCTCACGGACTGTCTGGTATGCCCGATCTAAACTTGGCTGAGGATCCTGAGCCAGAAGATTAGATCGGGTATGACCATACAACTCAGCATTCAACCCATACATAAAGTCCTGAAAGTGATCTTCATCCCTCATAGCCTGTAGCTTTGCAGCAAGTTCACCACAGGTACAAGTAGGCAATGGGAAATAAGCAGCTTGTTCATCCCACAAAGACTGTAAATTTCTAAAGAAGGTTCCACAGACATCGACGCCGTCTGTTAACACTCAGCCAAAGCCACCTTAATTTGTTGCTTTCGAGTGCCATTGCTAACAATAAATCTTTTCTCCAACAAGTTCCACAATGGATAAACCTCCTCAAAGTACGGCAAAAATTTCTTTAGAGACGGATCAATGGTATTAAGAACCCATTGAACCAATAGTGCTTGCACGTATCTCCAATCAAGCAATTTGCTAGCATCATTAACAGGTTTGACTTCAGTACCCTCCAGAAAAGTGATCTTTCGCCTAGAGATCAGGGAGAGACGTATCGACCGAGACCACTCAGCATAGTTCGGTCCACGAAAAATAATAGGAGTAATGATATTTTTTGGTTGATCAGCAGAACTCAGAAAATATGGATCCTGCGGATTAGGATAATTTGGGCTGTGTGCACCGCCACCGCCAGTCGCGACGGAGTAGCTGGATGCAGCATCATCTGCCATCGCGGATGTCGGGTGTACAAAAATTTTGTACAACTCCGACGAATCGGCCGCTGATGGACGGGGTTGGCGGCGAATCGGCCGCGATCAGGGGCGCCGGATCTGGCGCGAAGGGGCGAGGGGATGTCGGGTGTACAAAAATTTGTACAACTCTGACGAATCTGCCGCTGATGGATGGGGTCAGGCGCACGAATCGGCGCGGTCGGGCGCGGATCGGCGCTGTCGGGATCGGGCGGGAGCTGGCGCGTACGGCGGACGGGTCAGCTGGATGTTCGTACAGTGAAGAGAAGGTAATATCAGCAATAAAGCTGGAGTTGGACCGAGGTGGCCAAGTCTTATATGTGCTACCTCGAATTATAGGCTCTGGAAGAAGTTATGATTTCTTCCAGAAGTAATCTTTCTACTTCTATGTGCTACCTGCCATGAGAAAGAAGTTATGGAGTTCCTTGAGGAATCATTCCCAGAGACTGCAGTCGCTGTTGCTCACGAAAAGCAACACTCGAAGTTATGGAGCTCGGCGGATCGGCGCCTGATCGATCAGGCTGGCGCGTACGTGAGCAGGCATACGACGGATCGACGCCTGATCGGTCAGGCTGGCACTTACGGGAGCGGGCGTACGGCGGATCGGCGCCTGATCGGATCGGTCGGCGCAGTCGTCACGGGCACGGTCGGTGCGGAAGAGGCTAGGGTTTTTCGGGAGATGACGGCTAGGGTTTTTCGGGAGGCTCTGATACCATGTAGGAAATAATAATGCCTTATTCTCATTGCTAGAGTTTGTTACAATATATATAGTGTCTACATTTGGGCTTATGGGTTATGGACCATATTTACATTACAAATATAATCTAACAATCTAACAGAGGGCCTCGTCTGATGCGATGATAAGAATTGTTGCTTGCATTCTGAAGATATAGGTTCATGTTCTAGACACACATAAAACTACGTACATCTTGACCATTCTTAGATCTTACAAAAGCGGGAGCTTCATGCCACTGGAATACCCTTTTTATCATCTAACAAATTACAAATAAGCAAAGTTCTTTAGGTTATATTTAAATAAATGGAAGTTAGACATTTTTTATGAAATGTTATATTTTCCTTTTCATTTTCTCAAATTTAAAAAAAAAATATGTGCCCTAATTTTAGGTAAATAGTTTTGGATGACGACTATCTTATGATCTTCATATTTTTGTGATTTGATTTTTAAGACAGTTAACCTATTGTTCTTTTAGACAAGATAATAATAACAATTCTAATTAAGTTCTCTTCGCATACTTGCTAGGTACCATGTCACAAGACTCGCATATTTCTTGACAAGACAATTACAACCGTTATAATAGAGTTTTCTTCTCTACCGAGTTCTTATTTGGTAACATGTCACAAGACTTGTATATTCTTTTCACAAGACAATTACGCCCAAAGATATATAGTTTTCTTCTATAGCAAGTTCGTATCAGGTTATACCATGTCAAATGACAAGGCTCACAACTCACAATCTTATACATGGAAAAATAATCCCACAAAGTTCAGAGTTTCATGGGGAATTCAAGAATTATGGAGGAATTTATTAAAAATTAATAATACTACCTGAAATTTTATATTTTTGAACATGTTGAAAAAAATTAGAATAGATTTTGTCAATCATAATTTTTGTAACGTTCTCAAAAAATTTGTTGTATGTCAAAATATTCTTGAGTTCCTTCGAGTCCGCAACTTCACAAATTTTTGAATTATTTTATAGATATATTTGTCACGTCCCGACTCCGAAGGATCGTAAAGTCGCCACAGGATATGATGTCGTACAAGTCTAAGTTATACTTGTACAAGTCACAAACTTGTACATTAACAAAATAGACCAGACATGTCGTGAATCAGCGAAATTTTAATACAGAAAACCAAATAAACACAACGAGGCAAGAATGTAATCTCTTTTATTCATAACTTGCAACGGTTACAAAGGATTTCAATAGCCAACTGAACGTGCCGACTTGGCTTACAACATTTGAAACTGAAAAGAATTACAATAACTTTGTTCTAGACATTATATCCCCTTATACAATAATAATAATAATAATAATAATAATAATAATAATAATAATAATAATAATAATGCGCCTTCAGATCTCTTGCTTCCAAAGGATGAGGGTCTTCTACCATCTCAGAAAATCCAACATAAAATCTAGCACCTGTGGAGGTGGGGATCAATACTTTGAAAAGAATATATTAGTCTTGTGACATGGTACCAAAACTATACTCAACTAAAGCAGATACTAAGTACGTAATCATGTGAGAAATATTTCTTTTAACGGTGGTCTTTCTATTTTTTTTTTTTACCTACTTCTATTTCATGTCAATAGTAATCAAAAGCCATAGTTCATTTTGAAAACTTAATCAAAAGTCATACCTTTTTTAATTAATTCAAGCAATAGAAACTATTTCATGAACAATATACATTCATTTCTACGTTTAACACACGCATCATTATTCTTAAATCACATTAATCTTAGGAATATAGCAGCATTTCACTTAGTACAAATCCTTTCTTCGGGACAATTCATAATAAGAAACATAAAACAATAGAAACATCACTTATATGGTGATTCCTACGCACGATTGACTATCCATCCTACAACAAATAATGATTAAAACAATTAGCATATATAGTTTCATGTCATTCTCTATATCAAATTGTTAGGCTTACAATAACGTTATATCCCTGGCAAGCGACATAACTACATGATGGTCCATGAATGACTTTTCATAATTAGAAGTTGCAACATAGATGTCCATCTCTCTAATAGACATGACACATCCTGATCACGAGAAGGTACAAGCCTCATGGTGTCCCATCTCTCCTAGACTGATATGAATATCTCTGTGCCACGACAATCGATCGAGAGAATAGACTTAATTTGTGCACAAGTTGTCCAAGACCAATGCATGATATGCAACTTTTATCAAATAAAAATAATACAGAGCAGTATATAAATGTCAAGTAAAATATTTCTTTCTATATATCATTCTTTCAAATCATAAAGTTGTAGCTCTGTTCTTCCTTTCTTTCATTCTGATTGCTATGTCGTGATCTTTTCTTCTTCCTTTTGTATCATTTTCTTACAAATAGTATAAGATTTTTCTGTACACTTCTATCTTCACAGCATACGATAACGAAAAATAAAATCATTCTTTCTTTAACAAGCATGGCAACAGTTCTCTTATTTGTATTCATACTATAACTTAAGTATGCAGTCATTATGTCTTTTTTTAACAAGTAGAGCAACAATTTTTTCATGTGTATTCATAGCCTATTACTTAAGCATCTAATCATTTTGTCTTTCTTTAACAAGTATAGCAACAGTTCATTATTAAAACTAGTCATGTTCACGTGCGTTGCACGTACACAAAAAAAATATAATATTGTTGAAAATTAGATAAAATTTTAAAATATATTAAATATTTTAAATATGATTTGAATATATTTAAATTAGGATTTGTTATATATATATATATATTCACTACAACAAAAAGACCTATTAATGACGTTTGATAAGTGGATTTCATGACAGCTGATAAAGAAGCGTCATCAAAGTTCAGCAAGACTCCATTCTATGACGGTATCCAGTAAAAACGTTATTGATAGTCTTTCAGTCATACGAGCATCATAAAAAAAAGTACCAAATTTTAAGTTAAAATCTCCGCTCCCCCGCACTTCTCCCGCACTTAAGAAAAAACCTATCCCTCATCCTCTCTCTTTCTCCTTCTTCTTCTCCTTCTCCCCCCGCTCCTCAACTCCCCAACTCGCCGAGAGATGATGGATTACGCTCGAGAGATGATGGATTTGAAGACTCTCATCACTCGCACGCTCGAGAAGAAGGGCATACTTGCCAAAATTAGGGTTTGTCCCTCTCTCTCATTTTTCTCAAATTAGGGTTTCTCTTCAAAAATTAGGTTTTTCTGATCGATGTATTCCTATGGGAGAATCTATATACAAAGGTTTCTTCCGGATCCCTCCATAGCTCCGGTACCGCAGGGGCAGCTGAAGCTAAGCTCGACGAGTTCCGTGGCCTCCTCGGCAAGCCGGCGGGCGACCCGCTCAAGATCGTCGGCATCGACGCGGGCGCCTGGGGCAGCGTCTTCGCCGCCCTCCTGCAGGACGGCTACGATCGGTTCCGCGACAAGATCCAGGTATGCATGTGGCACCGGCCGGGTCTACTGTTCTCTCAGTGATGGCCTATGACTATCCCCCTTCAAAGCTCAGCATCTACCTCTCCGATGATGCTAGCTCGATCCTCACATTCTATGGTCTATGGGAAGCTTCGCTCTTCGCAGAGCATTGGCTTCCTTACTACAAACAATACCAGGTAGAGCCAAGGTCCCCCGAGGCCTATTTCGCTGATCAGTCCTGCCCATCTGGAACTTCATACGCAAGCGAGTGGTCTTCTATGAAGGTACGGATGCACTCACAAAAGAAAACGAAAGCATTAACATTAAGAATTATATAGTTTTTTTGAGTTGTAACCAATCATAAAATATGTAGTTTAAGGTCTGCTTAGTAATGATATTTTTATCAGTTTTGGAAGTTCTTTGAGTCGACCGTTTATGAAGTGGTTTAAAAAATCTTGTTTGGTAATTTTTTTGAGTTACTGGTTTTGGTCGGCTTTAAACCTCCCCAATTAAACCTAGTGCGATATAGTTTTAAGTATCTTTGTAAACATTTCAAACCAGCTACTTCCTCCAAAATATAAGTTTTTAAAAAAAATTTGGTCCATAGTGAACAATTGCCATAAAATTTTGCGGTCCATTTGATGTGGTAAGTAATGCTTTGCTCTAAATATTTATGATTTACTATTTGTCGAACTATTTTGTGCTTGCAAGTTATATGCATGTATAAGCTATGGTTTGGGAGAACAATGATATAATATTTCTTTGAGAGGACTTTTATTTATATATGGACATATAAGTAAATTTACTGTTTGAGAACTTTCAGAACTGCTAGTTAATGGATTATCAAGCATGAGTTAGTTTAATTTAAAAGCAGCTCCTTAAAACCGTCTAATCCATACTTCAATTTACAGAAATTATATGAAAAGATGAGAGATCGTTTTGACACTGCCACTGCAATGGGCATGTTTCCTGAAGAATTCAAAACCTGCAAAGGATTTTCTCAGTGGAACCCAGGGATGACTTCCAGGAATCACCAATCCATCGTTCAGGCAAGTATAAAGTACCCAAAATCCTAACAATTTAACTAACACTGAGTTTAACTTCATTTCCTACTGTCTTTTTTTTCCTTTTTTTCCCCCCTTAAAATTTGTTCCTCCATCAGAATGTGCATCAGCTTTAATAATAAAAAGAGTAAGCATAAATACATTCTTGGATATCTTACTTTAACTTCACATCAATAAATATTACATACATTTGAGCAAAAAAAATTACTGCTCAGAGTTGGGGAAAAAAAGATTTAAAATATCAATTTCCTTACAAGTTATATTATGTGCACCAACACTATGACTGAATATGTATCACATGCAACTTTGTTCCGAGTCTTCCGACAGGCGACATGGCCCTTGCTAAATTTTCTAAAATTGTCATATTCCAAATCCGTATTTTTTGTGTTGAATCTAGTATTTGTGTCCATGCAAACTAGGAGACAAGATACGTGCCTATAAGTTTCTAATCATGCTATTTGGATTTGTCAATATTAAAAGATTTGATTTTCAAGATATATGGGTCCCCTTCAATATATGCCGCTTCTCAAGATATTTCTTTCTTTATGTCGATGCTGCCTCTATATCAGTTTTTGGGCATCATGTGCAGGTTTTTGACATTTATGTTGGCTTTGTTGCTGCAAACCTGGCAATGATGACTTATTCATGAATATTTCATCTTGTGCAATTTATTGAGCATCATGTATAGGTTTTTGACATTGATGTTGGCTTTGAGTATACCTTTGTTTGGGATTTAGTTTCAGTTGTATTTTTTTATGGCTTCGACTTTTAACTTCTCTTTGAGTATCACCGGTTTTGAGTATCACTGGATTTGGTAAATTTGGGATTGGAAATTGTAATGCCTGTGGTTCGTATTGCGTATCTTGGTATACGTATACGTAATTTGACCCGTATTGCATGTCCTCCTGCTTGATTTATTCTAGCATTTCATTAGCTGGTTTATTCTTGGGTTGGTTCGGCTGGCTTGGTTTGCTTGGTTCATCATGAACCAAAGGTGAACCCCCACCTACCACCTCCTCACCATTTATTAACCCACTCCCTTCTCTCTCTTCTCATTAATTCCCTCCATTACTTCTTCTTCTCCACCATTACTTCTTCAACCACCAGGAGAGTAAGAAAGAGAGAGCTTAGGCAAGTGTATCTTGCTTCATGGAGAAACTTCGTTTTTATTGTTCCATTCTCTTCCTCTTGAGATTCTAACACACTTTAGTACTTAGCATTTTTAATTTCCATGGTTTAAATTGGGTAGATCTAAGTTTATAGTATTTTCAGATTTCTTGGGTTTTCATCTACTTAACATTATTATTTTCAAGTTTTGTTGGTTCCATGTTGTAGAGCATTTCATTCTGCCCTATTTTGACCTATGGAAGTCTAGATTTGGGCTTAGAATGAGGAAATTATGGAGCCTTGAAGTCAAGGACTTCATGGCTATTCTTCTCGGATCAGTGGAGAAGAAGAACAGTTTTCGAAGCCGCATGGTAGCCTTAGCCGCATGACTTTCATGCGGCAAGTCTCCATCGCCGCATGGCCTTGTTGGTCTCCCAGCCGCATAAGCTAATCACCCCCGCAGCTGCATAAACTTTTGTCGCATGAGACTCCATGATTCAGCCGCATGAACTTTGCCTTCAGCCGCATGAACTCATTCATTCCCAGCCGCATGAGAGGTTCTTCGCAGCCGCATAAGGCCTAGGCTATCTCCAGTCGCATATACCTATTGATCCTCCAGCCGCATAAGGCTTGCTCCCCGCGAGCCGCATAAGCTGCCCTTGGACCTCAGCCGCATAAGACTCCTATCTTTACAGCCGCATAAGGTTGTCATCCCGCTGCCGCATGGGCCCTTCCACCCGCAGCTGCATAAGCTTGAGTTCTCGCTGCCGCATGCGTCCCCTTCCTTCCCCATCCGCATGCACCTTCCCTTATTCCAGCCGCATGAGCGCGCAGTCCCCAGCTGTATAAGCGTGCATGTCCTCTGCCGCATGGCTCCTTCTACAGTCTCGTTCACTTTATTATTATTATTATTATTAGTAGTAGTAGTAGTAGTATTATTAAAATGCCTCATATATGTCTATGTCATGTAATTTTGACATAATTCATGAACACGATAGTGGCCCGCCGTGGTGCACTCTCGACAAGCAAACTGACATGATATATCATGACATACTGTTACGACAGCTAGCCTGACACGACAAGTATGAATGACTTGGACACCGTGGGCGATTGAGTTTGTACAAATAAATCAGTACTGTCTTGGAACATGTCTAGGGTGGGGATCCCTGAGTACCACGGTCAGGGATACCTACAGTAATTGACTAAGGCTAATAAACTAGAATAATTCAGTAGACATGAATAGATTCCCAGCTACAGGCAATTCCGTCATCTGGGCGCATTAAGTGGACTTGTAGCCTACCGACGAATAGGGCACATTTCCAGTACACAGTCATGTGGTGCACCCTTCATAAATGGACATTCGACCCGGAAAATCAGATGGTCTGCAGGGCTTGTGGCTGTTGGGATAATCTCATTGTATCTTGATAGTAACTAGGCCTGTGATAACCCTAGTTAGTTAAAGTATCAAGCCGTACTTATTGCTTGGCCGTGATTGATTGGATAGAGTCCAGCCTAGTCTAGTTTATCGTGATCCGGTACAAGATTGTATCATGACATGATTTCTTGTATCGATAAATGATGGGATACCAAGTTCTGTTCAGATGAAGGATTACATCCCTGATCCTTATTTGGTTTAACGGTTGTAACTTGGCTATCTGAATAGTTCCATGGTTATCTTATCATATATCGTCCTGCTTATTGAGCCTACCTTAATAATAAAGATCGGGGGTCCAGTTCTGTTCAGGCGAAGGGTTACAACCTCGGTCCTTGTTTGGTTTAAGGGTTGTAACCTGGCTCCCGGAGCAGTTCTGTGTTCTCTCTTCGTTTATTGTCTTATTGTACCCCATGCCATGCTCGTCATGTTTTACTTCCCTTTAACAGTATAATTAATTATTCATACTGGCCTTAGCAATAAAGATCAGTGGTCCAGTTCTGTTCAGGCGAAGGATTACAACCTCGGTCCTTGTTTGGTTTAAGGGTTGTAACCTGGCTCCCGGAGCAGTTCTGTGTCCTCTCTTCGTTTATTGTCTTGTTACCTTACCAATAGTATTTGAGACGGGTTTCTATTCATGTGAAGGGTTACAACCCCGGTTCTTGTTTGGTTTAAGGGTTGTAACCTGGCTACTTGAATTGTTTCTTCGTACTCAGTTTACTGTTGATTATCTCTATTGTTATCAGTTCTTTATTTATTATTTATCTTTAATATTCTATTGTGATATGCTGATTTTAGTTCCTAAGTGAAGCCTCCTTTGTGGTACTTGCTCTTTCTGGGGTCTGACCCAGCTGATTTTATATGGCCAGATATCGGAGCAGCTCCAGAGGATCTACCTACCTTCCAGCCAGATGGTGACCACTAGGCGTAACCCTGGCAACGAGTGGGTTTCTTTTGTTCTTCCACTTTATTGTAAAATTATTCTTTTGAGGCGTTTAGCCGACGAGCACTTGTTAGCTCGGTTGTACCTTTATTTACTGTCTGCCTACAGGCTGTAACATGATTGACAGATCCTAGGGTTGATCATGTATGACTAAACTCTTGCTAGTCCTGACATTTTGTAACGACTAGCTTCATGATCAGCTAAATATGTAATATTTGAAACGTCTTACTATTGTATATTTGGTGGTCTTACATCTTGTAACATTTACTTACTTGCTTGTGATTGAGACAATAGGCTTGTTCATGACCATAGGAGACTGATGGATTGTAGTTAAACCCTCATGTATCTAGACAGCCGTGACCGTATAGCGAGGTGTGTTGCACTTCAATATACGTAGCTGGCTATATCTGCCCCCGCTCTCCAGTATTCTGGTTCTGATGCGTGACATGGTTTAAGTGGTGGCCCATGCAGGTCTTGTAAATCAAGATATGTGAGGGTTTACCGAATAGATGTCTCAATCAGTACTCGTCTTTGATCTTGCTCGTATCTTCTAAATCTCCTGTAATCTTGACCTGATCACATGCTTGTATCGTTGATCTGTCCTGGTCCTTCCTTATTGTTCCCTATGTCGTCTTCTTCAGCGGCATTGTTCCTAGACCTACCTATCAGCAAGGCGGAGCACCTCCTGCGGACCAGCAGCAACCTGGAGATCAAGCCCAACATTCAGAAGTAGCCTCCAGAGTCATGTCTACTGGAGGAGAGTCACCAGTTCAGCCCGTCCAGCCTGCGGAGCCTGATGATGGCACTTTGGTGGGTCTCATCAGGTCCCTATTAGCTTCCCAGGATCGTCGCGGAGATGCCTTGCACCAGGCGGTGGCAGACGCTTTGACCAGAGGAGGTCATCAGGGTAATAGTGCGGCCAACAGCTTCAAGCGCTTGAACCCTCCCTTCTTCGACGGCAGTGAAGATGCGATCGCTGCAGATGCATAGCTTCAGGACACAGAGGTGATTCTAGAAGCAGCCAGAACTCCAGAGAACGAGAAGGTGGCCGTGGTGCGCCTGCAGTTACTAGATCTTGCCCGCAGCTGGTGGGCAGCGCAGGCCGATGGATTAGTGGCCCATATTTTATGGGCAGTATTCAGGAAAAGATTCCAGACCAAGTACTTTGATGTTGTAGCTCGGTACGATCTGCAGACGAGGTTCACCAATCTGAAGCAGATAGGCAGGACGGTCGATGGATATGCGGTCGAGTTCTCCAGGCTTAGTCGGTTTGCTCCCACCTTGGTGGCAACCGAGTTCGATAGAGCCCAGCGGTTCCAGCAGGGACTTCACCTGGAGATTTTGTTGGCGGTGGAGCAGTTTGAGCATCATACTTTTGATGCAGTATTGAGAGCAGCTCGGAGGCATGAGTATACCTCCCAGATGATCGTGGATAGGACCGGAGGCCGGAAGCGATCTCACGGCCAGACGAATCAGTCATCAGCACCAGTCCCGGCAGCCAGGGCTTTGACCATTGGAGCTCCGAGGCGGGCGGCCTTAGTGACGTCGGTTCAACATTCCACCCCGACGTACCCTCAGTAGCAGAAGCAGAAGCAGTCTTCCGTAGTGGGATGTTCACACTACGGGAAGCCAGGGCATGTGATATCAGAGTGTCGCAGAGCACAGGGTTTGTGCTTGGTTTGTGGTGCCCCGGACCACAGGATTGGGAACTGCCCGAACAGGGGGAGTTCATCAGCATTCTCTAGTCCTTCAGTTAGAGGACCAGCACCAGTCCAGCATCAGCAGCAGCAGCAGCTGCAGTACCCGTTCCCGAGGCCATTGCCGACGCAAGCCTAGGCATTCCAGTAGCAGAGACCGCAGCAGTATGCCCAAGCCCAAGCCCTGATCCTGAGCAGGCGGAGAAATTTTCAGCAGAGGGGACCCGCACCAAGATGACATGGTCAAGTGCTTGCTTTGACCATGGAAGAAGAAGGAATAGCACCAGGTGAGGTAGTGGCAGGTACTATTCTCGTCAATACCTTTCCAGCTTCAGTATTATTTGACTCTGATGCATCGTATTCATTTATGTCTGCACGATTCGCGACACGGGTAGGATTGGAGCCCGAGTCATTATTAGTAAGGCTCAATATACTTACTGGTAACAGACTTGTGGGAGTAGATAGAGTATTTTCCTCGTGTCGGATCGTAGTTAGCGGTAGAGAATTCCCTGCTAGATTGATAGAGTTTCCGATGGCCGACTATGATGTGGTCTTAGGGATGGATTGATTGAGGGACCAGTATGCTAGGATAGAATGCCACATTGGCAGGGTTATTTTTAGCATTCCAGGCGAGCCGAAGTTTTCCTTCTCCCGAGGCGAAGTTGAACCTTCTTCTTCCGTATTGCGAATGGCAGTAACAGCAGTACAGTTACCTCGGATAGTCGAAGAGTTTCCAGATATTTTTTCAGAAGAGCTTCCAGGGATGCCCCCATAGAGAGAGATAGAATTCACCATCGACTTGATTCCCGGGACAGCCCCAGTGTCAGAGAGAGTCTACAGAATGGCACCGTCAGAATTGGAGATATTGTACAAGATGATTGAAGAACTCAGAACCAAGGGATTCATTCGTGCTAGTGGATCACCTTGGGGAGTTCCGATGCTTCTTGTGAAAAAGAAGGATGGTACGTCCAGATTATGTGTATATTATCGTACCTTGAACTCAGTGACAATCAAGAACAGATACCCTCTCCCGAGGATAGATGACTTGTTTGATCAACTCAAGGGGGCAGCAGTATTCTCGAAGATCGACTTGCGGTCAGGATACCATCGGATCAGAGTCAGAGAGCAGGACATCCCGAAGACAGCTTCCAGATCTAGATATGGGCATTTTGAGTTCCTTGTGATGCCATTTGGAGCAACCAATGTGCCGACAGTATTCATGGACCTCATAAATCGTATCTTTATGCCTTATTTGGATCAGTTCGTGATTGTGTTCCTAGACGACATCCTAGTCTACAGCAAGAGTGAAGCGGAGCATGAGCAGCATCTCCGTATGGTTCTTCAGATTCTCAGGGAGCACCAATTGTATGCCAAGTTTCGTAAATACGAGTTCTGGCTCGATCGTATTTCATACTTGGGTCATATCATCACCAGAGGAGGAGTAGAAGTGGATCTCCAGAAGATCGTGGCCATTGAGTCGTGGCGAGTGCCTAGCACAGTGGCAGAAATTTGTAGTTTTCTTGGCTTGGTCGGCTACTACCGGCAATTTGTTTCAGATTTTGCTCGAATTTCAGTGCCATTGACCCAGTTAACCCGCAAGGATGTACAGTTTTCTTGGACAGCAGAGTGCCAGGATTCTTTTGAGAGGTTAAAGCGAGGCTTGATGACGGCTTCTATTCTCACGCTTCCAGATGGAACCGAAGGATTCTTAGTGTATTATGATGCTTCGGGCAGAGGTTTAGGATGTGTTCTGATGCAGCATAGGAAGGTAATAGCTTATGCGTCACGACAACTTCGTGATCATGAGAAGAATTATCCAACCCATGACTTGGAGCTGGCAGCAGTAGTGTTTGCACTTAAGCTTTGGAGGCACTACTTGTATGGAGATAGGGTTGAGATTTTTACCGATCACAAGAGTCTGAAGTATGTGTTCACCCAGAAGGATCTTAACATGCGTCAGAGGAGATGGCTAGAGCTGCTAGTAGATTATGATGTCAACCTGCAGTATCATCCAGGAAAGGCCAACGTTGTTGCAGATGCATTGAGCAGGAGAGCCGGAGTTTATTTCCTAACAGGGCAACCAGAGCTGTTAGAAGATCTTCAGAAGATGGGTATAGAAGTTGTTCTATGCAAGTTCAATCCACTATAGTCGAGAGGATCCGGATGGTGCAGTCAGCAGATTCTAAGCTTCAGCGACTCAGAGCTGAGTGTGAGGCAGGAAGAAGACCAGAGTTATGTATCCTTGAAGACGGTACACTTCGACATGGGAAGCGTCTTTGTGTACCCAGCGGAGATATCAGACAGGAGATCATGGCAGAGGCTCACAGTTCGCAGTATTCCATTCATCCCGGTGGCACGAAGATGTACCGTGATATCCGTCAGCACTTTTGGTGGAATGGCATGAAGAGGGAGATAGCCCGGTTTGTCTCTCGGTGTTTGGTTTTCCAACAAGTTAAGGCTGAACATCAGAGGCCAGCTGGACTTCTTCAGCCCTTGCCGATTCCAGAATGGAAATTGGAGCATGTGACCATGGATTTCGTGACTGGCTTGCCTAGATCCCCGGCAGGCAGAGACGCTATTTGGGTTGTCATAGACAGGCTTACGAAGGTGGCTCACTTTCTCTCATTCAGAGTTGGTCAGTCGACGACCCAGCTAGCAGAGATGTATCTCCGACAGATCGTCAGGCTTCATGGTGTTCCAGTCAGTATCACCTCGGACAGATATTCCAGATTTACGTCGCATATTTGGCGTAGCCTGCAAGAGAGTTTGGGGACTCGCCTCCAGTTCAGCTCAGCATATCACCCACAGACAGATGGTCAGTCAGAGCGTACCATACAAACCTTGGAAGACATGTTGAGATCTTATACACTCGACTTCGATGGTTCGTGGGAAGATCACCTGTACATGGTGGAGTTCTCGTACAACAACAGTTTCCAGGCCAGCATCCAGATGGCACCATTCGAGGCACTGTATGGCAGGAAGTACAGATCCCCGCTAGCATGGGATGATGTTGGAGAGAGGCAGATGCTTGGTCCAGAAATGATTGCTCAGACCGTTGAAGTGGTCAGGAGAGTCAGAGATCATCTTCGTGTTGCCCAAGATCGCCAGCGTCATTGGGCCGATTCTCATCGGCGTCCCCTTGAATTCTCGGTCGGCGACCATGTATTCCTGAGGATTTTGCCTAACCGTGGCGTCATTCGTTTCGACGTACGGGGAAAGCTTACTCCTAGGTATATAGGACCATTCGATATTCTGGAGCGAGTAGGAGATGTATCCTATTGTCTCACCCTTCCATCGTCGTTACGTGAGGTACATGACGTATTCCATGTATTCTAACTGCGACGGTATATCCCAGACCCGAGCCACATCCTGGATTTTTCGGAATTGGTTGTTGGTACCAACCTTTCGTATGAGGAGAGGCCCGTGTCTATATTGGACCGAAGAGAGAAGATACTCAAGAACAAGACTATTAAATTAGTCCGTGTTGCTTGGGGTCATCACTCCTTGGGTGATTCAACGTGGGAGCGTGAGGATGATATCCGATCGCGATATCCTGACCTGTTTGACTCGTGAGGTATAATATCTTTCTTATGCAGGTATAATATCTTTCTTATGCCTCATGCCTTCGATTCCTTGCTTGCATGAATAATTACTTGATTGCTTGATTAGTATAGCTTGTCTGTGAATAGTATAGCTTGTTCTTGTCCCTCTAGCCTCTTAATTCAATTTCGAGGACGAAATTCTTTTAAGGTGGGTAGAGTTGTAATGCCTGTGGTTCGTATTGCGTATCTTGGTATACGTATACGTAATTTGACCCGTATTGCATGTCCTCCTGCTTGATTTATTCTAGCATTTCATTAGCTGGTTTATTCTTGGGTTGGTTCGGCTGGCTTGGTTTGCTTGGTTCATCATGAACCAAAGGTGAACCCCCACCTACCACCTCCTCACCATTTATTAACCCACTCCCTTCTCCCTCTTCTCATTAATTCCCTCCATTACTTCTTCTTCTCCACCATTACTTCTTCAACCACCAGTAGAGTAAGAGAGAGAGAGCTTAGACAAGTGTAGCTTGCTTCATGGAGGAACTTCGTTTTTATTGTTCCATTCTCTTCCTCTTGAGATTCTAACACACTTTAGTACTTAGCATTTCCAATTTTCATGGTTCAAATTGGGTAGATCTAAGTTTATAGTATTTTTAGATTTCTTGGATTTTGATCTACTTAACATTATTATTTCCAAGTTTTGTTGGTTCCATGTTGTAGAGCATTTCATTCTGCCCCATTTTGACCTTTGGAAGTCTAGATTTGGGCTTAGAATGAAAAAATTATGGAGCCTTGAAGTCAAGGACTTCATGGCTATTCTTCTCGGATCAGTGGAGAAGAAGAACAGTTTTTGAAGCCGCATGGTAGCCTTAGCCGCATGACTTTCATGCGGCAAGTCTCCATCGCCGCATGGCCTTGTTGGTCTCCCAGCCGCATAAGCTAATCACCCCCCGCAGCAGCATGAACTTTTGTCGCATAAGACTCCATGATTCAGCCGCATGAACTTTGCCTTCAGCCGCATGAACTCATTCATTCCCAGCCGCATGAAAGGTTCTTCGCAACCGCATAAGGCCTAGGCTATCTCCAGCCGCATATACCTATTGATCCTCCAGCCGCATAAGGCTTGCTCCCCGCGAGCCGCATAAGCTATCCTTGGACCTCAGCCGCATAAGACTCCTATCTTTACAGCCGCATAAGGTTGTCATCCCGCTGCCGCATGGGCCCTTCCACCCGTAGCCGCATAAGCTTGAGTTCTCGCTGCCGCATGCGCCCCCTTCCTTCCCCAGCCGCATGCACCTTCCCTTATTCCAGTCGCATGAGCGCGCAGTCCCCAGCTGCATAAGCGTGCATGTCCTCTGCCGCATGGCTCCTTCTACAGTCTCGTTCACTTTATTATTATTATTATTATTAGTAGTAGTATTATTAAAACGCCTCATATATGTCTATGTCATGTAATTCTGGCATAATTCCTGAACACGATAGTGGCCCGTCGTGGCGCACTCTCGACAAGCAAACTGACATGATATATCATGATATACTGTTACGACAGCTAGCCTGACACGACAAGTATGAATGATTTGGACACCGTGGATGATTATGTTTGTACAAATAAATCAGTACTGTCTTGCATCATGTCTAGGGTGGGGATCCCTGAGTACCACGGTCAAGGATACCTACAGTAATTGACTAAGGCTAATAAACTAGAATAATTCAGTAGACATGAAGAGATTTCCAGCTACAGGCAATCCCGTTATCTGGGCGCATTAAGTGGACTTGTAGCCTACCGACGAATAGGAAATATTTCCAGCACACATTCATATGGTGCACGCTTCATAAATGGACATTCGACCCGGATAACCGGATGGTCTGCAGGGCTTGTGGCTGTTGGGATAATCTCATTGCATCTTGATAGTAACTAGGCCTGTGATAACCCTAGTTAGTTAAAGTATCAAGCCGTACTTATTGCTTGACCGTGATTGATTGGATGGAGTCCAGCCCAGTCTAGTTTATCGTGATCCGGTACAAGATTGTATCATGACATGATTTCTTGTATCGATAAATGATGGGATACCAAGTTCTGTTCAGATGAAGGGTTACAACCCCGATCCTTGTTTGGTTTAAGGGTTGTAACTTGGCTATCTGAATAGTTCCATGGTTATCTTATCATATATCGTCCTGCTTATTGAGCCTACCTTAACAATAAAGATCGGGGGTCCAGTTCTGTTCAGGCGAAGGGTTAACCTCGGTCCTTGTTTGGTTTAAGGGTTGTAACCTGGCTGCCGGAGCAGTTCTGTGTCCTCTATTCGTTTATTGTCTTATTGTACCCCATGCCATGCTCGTCATGTTTTACTTCCCTTTAACAGTATGATTAATTATTCATACTGGCCTTAGCAATAAAGATCAGTGGTCCAGTTCTGTTCAGGCGAAGGGTTACAACCTCGGTCCTTGTTTGGTTTAAGGGTTGTAACCTGGCTCCCGGAGCAGTTCTGTGTCCTCTCTTCGTTTATTGTCTTGTTACCTTACCAATAGTATTTGAGACGGGTTTCTATTCAGGTGAAGGGGTACAACCCGGTCCTTATTTGGTTTAAGGGTTGTAACCTGGCTACTTGAATGGTTTCTTCGTACTCAGTTTACTGTTGATTATCTCTATTGTTATCAGTTCCTTATTTATTATTTATCTTTAATATTCTATTGTGATATGCTGGTTTTAGTTCCTAAGTGAAGCCTCCTTTGTGACACTTACTCTTTCTGGGGTCTGACCCAGCTGGTTTTGTATGGCCAGATATCGGAGCAGCTCCAGAGGATCTACCTACCTTTCAGCCAGATGGTGACCACCAGGCGAAATCCTGGCAACGAGTGGGTTTCTTTTGTTCTCCCACTTTATTGTAAAATTATTCTTTTGAGATGTTTAGCCGACGAGCACTTGTTAGCTCGGTTGTACCTTTATTTACTGTCTGCCTACGGGCTGTAACATGATTGACAGATCCTAGGGTTGATCATGTATGACTAAACTCTTGCTAGTCCTGACATTTTGTAACGACTAGCTTCATGATCAGCTAAATATGTAATGTTTGGGACGCCTTACTATTGTATATTTGGTGGTCTTACATCTTGTAACATTTACTTACTTGCTTGTGATTGAGACAATAGGCTTGTTCATGACCATAGGAGACTGATGGATTGTAGTTAAACCCTCATGTATCTAGACAGCCGTGACCGTATAGCGAGGTGGGTTGCACTTTAATATACGTAGCTGGCTATGTCTGCCCCCGCTCTCCAGTATTCTGGTTCTGGGACGTGACAGAAATATCTATTGAATGGCTAAATGGTTTATTTTGTATCAGTGGCTTTGAGTTTCATGCTCTGTTCTTTTGAATGTGGCTTGGGTTATATTTGTCAGGATCATGCTTTGCTCTTTTGAGCATTTTGAGTAACCCTTCAAGCACAGTTTGAGTATCCATTCAAACACAGTTTGAGTATTCCTTCTCTTTGAGTATCACCCTAGTTTCATGTTCTTAGATTTTGTTTTTCAATGGGCTATGATGATGAATGATTGCCTAATTTTGATTAGGCAAAAGGATTTGATATTAGTAGATGAGTATCATTTTTTGAGTATCTTTGAGTATCACTTCATGATGGATACTTGGCTTTGAGTATACTTTTGAGTATTAACTTCTACTTTTGAGTACCCAGGTTCTTTGAGTATTAACTTCTCTTTGAGTATCACTGGCTTTGAGTATACTTTTGTTTAGGCTTTAGTAACACTTGGATTTGAGTATCACTTGGCTTTGTGGAAAAATTGTTGCTAACTCTTCGTATGCTGCCTTCTGTATGCAGTATCAGTTTTTGCAAACTTTTGAGTATTTTTGTCAGTGTATGGTTTTAGTTCAGTAACTTTTGCAGCATTGGTACGATGAAATATGAACCATGTACACAAATATCTGAGCCCAATTTTTTATATATTAAGATTTAATTATTATTATTATTATTACATTAATATGCTTGATCATGTGGATAGACTTAGACTGGTTTGTTATGTGAAAATTTGGAGACTTGTTTGTAAACAGGAAATTTCTCTTGCTGCTATTATTGGAGAATCAAGATGGTTGCATTATTAATTGCCTTGGAGAATCAAGATGATGTCAAGCATGTTTCTCTTGATGTTGCTTGTTCAAGGATGGTATACCATACATCTGCTCGTTCAGTAATTTGGACTCAGCAGTATTATTTATTTATCATTATGTTATGTTCAAGGACTCCACTGTAGCTTTGGAGTTGTCTTTTTATACTTCTGGACTTGATATATTTATAAATACTCTTGCAATTTGCAGGATTTACAGGTTAAAGCTTCACCTCATGCTTAGACCACTTCTCTACACACTGATCCTGCTATCATTCAGGTGGTTGTCAACAGTTACTCTTGTATACATTCAAGTCACCAATGAAATGGAGATGGAGAAATGTAGAATGGTAGCTAAAGTACTCTATTTTGAGACAATGAAATGTAGCTAGCTTAAGTACTCTATATCTGTGAGATGTTTATGTACCCTATTTTGAGACACTGAAATGGAGAATGGTACTTTATATTACATTTCAATGTTTTGTTATGAATATGGTTCAAAGTGGTTGTTTTCGAATTGAATTGAGAAGTATTTGGAATGTAATATATAACATGCAGTATAGAGCGTTATAAATGTGATACAATGACCATATACAGATCATCTATTCATAACGCTTTGAAAATAAACCATAGCATAAATTCAACCTATTAATGACGGTTTTGGAAGAATTATTTATGACGCTTTAAAAACATTTATAACACCGGTTTTCATAACGCTTGGATTGAAAGAAAAAAAAAAAGCGTCATGGATTGTAATTAATGACGCTTTTTAGCCGTCATTAATAAATTTAGAATTTTGGATATGTGTAGATAATAACATGTACTTAGTTCAAATATAATTCGAATATTGAATATATTTTAGGATTGTTATATGTTTAGTTAGAATGCTTATTTTTTTAACTATGTGAGGAGGAGATACCTACACGATAGTTAGAAAGATTTTTGGTATAATAGTAGAGATAGAGTCTATGAAATTGTTATCTTTCTTTACCAATTATAGCAACAGTTCTTTCAATTGTACTAACAATCTATGATTCAAGCATTTAGTTCTTTTCTTTTAACAGCATACAATACAGAGTCTATAAAATTGTTCTTTCTTTCTTTAACAAGTACAACAACAGTTCAATATTGATATAGTCTATGAAATTATTCTTTTTGGGTTTATTATTAATCATGAAATAATTAATCATAAATCGAAGTTTTGCCCACTCATATATGATGAAACGTTTTTTCTCCCAACAAGGGAGCTCTTATTGAAAGGTTTCCTCTTACTTAAGCTAGCAAACCGACATCCATAGCAATATAATGTCACCGCTAGGAGCCGGACAATACAATCTTCGTGTCTGTTATAGTAGTTGCATCGTGAAATCTAAGTCACCCATTGGACTTAGAATTAAATAATTAACTAATTTATTTAAAAAAAAGGCTTGTATTAAATTCAATAGTATATATAATAACCAATTCAACTGTCTAGAATTATACATTTCACAATCTTGTATGGATATGTATTTGATAATCCAAATAGTTGTCACTATAGCAAAATAAACAATCTCGTAAGTGATTTGATTATGGAATCCAATGCAATTTCTGAAATCATGTTGATTAGTGATCTGCTTACACTTCAGACTTTTGCGACTCAACACATTAAATAAAATTATATATTACTTAAACTAATTTTCTAAAAAATACTATACAATTTATAGTATTTATAGAAATCGAATTGATTAAGATATACAACAACAAAAAAGCATAAATATTTTCACGACTGCTTTCTGCTTTTAGTAAGATCAAAAAAATCATTTTTTGGTATAACCCCTATTTTGAACTGATTTTTACATAATAAACGGGATTTTGATACTAATACAAAGCCCAAAAACATTTGGATCAAGTTCAAAAAAAAAAAAAAAATGGCCTCATTGGAACTGGAAACACAATAAGAAAACAAAGAATGACACATAGCAAAGTAATTGGTTTTTAATGAAATAATTTAACTCAAACCAAAATCAGATTAATTAAGGGGTTTCTTGATTTCTTGATTTTGAAGACCCATTTACAGCCATCCTTAGGGGTGCAACTCGGACGGGTTGGGTCGGACTTGAGTTCAACCCGAGCCCAACTCGATGAATGATAATCCTAACCCGAGCCCAAGTCCAATCCGACCTCGGGTTCAACATATAAAGCCCAAAACCGAGCCCGGAGGAAACTCGGGTTGGGTCGGGTCCATCGGATTTATCAGACTATAATATGATATTTAAAATAATTTTAAATAAAATTAATATTAAACACATAATCAAATAGCAATTAAGCACCAATCATTACAAAATACAAACTAACATGAGATTTAGAAGAAGTTGAAGAATTTTGGTTGATAAATTTAGGATTTAAATTTTTTATTTAAAAAGTATGAAACAATATATATATATATATATATATATATATATATATATATATATATATATATATATATATATATATGGTTTATGTCGGGTTTTGGGTTATTTGGGTAACTCGAAACATGAACCCGAGTCCAACCTGATGTTTGGTCGGGTTCAAATATTTTAACCCGAACCCAAGCCCGAGCCCAAGTATCTTCAATCCTAGTCCAACCCATTGGCGGGTTTATCCGATCGGCCTCGGGTTTAGCCCGCCCAAGTTGCACCCTTAGCCAACCTTGTAGTAGATGGAGAAGGAACCAATACCTAAGTGGAGTTTTTCAAGAGATCATTACAACCGAACTCAAGTGGCTCTTGTGGTTACCGATGAGAGGTATACAACCCTAGCTGGGTGGTGGAAGATCAATGGTTCCAACTTGGTGGGTGTGTATCGGAGGAAAATAGTTTTATTTGGTTTAAATCGAACCGAATTAATCAAAACCGAATAAACCAAAATTCTAAAAGTTCAAAACCAAAACCAAACCGAATAAGCCAAAACCGAAATCGAACCGAACCAAATAATCAATACGTTTTATTCGGTTGAACAATTTCTATTATTTAATAGGTCGGATCCAAAGTTAGAATCGTGATTATATTATATTAAAAGTATAATTTTTATAGACATATTTGTTGAATTTTAAAGTTGTACACAAAGTTGGACAAGTTGTTAATCAAAGTTTGACTTTAAAACACACTAGTCTATGTGTATGTGCATAATTAGAATATCATAAGGTCAGTTGTCATTTTTTCGTCTTCTCCAGATGATTATTTATGTGTGTATGCTTTCTTTTTATAATGCCAAGAGATTCGAAGTACAAATTGTATTTTTTTTTTAAAAATTTCTATTGAGAATAATAATCTTTGAAAAATGGTAATGACAGAAAAATTTATTATCATTGGAACATAAAGAGTTGTATGGAAGCATGAAACTTGCATACAAATTTTATTGTTTCGACTCTTAAACATAAATGACATGCAAATTGACATGATAATATCATCTTTATAAAATACTCAAGGGTATTTTAGGAATTTAAAAGTTTCACCACCAAGTTTTCATATTATATAGTAGATTAGATACACAAGATTATTTTCAAAATATACACATTTTTTAATCACAAAATATGTATGAAAATGAGAGAATTTATATAATTGTACATGTCTTATTTAGTTTTCGATTTTGAAACGAAACCGAAACCCAAAACCGAAATGGAATAAAAAAATTTAGTATTTTCAAAACCGGACCAATTTGTTTTAAACCGAACTGATTCGATTTTTGGTAGGGGTGTAAAATGGACAAAGTAGTCCGTTGTCCGTACGTGTCCGGCTCGATAAATGGTTCGACCGTGGACCGTCCGATTGATTAACGAACAGAACTTGAACATTTTTTTTGGTCCGTTTAAAAATCAGATCCGAACACAGTCATATCCATGTCCGGTCCGAATTTGTCCGCGAACCGTCCGATAATAGAGACTCATTTTGGTTTTGCATCAATTATGTCATATCATTTTGGTTTTGCATCAATTTTTTGTTGTTCGGTCTCGATTTTCGTTAACCTTTTACCATTGTTTGTTGTATTCTATAACCTTCAATTGTATTATTTTTCAACTTGATGTTTTGTACCAACTATCAATGTATCTTGATAAATAATATCTTTCGATAATATATTTAATTTGTCCGTGGACCGTCCGATGGAATTAACGAACAGTGGTTGTCCGTGTCCGTCCGGTCCGAGCTCGAACAGTGAACTGTCCGTGTTCGTCCATCCGAACTCATTTTCATTATCGGACCGAACACGGACAGTGCATTGTCCGTGTCCGTCCGGCCCGTTTACACCCATAATTTTTGGTCCAAAACTGATAATGCTCACCCTTACATATGCTTGCCGGAACGAGTAACCGATAAAAGACACATTCAAGAGAATTATATATATATATATATATATATATATATATACATGTTACTGGGGTTATTTTCTGGAGAAAAAAAAAATTATTTTACATGTAACGCATATGAATAAAAATAAATGAGGATTGGAAAATTAAACTTAACAAATGCACAAGATATGGTCAGTAAAGGGCCTACACTGTATCATGCATTGTACCCAGGACCCCAGTAACAGCCTACCAGGCAAAATGATAACAGAGATCTAAAAATAAATTGTAGTATGTATTATATAACCAAATCTACTATACCAAAAAAATATACCAGAAACTCGCATATCTCAGTATCAATATCAAGTATGCATCATTATCATAAACAAAAATCCCTAAAACAGCTGAAAAAGAAAATAACACATTAAGAAACTGAAGCCCCATTTGGTTCACTTTAATGTAATCATGATCGTAATATAATCAAATAATAATAATAATTTTTTTCTAATTGATTACATTGCGATTACGAGTACGGAAATGCTTTCTTGCCCGCAGGCGGGCCAGCCCGCCCGCCTGCGTGGCACTCTCCCATTGGCCCCTCCCCTGTTAGCATGGGGCCCGCGCCATTGACTGGCCAATGGGAGAGGGCCACGTGGCGGGCGGGCTGGCCCGCCCGCGGGCCAAATAGCAGTCCCGTTACGAGTATACCAAACGAGGCCTGAATAGCTTATTAAGAAACCATGAACGACAGAATCCTCCCCAAGTACAAGTCAAAGAAGATTCATCTTGTAAGAACAGGCAATCTCTGTCTTTCAATACAATTACTACCCCCTTACTTGCATACTTCCTAATTCCTTTCACGAGAAAATAATAATAAAAAGTTTTATTCTTCACAAATTGCAACATCAATCATACAAGTAAACAAAGACAGAGACACAATTTCTACTCAATTAGATAGCTTAGCTCTAAACCCATTGAATGTATTCCACCCTTCAAACCCAACCAACAAAATAGAAAAATATTCCAAACTAATAGAAAATCATATATAAAACTTGGGGTGGGGTGGGGTGGGGGGGGGGGGGGGGGGGACAAGTAGTTGACCACAAAAGTGGTATGGAATAGATACTGCACATGAGATATATTATAAGAACATGGTAACACAGTATGCCATCTTCATACATGTATCATGTTCACAATGTAAACCTACAACTTGACCATGAACTGAGATCTACTATGAGCAAGCTACATAACCTCAAGAAGCAGCAGTAGTCACCTCCCCAATGGGCTTGACATCCAGTAGAAAAAAGAAGTGAAGAAATGGATATTTATGCCTACTAATATACAATAGCACAGGGATTTCCCATTAAAGAGCATAATGCCCTAAAATATTCCTCCTAGTATGTTCAAAAACAAATAGCTACAGCAATAGTCCATCCCTTCATTTTTCATCTTAAATCCATAAAAAAAAAACATCTCAACGAAGTAACTGGTTTCTGGATAGAATATGGGTTATTTACACTAACCTCCCCTATGTTTTTGGTTTATTAAACGGACCTCCCTTATTTTAAAAATAAGAAAAAATTTGAGTTGCACCCCACTTTATTTATCATAATTCAAGGTGCACCCCACTACTTTAGCATAATGTACAAACCCCCCACTTCCATCAAAAACTAACGGTCAACTCTGTTGACCATTAATTTTTGACCAAAATACCCCTAGCAAATTATCATTATTACCGGTCCCCCCTCAGCTTGGGAAGAGGAAAGGGGTATTTCGGTCAAAAATTAATGGTCAACGGAGTTGACCGTTAGTTTTTGACAGAAGTGGGAGAATTTGTATATTATGGTAAACTAGTGGGGTGCATATTGAATTATGGTAAATAAAGTGGGGTGCAAATCAAATTTTCTCTAAAAATAATTACACTAACGTCTCCTATGTTTTATGTTTATCACACGGGCCTTCCCTTCCCTATGTTTTATGTTTTACGGAAAGGGTTATTACACTAACCACCCTTACAACATAAAGGGGGAGGGGAGGTCCATTTAATAAACGGAAAACATAGGGGAGGTTAGTGTAAATAACCCATTGAATATACTTCTTCCATCAAAAGTTATAACCCCAGCACCAGCACCTGTATTATTTTTAGAACAACCTTGTAACCTTGCACATGTAAAACAAAGAAGTCCAATGTTGACCATTCTTATAACCACTAAGATATGGAACAAAACATCTTTAACTCTACTTCTCGTTTTTTACGTGCCAACTCCAGTAGCTTCCTTGACAATTCACCTCTCCATCAATTTCAACATTTATCATCAAAATAAAAACTGGAGGAAAGTTAACCCAAGCACCCACAACATGCACAAGTCCGTAAGTCACCTCTTAAGCCTCAAGATACAATGTAAACCATTGTAGTGTTACTTATTATAAAGTAAACCCCTTGTATACAAACATCAATCCTTATTGATCATCTCAGTATGTCTATTATATTGTCAAACTCAGATGCGTCTTTTAATCAATAGGATGTAGGACGCAACATCAAAGCCTTCATCCCAAAATTTAAGGGTCATCTACATGAATATTTTTTCTTAGTAAGGAGCATCTCTCTCTAACATTAGCATTATCAGTAACGTGTACCTATGAATTACCTATGAAGAAAAGGAATGCATAGAATGACATGACACAAAGTCCTCTCTTTACAATTTTCAACCCTACTGTATTCCATGCATGTATTTTACACAGTTACAATGATGAAAGGCTTCATGATGGATAAAAAAAAAAAAAATCAAATATGAATTTGAGAATCATATTTGTTGCCTATGGAGTTTAATGATGTAAATTAATATTCCAGTCATGCAGATCAGCTCCAAAGATACAAATGCATATGCCTACTTAGCTTTATAATTTATAACCTAATCGATGAAAGTATAGATAACACCCCAGGGAAATTTAACAATATAACGTGGAAGAATAATACACCTCTCGTAACTCAATCAATTCAACTAAAATCCATTCAAGCATCATCTTCTGTTCAACATTCTAGACTTCTCAACAGAAACAAGTCTTTATACAAGTCCTCTTTCTTTCAAAATAAAACGTCCATGTGTCACACTTCCTCATGTTCTCCTCCATACATCTTCCATCCTCACAAAGACTCGTTATCACATTCCACACATGTGATCTCAACATCCAATTTAAATTTACATATTAGGGAAGGCCTAATGCTATCTGATCTCTACATTGCAATAGCTACATTCAATGTTTTAAAAATCGCTAGGCGTTCTCGGTGCGGCGGAGGCCCACCTATTTTTATTTTTATTTTGAAAATTTTAGAAAATTTGAGCTTTGAAATTTCAAATTTCAATGTTCTAAAATCCAAATCCTATCTTAAAACCCAAACAAATATCCACAATACAACTAAGAATAAAAAAATTCAAAAAAATTCAAGAAATTCAAAAAATCAGCCGCCTAGGCATAGGGTCGCCTAGTCCACCGCCTAGGGTGTTTTTAGTGCGGGGGCCAACGCATAGCCCGATTTTTAGAACACTGGCTACATTGATAATTCATCCTACATTAAATTCACTTTTTACCATCACAAGGAAAAGGAGAGGAAAGTAAACCCAACCTCTGCAACAGCCATAATTCCTGCAGGCACCCTTCTAAGCCTCAAAATACAATGAAATTAGACCAATTTTATCTTAATCCTATAACAAATGCCAGTATTCGTAACTGGGGAAGTCCATAATTGAATATGTTCCTTTCCAATAATTATACATTCATCATACCCTTTAGCTTGGGGAGCAGATCAGCTGTCCCTGCTATTCAGTCACATTCCATGTCCCCTCTCTTTGATTTTTTTTCTTTTTTAAAAAAAGGTGGGACCCACCAAGCTATTTATTAGGGGGGACAGAAAATGGGACTGAATAACAGGGAGGGACAGCTGATCTGCTCTGTTTAGCTTGAGCCTTAGCACCACTTGTTTCTGCCTATGGAGGTATACCACATTGCTGAAGTCTCTAAAGAAACAAGATCACTTAGTGTTTTGAAAACTGTCTCCAACTCTTTTTTGCCCTTCTCTTCCCTTGTCCACTACCATGTCTCTCATTACTATTCTATTTTTGCACCTTTCTCTACCATGTTTTTTCTTTTTTAAAGAAGCTAAAGATAAATTGTACTCCTCCATGTTAAATCCAATAGCTACAGCGATAATGACTCATCAGTTTCAGCCTATTGAACATACATAAACAAGGAGCAGAGATATCAATTTCAACGCATTAGACAAACTTCACATGGAAGCAAATCCAAGATTTACTTTCTTATAAAGTTCCATCCTATATATGTGTTATTAATTAGTAGTAGGCACTACAATAAAACAAGACAATGACTTTATCCAACAAATTTGGGAGTGATCTAGGTGAGTACTTTTCCACTCCGATCCTTCAAGGGTATATTCTCACTAGGATTAGCATCAATCAGTAAACTGTGACCATGGAGGAAAAAATAATACATGTAATGGTACGAAGCAAAGTCTTCTCCACAGTTTTCAGCCCTATAAGGGGAAAAAGGTATAGACTGGTAGTAAAACCAATAGCAAAAAACATGAAAGAAGAGAGAAGGTTCATGGACAAAAATGTAAACCGAATGTGAATCTGAGAATAATATTTAAGGACTTTGGTGTTTAAGATGGAGTTAAGTTGTTTCATGCAAATCAACTCCAAAAATATAATAATATACATAACTTAGCTTTAGAGTTTATAGCCAAACAATAACAGTGAAATTGAAGAACATAAAGCAGAAGAGTGGTAAAATTTTCTCAACTCAATCAATTTAAAATCACACTGCCACAAGATCAACTATCTACGGAAAGAAGCCACAAAAGACAGGCTTCCAACGATCACTGTGCCTTATCGCTTCCAAAATTGTTTTGTAATTAATAACCACTATACTTTACTTCAAATAAGTCCTTTTCTTCTAAAAACTCGATCCATTTGAAATACAACACACCCTCACGTTGCCCATCCATCCATAACCATGTTATATCAAACCACTATTTTCTACATCTCAAGTCTAAATATAGTTCTTGTAAGGTCTCATATGATCTGACTTATAACCGTAATGTCATATTTCAATCAGAATATACTTGTGTGGAGGACATAAATCTAATTTGCTTGCTCCAATATAATCATTATATTAGAAGTTTGAAAACTTTCATATAGCCATACTAGTTCTGAAAGCCACATATCCAATCATATATATTTATCATTCTTTTGCCACCCACTTGTATACTTATGTATCCTGAGAATATAGTTCAAGTTCAAAGATAAAAGTAGATCTCACTATGTATTACGAATATGTATGCAAACTTCATACGCTATTGTCCTGAAAACGGCTATCTGCACTGCATAAGAAATAAGTTTCGGCCCGGGTTCCCAACTTCTTCACTTAATTGACATAAAAATAGATTCATGCATCCTGTAAGAAAACTCCATATTATATTAATAACCAACACTAATATTTCTCTTTTCATCACCAGCCTTAGTGAAGGAGAAATGTCTCAGGAATATCAATTTCCAGACATGATTCCAGCAGATAAGCCCTAATCTAATCTATTATTAAGTATTAACACTGTATACAACAAAAAGCGAGAGAGGTCAGGTATTGAAGTATATAATCCGAGTATGAAAGCATCAAACTATATTTCAGTGAAGTACTACCAAAGAGATGAATTCCTTTGGGTAAAAATTTCCCTACTACCCCACAAACAATAATGACCTTACTTCCCAAAGTTCACACTTACGGAAATTAAGAGATGAATTCCTTTGGGTAAAAATTTCCCTACTACCCCACAAACAATAATGACCTTACTTCCCAAAGTTCACACTTACGGAAATTAAAAATTAACTATAATTCACAAATCACAATTTTACTATGGAGGAAAAAAGAAGGATAGTCTACAATTTTAATTTAATTTATGTAGTTGTAAGACCCTTACAACCTTTCCATGTGCAAAGTGTAAGCACAAACAAGTTCATTATGTAAGGGAAACTCAAAAAGTTATCACTCATTAAGTAGCATTGTTTCACAGCTCACAATTTAATTAGAGAGAAATAAACATGGATAACATAAAACAATAACAAGCCAATTGTTATGCAAACACAATTGAAACATGAACATGCATTTGAAATATGAAAATGGTTCAAATAGAGAGATACAAAAATCAAACGAGAAAATGAGAGAAAAAGCCAGTGTTCTAAAAATCGCTAGGCGGACTCGGTGCGGCGGAGGTCCGCCTAGCGCCTAGCCCGCCTAGGCGGCCGCCTAGAATTTTTTTTTTTGAAATTTGAAATTTCAATGTTCTAAAATCCAAATATTATCTTAAAACCCAAACAAATATCCAAATACAACTAAGAATAAACAAAATCAAAAAAATCAAAAAAAAAAATAAAATCAAAAATCAAAAACCACGGCCGCCTAGGGGCGCCTAGGCCGATTTTTAGAACACTCGAAAAAGCTCACCTACCATTTTGACATTCCTTGAAATCACACAAGCAAATATAACAGGTTTGATGACTTCGACTAGATGAAAGAGAGACTGCTTAGAAATGAAAAGTAATTCTGAAGACATCATACTAGCAAATACATTACGTTTCCTAGGAACTCTCCCTAGTTCCTACTTCACAGCAATTCGACTTTGCCTAAACCCAAAAGAGCAAATACAATAACGGTGAGATTATACAGAAAATCCTCTATACGGCCTTCGACTTTGATTGAAATCACATAAAGAAAGACATCATGTTTGCTAGCTTTTAAGTTTAAAACTAAAATGCAATAATCTATGCATGCAAATCGCCTCTATAAATACAAATGAACATTGTATATCATGGCTTCACGGTTCCCGAGATTATAAGATGACTAGAATTAAAAATCGAATCAGTTTGCGTATTCATTTCAAGCAACATCCAACATTAAAACGTACTTAACCAAAGCTAGCAAGAGTGCATCATCACAAATCATTACTAATGCCAAAGGAAGGAACTAGAGCGTATAAATAATAACATGCCATCATAGAATGATTGAAGCACAACAGTAGCAGAAATATTGCATATAACAGTTATATAACCAGATCCATAGTATCACCAAGAAAGTCCTAAACCAAAACTCACCATATAACATAGTACCAATAGATTATTGATAATAACAGAAACTAAACCATCATATAAAATCGAGCATAGAGAGAGAGGGCGATGGAGGATTTCACCGGCCGCCGCCGCCCCCGGGCATTCCGAGAAGCATCTGGTTCTGGCGCGGGATGTACATGACGTTGGACGACCTCGAGAGCGTCGCGGCGATCTCCCTGGCGGCCCTCGATCCTCCTGAGCTCGAGGATCCCGGTCCCGACGGCGGCGGTGGCCTCGGAGATGAGGCGCGCGGCCTCGCTCTCGCCCTCGGCGCGGATGACGGCGGCCCTCCTCTCCTGCTCGGCCTTGGCGACGAGGAACTTGGAGCGCTCGGCCTCCTGCTGGGCGACCTGCTTCTTCTCGACGGCGTTGGAGAACTCGACGCCGTAGCTGAGGTGGGTGATGGCGACGTCGTCGAGGACGATGTTGAAGTCGCGGGCGCGGCGGACGAGGGAGTCGCGGACGAGGGCGGAGACGTGGGGGCGCTCGGTGAGGAGCTGGTCGGCGTTGAACTGGGCGACGACGGCCTTGAGGACCTCGTTGCCGATGGAGGGGAGGACCTTCTCGTCGTACTCGGTGCCGAGGGACTTGAAGATGGTGGGGAGCTTGTCGACGTCGGGGCGGGAGAGGAGCCGGAGGGTCAGGTTGACCATCTGGAGGTCCTTCGTGCCGGAGTTGGAGGCGAACGTGTGGGGCCGGGTGCGGATGTCGAAGATGTAGGGCTTCTGGAGCCCCGGGATGAGGAAGTGGGTGCCCTCGCCGGAGGTCTCCTCGAGCACGCCGCGGAAGCGGTCGAAGATCACGGCGCGCTGCCCGCCGTCGACGTTGTATATGGAGGCGCTCACGGCCGTGGCGGCGGCGCCGAGGCCGAAGGCCGCCTTGGCGAGGTTGGTGAGGAGGCTGACAGCGGCTTGGTTTCCGCCGGAGGCCATTGGGCGAGGGAGGATCGAGAAAGTTCTTTCTTTTCCTTTCCTTTCCTTTTCTTTTCTTTTCTTGTTGGTTGGGAGAGATCTAACTAAACCCTAATTTCTTTTCTTTTGGTGCGGGTGGGCCGTGGGGGGTTTGCCAAGTAACCAAGGTTAGGGTTTAGGGTTGGTTCGGGGTCGGGTTAATAATGCCGAGCCGGTTCGGGATGGGCCAGGATTTGATTATGTGGACCGGATAGGACGCTGAGGCCTGGTTTGGAATTGCTGCTGCTTTTCAGAAAGCAACAGGGGAAGTAGATTTTGAAAGAAGGCTCTAATCTGCTTCTGTAAGCTCCTCGAAATTAAAATGACTTTTAAAATTGGGTGCTATTATTGACGCTCATAAAATGGCATACTCCACTCGTCTTCTAATTGTATCTATTCAAATTTTAAATATGTTCCTGCATTAAATCTGACGTTAATTTAAAATTTGAATGAATAAAATTAGAAGAGGAGTGCACGATGATATTTTAGGAGTGTCATAAATTAATACCAAATTTAGGTTACGTTTGGTTCATTGTAATGTAATCGTAATCATAATGGAATTGGATTTGTAATTTAATTGAGTTTGTAATGTAATGGAATTACAATTATATTACTATGTTTGGTTGAAACATGTAATCAAACCATGTAATGTAATGTCAATTACATTAATATGTTTGATTTACCATGTAATGTAATTAAGTTTCTAATTTAATATTTTTTTTAAATATAACATAAAATTAAAAAAGTGGATCACTAAAAATTTAAAAATTAAAAAAAAATTAAAAAAAATAATAAATAAGGAAAAAATGGTTTGTTTTCTGCTAAAAAGAGACCAAAAACGAAAAAAACGACAAAAATAAAAAATACAAAAAATAACAAACGAACAAAACGGAAGGAAAAAAACCAAAAATGAAAAAGCGATAAAAAAGAAAAACAACAAAAAAAAAATGTGAAAACCATAAAAAGTGACCAATAATGATAAAAAAATGACAAAAAATAAAAAATTGACAAAAAAAAACAATAAATGAAAGAAAAATAGACGAAAAACAACCAAAAAAAGGGCAAAAAACGAACAAAAACGACAAAAAAGACAAAAAAAAAAACGATATAAAAGGAACAGAAATGACAAAAAACGAAAATACGAAAAAAGACCAAAAACAAGAGGGAATTAAAACGAGCAAAAAAACGACCAAAAAGATTTAAAAACTAGCAGAAAATCCAAAAACGATAAAAAAGGAAACAAAAACGACGAAAACAACAAACAAAAAGAAAAAAACGAGCATAAACGACAAAAAAAAGTGAAAAAAGACCCAAAAAAAAGCAAAAAAAGGATTTTTTTTTTTTTTTTAAAACGTGCAAAATCGACCGAAAATGATAAAAGACGATAAAAACGTGAAAAATGATAAAAACGTACAAGATCGACAAAAATCGATAAATAACATGCAGAAATGGGGAAAAATGTGCAAAATCGACAAAAAAACGATAAAAAAATAAAAATTTGACCAAAAACGATAAAAAAAAAGCGTGCAAAAATGCAAAAGACGTGCAAATAGAACAAAACCAAAAAAAAAAAATGCAAAACCGACAAAAAATGTACAATATCGACAAAAAAGATTTAAAAGTGCAAAAGCGACAAAAAAGATTTAAAAGTGCAAAAGCGACAAAAAATGGCCAATAATGTGCAAAAATAAACAAAAATGGCAAAAAACAAACACAAAATCGACAAAAAAGATTTAAAAAAGTGCAAAAGTGACAAAAAAAATGGCCAAGAATGTGCAAAAAGACAAAAAATTAAAAAAAGGCCAAAACGAGCAAAAACGACAAAAAATAAACAAAAACGAACAAAAATGACAAAAAAAATAAAAACGACAAAAAAACCAAAAACTAAAAAAAAGGCAAAAAACGAACAAAAACGACAAAAAACGGAAAAAAAACAAGAAAAAAAACGACAAAGAAACAAACAAAAACGAACCAAAATGACAAAAAATGACAAAAAAGACCAAAAACGATAAAAACGACCAAAAACGAACAAAAAGACCAAATTATAGCATACCAACCTTCCGCTTAAGTTGTATTGTAATTGCGATTACATATGTTTTATGATGTAATTGAGTTTAGAAGAAACTGATGTAATGTAATCAAACTTGTAATCGCGTTTACATTACATCTAATTTTTTTGTCCAACCAAACACCCGAGTTAGATTGACAACGTAATGCCAATTACATTACGTTGTCCAATCTTACAAACCAAACGGGCCCTAATGCATTGACATATTTAAAATTTGAATGAATAAATTAGAGGAGTGCATGATGATATTTTAGGAGTGTTGATAATGGCACCCTTAAAATTTATGCATTATTGTTACTAAAAAGATTATTGAACAAATGATTATTTTCTTAAGGGCACCAGGTTTAGGATACATTTAGACTTTGAATACTTGGTTTGTCTATTCTAGACTTCGGATACTTGAACTTTTTAATGACATATTTTAGTGACGAACATTCATCATAAAAGACCCATTTCAGTGAAACTCCAATTTCGTCACTAAAAAAAATTCGAGTGCATAAAATATAAAACGGACAAACCCAGTGCTCAAAGTCTAATTAGATCCTAAATCCGGTACCCTTATACAAAGTAATCCAAAAACAAGTTGTTTGTTGACAAATGTTTATAATACTACACCAAAACAGACAATTAGTAACACATATTTTTTACGATTTGTAACAGTTATTACCGTTACACTCTTATAAGGGTAATAACCGTTATAATAATTAAAAATCGTTACTAAAATCATAATTTTTTAATTTATGTCACAATAAAAACCGTAACAAAATTAAAAAAAGTCACTCACATTTGCCAAAAGTGTTACAGATGAAAACCTCTCTTCCCGTACTTTCATCATTTCCTCTTCCCCCATCCTCTCCCTCTAGCTTCCACTCTCTCGCGAACCTAATCCTCTCCTCCACGATTACTTCGACGATCTCAGATCTCGTCGCCAAACCAGGAATTCGCACTCGGATCTGACCCACCAATGGCGAGGGCTGGCAACCACGAGCCGTCAGTGCTCCGGATGGTCGTCCTCTCACGGCTCCTCGCGTAGCCCTAATCGTCCTATAGAGGTTCTTTTTCGACCCCTACGACACCTTCGTCTCCCTGAATCTGTCTTGCCTCAATTTCTTCTTCTTTTCCACAGAAAACTAAAGAATATTAGAGTAAAAATTAGGGTTTCGAGCTTCCCAGTCTCCGACTAGAGATCACCAATTTCGACAATGAAGGGGAGCGACAAGCGAAGAGGAAAGGGCTCCTAATCGCTCAGATCGTAGTAGAAAGCGAGAACAGACATCGATCTCGACGCCAACGACATCATGTTGAGTGGACCATGGCAGGAGTTCCTATTCTTTTCTAACTGCCATAGTCCACCATTAAAAAGAGTACTTCCACCACCTCAACCAAAATCAAAGAAGCAACCAAGTAAGAGCAAAGCCAAACTAGCACAGTTTCTCATCTTCTTCGTCCTAATCCTTCTATCCGAGAGGTCTATGGGTAATTTCGATTCTATTTTTGGGCTTGACATTTGCTCTGTCTATTTCTTTCCTATTGAGCACTTAAAATGTTCTTCGATTGTTTGTAGGCCAAGTTGAAATGGTTGAAGATGGAATGAGCATTTTGGAACCATTCATCAAGGTATCATGTGAAACTGTTATGAATATTAGCAACAAAACACTTTTTTTTGTCTTGTTTAATGTTTAGTATGTGATATTAGTAATATCGCACATTCATCTTGAATGTTTTTGTTCTTATATTCTCTTATTTAACTGGCAATCAAACTTGATATATGCTCTATGATTGAAATTAATTTTTTAATAAGAAATATTGCCCAACTTCCAACTGTATCATTATGATAGTGCTATATGCGCTGTTATGTTGATGAAGTTGTTATGAAATTTGTATTTAGTCCACAAATCGCTGCTAAAACTGCTGGAGATAGTCCAAGCAATGGAAGCCTTGGTATAAATCATAGTCTTGAAACTGGGGGTGTTTGTTCTTGTTGTTCCAATTCATGATCTTCTAGTAGGCCAATGAATTGCAATGTCTATGACATAGTTATATATCAATTTCTTAATGACAGCTTGAATTTGTCTTTATGACTCATTTGTAAAACTGTTGGAATAGAAATAAATTGCCATTCTTGTTCTTGCATATTCATCCAAGTGCCTTCTAGCATCTTTCCCACATGAAGATTGATACTGAATTGTGGGAATGTTTGAGTGAATCTTTAATATCCATCTGTATGCCAATTTTAACATTTATTGATTATGTGAATATAAAGCTTAATTAATAATGCTAATATTTTTATTCGTTGTGATTATATATGCCAATTTGTAGAACTCTGCAATATCTTACATTTTCACCGACTGCCGGGGCTGTTGCGTTAGATAGGTGATAGCTAACAATAGGGATAAAGATTTTTTTTGTTATATATGTTTTTATATTCCTCTCCATTATATTTTGTTGTATGCTTTTTTGTGAAAAAATTGTTCCTTCGAGAGAATCCTTAAACATTATTGGTTGTGTTTGTTAATGACTGAATGTGTATTTCTATTGTAGAACAAAATAAGGTTTTATGGCAGAGAAATTTGCAATAGGAGTTTATATTCTACGAGGCCTCAACATTTTATGAAAATCAGGAAAAACATTTTTGTTGGCGAAGCACGCTGGAGGCTAGCAGCTCCTATGTTGTTTTCATTGTGAACCCTGGGTGAGTAAACAGAGGAAAAAAGTTTCGATTTTTATCAAATTTTAGCTTTAAATGCGGCTCCTATGTTGTTTTTATTACGTCAATTTAGTAAGTTTTGATCTTTGGATGAACAAACTTGCGAAGCACGCCGGAGGCTAGCAGGTTTTTCGTAAATAGATGTGACAGAATCTCAGATTATATGCAAACTGTCACACCGAGCCTACAAATATTTTGTTCGGTGATAGAGAAACAATCGTCTAACACAAATCATCTTCTCTCTTCCAGTGAGATCTTCAACTACCTCTCCTCGAGTATAAATTCTAGTTCATATGTATTTAATGTATGTGTGAGCTTGTGTCTGTACTTTTGCAGCTATATTGATTGGCACATTTTAACAACTCTCATTTTCCCCGTATTAGACCAGTACGAGAGGTTAGTTATGCTGCTTTGACTAACTATTTCTCTATGTTTTTAGGCGATTACATAGAGCTAATGTAACTGAGCTCCCTATAATTTGATTTGTTAAGTCACTTATGATACTCTTCTTAATAAGTTTTATGCATTAGACCATCTAGGTTTTCCTCTGTCCTTTGTAGCATTTCCAACAAAATTTCAGTAAGTTTTATGCATTTAACCCCAACAGTCGGATCCTATTCTAAATTTGATAATATGTTACCACTCCCAATATTCTTGCAGATCTCTTTTGTGTATACTCTACTCTTGACTAGGAAACATGGATACTCCAAAATTGGTGTTGTTTTGTATCATGTCCGTGTCAAATACCTACCAGACACCAAAGAACATTCTGGTAATACACTACAATACACCAAAATCAGTATCGTGTCCATGATGTCGTTTATGTATCGTGTTGTATCATATTTGTATCCATACAACATAGACTCTATATACGCCACTTCATTCACTAATACCCATCTTACGCTGTTATCAGAAAACAAATCTAGTTGTAGATTATCTAATGCTGCAGTACTGGAACAGCTGTTGTAGCTTTATCTGCTAACTGACACTGCATGTCTAGAAGTACTTCTTTAGCTTCAAAATTGGAAAAGGTTTCTATAATGTTCTTGCATTCATATGCCATAGCACTACTTTTACCAATCACGTACCACTAGTTTAACAAATGTACCGCGTGAAAGTTTCTTTGGTGTGTCTGTGTTTTAGTACTTGATACACTTTCGTTACTATTTCGATGCAGAAACTTGCGGGATATGTTCAAGATAGATGCTGCAGATTACATGATATCCATATGTGGAAATTCTGCTCTTAGAGAGCTTTCCTCTCCTGGGAAGAGTGGGAGCGTCTTTTTCCTTTCTCAAGATGATCGGTTCATGATCAAGACCCTCCGCAAATCAGAAGTGCAGGTGTATATCTCTCTTTATGTCATATGGTTCTATATGTAGAGAGGTGGATATGGATGAATATGGTAATTCCATAAAAGTACTCATCGTAACGATAATACAGAAGAACGAACCCACATGACAAATTCGCTGCCAAATTTCTGATACTTATAATAGCCACATTTTTTATGAAGATTATAGTTAGAACATAACACTATTATAGCCAAGTTGACTTTTAATGAGTTTTAGTTTGGTCTATCCTCCATTCGCTTTGGATCTATGAAGGATACATCATTTCTTCCAAGAAGCCAATTTGATAATATGCCAGAAATTGAATTTGAAGCAAAGTGTATTTTCTTAGTACTGGCAAGCTAACAAGTGTAGTGAGTCATTTCTATAACTGTCGAACAAATATTTTTGTTACCACTTAGAGAAAACTTCGATCCCCCTTATACTGAAAAAAGAAGTTGTCTATGTAACATATTGATTGTTCTTATCTGCTTCTGTTACTAATGCAGACTTAGGAAAATGAATGCTTAGTTCATGCAAGGTTGCATAGACACGGACACGACACAAATTCGGGTGCAGCATTTTTAGAAAATGTTTTAGATCTGAAATTTAGAAGTTTCATTCAATCTTTTCAGACTTGTTGCATTAGTCACTAACCAGATAGCAGTGTTTGATGTATCCTGACAATTATGTTTATTTGCAACTCAAGGTAAAGCGACTTTTAGATGAGGGCATGGATTTTAACAATGCCTGCTTTGGGTCCGAAATGACAACCTTGGTAAATAAACCCACTTTCCTTTCCTACAAAAATATAATTTGTAGTCTTCTTTTAATAGGTTCCATATTTGGGCTCCAAAAAGCCTGCAGAGCTGATATTTATGTCACCCACATGAATGCTTGGATGTTCATGTCTTCATGCTTTGCATCCTTTAAAGTTTAAACTCACATAAACTAAGAAATGGATGGATTGTCATTGTCCTGCGTTACCTTAGAATATGTTTGTCTTGTACTTAAACCAGTCACTTTATCTCTCTTTTTGTTGTCTACTTTTGTTGTCTTGGGCGGTCCCTGAGATCTTTCTTTGAAGGCGTAGTGACCTTGCAGGAGGAAGAGGAAGCTGCTCGAGAAAGGTATCTTTAATTGATAAACAAAATGGCCCAAGGAAAAGTATGTTCATGTTTACTGGCTAGATGATATGTATTGCTTCTGAATCTTTTTTTGTCCATATATAGTGAAGTGAGCTTAGTTTTATTTTATAGTTTAACAGCTTGCAACAAATTAGATTGGCAAGTACCTATGGTGGAGACATTAGTATAATTTCCAGGCTTAATTCATAACAAAATAGAAAAAACCCAATGTCGCACAGTTACAAATTAGATTGGCAAGTACCTGAATGTTTATAACACTTAAGTTTGTAGAATTTCCAAAATACTCTTCTTGACATATATATATGGCAACTAGAAAGAACCACTAAGGTCTTCTGTTTTTTGTGACCTTGTTGATATATTATATATATTCTTTGATCAGTGTTTTTGGCCAACTTGTTCTTGCTACCACGCCTCACTAGTAACGGTTATTACCGTGACTAAATATTAACCACGCCTCACTAGTAACGGTTATTACCGTGACGAAAAATAATTGTCACGGTAATAACCGTCGGTAATCGCCTATTATGGTGTAGTGTAAAAAAATTAAGGGATATTTACACTAACTATTCCTAAGTTTTAGGTTATTACAGAGGGTACCTCTACTTAAAAAAAATAAAGACTAATGTGGGTATTCTCCCGAGTTTACTTCGTGGTTTCTGTAATCCTCACTACATATTTACAAAGGAGAGATCCCCAAGGCCATGCATTTCTTAGGTCGTCAATGCAACTGAAGATTTGTCATCGATCCCAATATCTCTCAAGCCACATGGACTACAAGCTTTAACAAAATAGGGTATTTCCTATGCTTTGTGATTGACATCAAGAATTTCATAAGCATCCGGGAAGATTTTTGCTACCGTCGAGAAACCATCTTGATTAGGATCGTCAACAGAATAAAGTTGTGCATTGACCAGACTTCCATCGTCACACTTCATCATAATTTTGTAATATGTAGTAATTACTTGTAAAACTTTCAATATAAATTTATAATTTGCCTACATTTTCATACAATTTTTTCTTCGTTACTTTTCATTCAAAAAACAGACCTTAGTTGAATGATTGTTTGTTCATGACTCGATGCCACTAGAAAGTATCACCGTTGGTTTTCTTAACGTGTCGTTTCCTGTTGTCGTGTCATCTCCTTTACATTTGTAGTGTAGATTTACTTATGCTTTTAATTATGTCCTAAATCTGGTACCCTTATACAAAGTCTAATTAGATCCTAAATCTGGTACCCTTATACAAAGTAATCCAAAAACAAGTTGTTTGTTGACAAATGTTTATAAAAAAAAGGGATATTTGCACTGACTATTCCTAAGTTTTAGGTTATAACAGAGGGTACCTCTACTTAAAAAAAATAAAGACTAAATGTGGGTCTTCTCCCGAGTTTACTTCGTGGTTTCTGTAATCCTTACTACACATTTATAAAGGAGAGATCCCTAAGGCCATGCATTTCTTAGGTGATATCTATTCGTCAGTGCAACTGAAGATTTGTCATCGATCCCAGTATCTCTCAAGCCACATGGACTACAAGATTTAACAAAATAGGGTATTTCCTATGCTTTGTGATTGACATCAAGAATTTCATAAGCATCCGGAAAGATTTTTGCTACTGTCGAGAAACCATCTTGATTAGGATCGTCAACAGAATAAAGTTGTGCATTGACCAGACTTCCATCGTCACACTTCATTATAATTTTGTAATATGTAGTAATTACTTGTAAAACTTTCGATGTAAATTTATAATTTGCCTACATTTTCATACAAATTTTTTCTTCTTTACTTTTCATTCAAAAAACATACCTTAGTTGAATGATTGTTTGTTCATGACTCGATGCCACTAGAAAGTATCACTGTTAGTTTTCTTAACGTGTCGTTTCCTGTTGTCGTGTCTTCTCCTTTACATTTGTAGTGTAGATTACTTATGCTTTTAATTATGTCTTATTCTATCTTACTACATATATTAGTAGTATTGTAGCATGTTCTATATACATCTTATCTTCTACTATACATCTTATCTTCTACTATATAATAATGCTTCAAAACGGCTCAAAAGTGAACCGTCTAAGCCATAATTATTTCATGATCTATTTTATTTTTTAAAAAATAAGTTATGTAAAAAATTGTTGGAAAAAGTTAAAATTTGTTATATATATATATATTCAACATGGAAAATCAAACTCAACCAAAAAAGAAGAATACCTCCCATTCGAACCACATGAGTTATAAGAGATATTTGATTGTAATTTGATACTATTTTCATTATACGTTCAAAGCACGTGCATTTACTAGTACTATATAAAGGGACTTCAAAACGGCTCAAATTGAACCGTCTAAGTCATATGTATATCATGGACCATTCTGTTTTTTTAAGAAATTACGGAAGATAAAAATTTAAACTTTCTTTTCTTTTCTTTCACACAACCGAATACTTTTTTTTTCCCATCCACATAACCGAATATCCCTCTATTTTATTCACATATATCCATAACAAATTATAATTAAATTTAAAATAAATATTTTATGTACAAAAACACGTGCTTTTACCTAGTATACGTATATGTTTGCTTGTGTATCGTCTATCTATAACTGCTTTGGGGTACTTATGAACTGTCAATAGAAATGCTAATCGTTTGAACTTGATGTTTAGTGTTTGGACTTGATGTCTAGGTGTGAGGAGTACTAGTCAGATAACGTCATGACAGTTCCCAAGTATTTAGGGTCTCATTTAGGGGCGAGTATTATTCGATTTTGAACCAAAAATCGAATCAAAATTTATTTAGTAGTGAATATTATTTGATTTGGACCGAAAACCGAATCGAATAAGAAATTCGGTTAGGTTTAAAAAAAAAATTGTTTTGATTTTGAAAATAATTAATTTTTTAATTCGATTTTGATTTTGGATATGTAAATACTATTAATTTTATGCATATATTGTTATTAAAAAATATATATTTTGAAAACGACAATTCTATTTGTGTGTCTTGAAACCAAATTTGATAACTTAACAACTGTCATAACTTTGGACACATATATAACAAATATGTGTATAAATTTCGATTTCAGCTTTGGACTCTATCAATTATACAATAGAAATAGTCCAACCGAATAAATTGAATTATTCAGTTTGGTTCGATTTTGGCTAATTTTGGTTCAATTTTGGTTTTAAATTTTTAGAATTTTGGTTTATTCAATTTTAACTATTTTGATATGGTTGAAATCGAATAAATCGAATGCGCGTCCCTAGTATGATTCTATGGGTGCTCATTCTACCTTTATTTATGTTATTTAGATCCTATTCTTATTGGCTGGTGTGCCACTCACTTTTACTATCAAACTTGTATTTTGTTCATTCATTTTGTATTTGGGCTTAAGCCATGTATTATAAGACTAGACATATTGTATTATTATAAGACTGGAGACATATCTTATTATGCATATCTTTTGCATTATACTTATTGTTGATTGGAATATAGATATTGGTTGACACTAGGATCATGTTTGCTAGTATATACCCATAGTAGAGTACCTTGTTAGCAATTATCCAAATAAAACTTGTAATTTATGTGAATTTTTTCATATCTTTCAGGAACATATTATCATACTTACGTACTTTGAAATATTTAAATTAATATGTAAATTTTAAGCATGTAAAATTTTAAACGTGTTTCGTATAAATTATTGACAACTTTGGAAAAAAAAAATGGTGATGACCTGTTTAATTAATCAAATTATTTTGACCACTTGTTTAAGTATGTGAAGTTTCTAGTCTCAATATTTTCGTTTGACGAATACTTGACCGAATTTTTTAAGGGTTTTTTGAGCAAATAACCCTGTTAACAACTTTTATTTAAATGGTAACCCTACTTTGTTTATAATGTAAGAGATAACCCCATTTTGGATGGATCTGTTATCCAACTGTTAAACTAGACACATGATTTTTTTTAATAGACATGTGATATATTAAGTTACTAAATTACCCCTCTCTTTAATCGAAGGTAACCATTGTCTTTTAGCCTTCTTTCTCAATTGGAAGAATGTTTTTTGGGTTTGAAATGGCTGTTATCTCATACTAAAAAATCAAGAGATTTTTTTGTTTTGAAACTTTACAATGGTGACAAAAAATCGGTATGTCTCTGTTGTTTGATTTTTTTGTTCTGAATACTTCTACATGTAATTAGGATTTACATTATCTATATTGAGTATACATACAAGTTCTTAGGGTTTGCTGACCTCCATCCCGATTGAATTCAAGTCGGCAGTTGTGTAGAAGAAAGGGAAAGAAGGGGTAACCAATACAAAACAAAGTATTTCTTGCCCTAATTTTCTAATCGGAAGGATCAAAGAGCTCGACGGCAACTGCGACATGGATTAGGCTTCTTATCAGACATTTACATCAGGCAAATCCGATGAGTCGTCGGATGAATCCTGTCTATGGTGGTCGGAGATACAAATCGGAGGATCCGATGATCCCTCCTCCTCTATGGTTAGTGCTATGAAGTGAGGACTCGGTCGCTTCTTGCTGTGCCTCCCCTTGACGACTAGGGACAATGCCTGTCTATGAAGGCCTCTTTCTAGAGACCGGGTTGATGCATTTGTAAGCCAGTCTAGCCATGTCATGGAGCTCATCCATGTCGCAGTTGCCGTCGAGCCGGGAATCCGCAATCTCCTCCCAAACAAAGTATTTCTTGCCCTAATTTTCTTGGTTGTGTCCAGAAGCAAGTTTGTAGTATATAGTACACTTTGGTTTCATTTGGTATGACTTAAATTTTCCAATAGTGGACAACAAAAAGAAAGAACAACCATGAATGGTTTAATGTTACTTCTCAAGTTATATGCATAATTATTATCTTTTCCTTTGTCTTCCTAATTAATTTTTTTTAATATAAAAATGATCATGAATATGATTTAACATCTTCAATAATTTACTGCTCAAGTTAATGGCTTTAATAATTCACTATTTTTGCAGCAATGGTGAAAATATTTATAGTGATGATGGCTTCTGGATGGCTACAGTTGGATATACCAGTTTGGTTGAGAATGAAATGGTCCATACTAGTCAAGCTGATGCTAATACATATGAAAATTTTGATCCATGGTTGCATAGGAATGTTGGTCTTAATGATGTTGATGATGAACCTGAACCTGGGCCAGTTAATCCTGAAGAAGATTTTCGTAGCGTAGCAAGCAGTGATAGGGAACTAGAGTGGGAGAATCTTGATGAATACGAAAGTGTACAAGCTGAAGTTTCTTAAGGTGATATTGTTAATGATGTGACCGATGCCGTTATGATACCGCCATCAAATACCAATACTGAGAAACCTCCATCAACTGAGTTTTCTGATTTTGTAAAGGAGACAGAGGAATTGTATAAGAATTTAGATGATATCCAGGAGGAACCATGGACACTTCGAGTTGGCATGGAGTTCGAATCAAGTATGACCATTAAGTTTCATTGTTATTAGTAGTTTTTCCTCTTGTTTTTTCCTTTTTACACTAATTCATATATATATCATGTTCTAATTTCATTTAATGTTGCAGGTATTCATTTTAAGAGATACTTGAAGACTTATGCAATCAAAAATAAGTTTGCATATATTACTGAGAAGGCTGAGGAAAAAAGATACAGGGCCAAGTGTAAGAACCATAAAGAAGGTTGTCCTTGGCTTGTTTTTGCAAGCAAACTCCAAGATGAACCTACGTTTAGAATCAAGACCTTGAAGAACGAACACAGGTGCCAGGCAGATCATGAGTTCAAGAATCATTTGGCTGATGCAAATTGGGTTGCTGATGTGATGGATTTAAAGATCAGACAAAATGAGAATACATGGTGCTGTATGTCCTTTGGAAGACATTGTTGATTGGGGGGCTGTAAGTGATCATCTCTTTTTTATATTCATAGAAAACTACACAAAATTTATTACTAAAATTAAAATCAGTTAGAATTATACTGTTTTCATTATAAATGTTACTTCTACTTGCAGCCTGATAGAGCGGTGCTACCTCCTATAACAAAAAGACCACCAGGCAGACCAAGGATGGCTAGGAGAAGGGATGCTGATGAACCTGCTCCAAGGAAGCAAAGAAGGTGTGGTAATTGTCATCAATTGGGCCACAACAAGAAAAGATGCAACATGGGTGGTACTAAATCTTCAACTTCAACTAGGAAGAAAGTCAAGACAAGAGGAGCTTTTACACAAAGCAACCAAAGGGGCCATACTGAAGGAGAGTCATGGCAGGCTTCATCATCTATGCTTGGACACGGCGGATCACAAGAACACATCAGTTACTTGTAGATGAGGTTCAGATAGAGCAAATACCAAATGATAGAGTCATCTCAGCACTCTTCACTACTGATTTATTAAATGCAGAGTATATTTTGTTGAACTATGTTTTTTTTACAACCAATGAGGTTATATATGTGAAAGTGATGAAGGTGAACTATATAGTATTCATGCTTTAGAACTTATCATGCCTTTTCTGGTGGTCATTTCTGAACCAATATATGTATTCATGCTTTGTTGTTCATATTTCATTTTAGTCATGGTTTTATGTTTTCTGATATACTTACTTGATACTGGACATTATTGGGCTTATGTAAATTATCTATTGTATATTCCATCGAAGAGCAGAGCAATTTTTTCCTTAATTAGTTTTTTCTTATAGAAAAGTTGCAGTTATTTGATGAAGGGAAGCATATCAAATGTATGGAAAATGTAGCCTGCTGCTCAAGAGTCACTTATTGAATATGGTATGGGGGAACATTTAACTCTGAAATTTAATCAATATTGATAAAGTATATTTTGTTGAACTATGTTTTTTTTTACTATCAATGAGGTTAAATATTTGTAAGTGATGAAGATGAACTTATATGCTTTAGAAGTTACCAGGCTTTTTTGGGAGGTCATTTATGAACCAATATATGTATTCATGCTTTGTTGTTCATATTTCATTTTAGCCATGGTTGTATGTTTTCCAGTGATCATATTAAACGTTCTCCAAAATGTAGCATGATGCTCAAGAATGACATCAAAGTATAAGAATGCAATAATGTCATTATGCTTAAATCTGAACTGAAATGTAGTCAGTAATTAAGGAATCTTATTTCTCCAGCCATTGTAATTTATGATTGAGAAAGAAGACTAAAAGACAATTGTTACCTTCGATTAAAGAGAGGGGTAATTTAGTAACTTAATATATCACATGTCTATTAAAAAAAATCATGTGTCTAGTTTAACAGTTGGATAACCGATCCATCCAAAATGGGGTTATATCTTACATTATAAACAAAGTAGGGTTACCATTTAAATAAAAGTTGTTAACAGGGTTATTTGCTCAAAAAATCCATTTTTTAACCTATTTTTACTTACACTGTGTCGATTTATACTCGTACTTTTGTCGGTCCGAATTTTTTTCCGTTTGTCGAATTACTAATATGGGTAGAGTACAAGTGATACATATAAAGTTTGACCGGTGTCCACGTGATGTGTAGCTGATCAATACCATGTGTCCTAAGTCCAACCTCATGTATCTGGAACATGACAGATACAAGACACCTTTAATCTTCTTCTTTTTTCCAAACTATCAATTTTGGTCCCATGACCATATATACTTCTGTTCAGACATTGACTAGTGGTCATATGGATTTGTATCCCAGTCAATGTTAAACATGAAAGAACGTCCAACCATATAATAGATGTGAAACATGTGAATAATAAACCATGCACTCGTGGTCAACCAACAACGGAAAATTGGTGCAAGAAAACTTGTAAACATTACTCTAATTTGTTATGAGTGGGATCTTTGTGTTTACATAAGATTCTGACCGAGTAACAGAATATCAGTAAATCGAGTTATAGGAGTGTATTATTTTTTCTATTTATAAAATACTAGTATGTCACCCGTGCGATGCACGGTTTGTATATTTAATATTGTTTTAAACCGCAAAATAAATAAGTGAATGTTCTTGATATTTATATAACATTTGAAATTAAAACAAAAGTTAGAATAAACTCAATTTTGAAATACATAAAAGATAACATTATATTAATATGATTATTTAGGAATTAAATTTTAACAACGTAATTATCATTAGTACTATTTATGTAATTCACAAAATATCTTGGACCAAAATATATTAATATGATTATGAACGAATTATAACAATATATACCTCAATGTAAATAAAATAAAACGATAAAGTCTATTTTGATGACATAAAAGATAACATTTGCCTTTATTACAAATTCTGAAATACTTCCTTATACACAACATTTGTTGTTGAATTACATTGATCTCTATCTTCACTGCATATTAAAATCTTCAATCCTTTCTTACTTGTTACCCTTGAAACCGCAACATATAACTGTCCGCGACTAAAAACGGGATTCTTCAAGAAAAGTCCAACATGAGAAAGTGATTGACCTTGACTTTTGTTTATTGTCATTGCATAAGAAACAATCAATGGATATTGTCTTCTTTGAAATTTGAAAGACAAACTTGGATCAGAAGGTGTCAGTGACATTCTTGGAATCAAAACTTTATTACCAGCATTGTCTCCACAAAGAATCTTTGCTTCAAGAACACGATTGTCTAATTTTGTAATCAGCAATCTAGTACCATTACATAGGCCAGCTGAATGATCTATATTTCTTAATAACATTACTGGGGTACCAACTTTCAATTTTAACTCGTGATTCGGTACACCTGAACATTTAATACTATTCAAGAACTCTGGAGTGTGAACATCTGATAATAAGTCAACATTGGCATCTGACTTGGATGGACTATCAGAACTTAAATATGTGCTTGCGTTACCAGAATTCAGTGAGATCATGTACTCATTTACAGACTCGACAACATCAAGAGTTGGCGCTAATATAGCTCTATCCTTCAAGAAATCTGGATCGATGACGAAATTCGCAAAAGAAGGATATGTGCTCTCAACAATTGTTTGCAGTGGATCATTTGCATTACTAAGTAAAACATCACTTGGAATATCGATACTTGCACAACCATCATTATGCCCTCCAAGTGTTCCATCTCCTATACTTGCAATCCATTCAGAAAACCGTTTGAGCTCTTCACTTTCAGATGTTATGCTACAACCTTGAAGTCTCATGTTTTTTGTCAACCTCAAAACTTTGCAGTTTTGCCAAATATAAAAAGAATTTATAGTTGCATGAACTATATCTTGTCTACTACCTTTCGGAATTACAGGCAATATTTGACGAAAATCTCCTCCGAAGACAATTGTTTTTCCTCCAAATGGTGTCTCAGAACTTAGTGGATTACTAAATTGCATTATATCTCTAAGCGATCTATCCAACGCTTCAAAGCAATATCGGTGCATCATTGGCGCTTCATCCCAAATTATAATTTTGCACCTAACAATTAGTTCTGCAAGTTGACTTCCTTGTTTGATATTGCATGTTGAATCCTCATTTACATTTATTGGAATAGCAAACCTTGAATGAGCTGTTCTTCCACCAGGCAACATAAGTGATTCTATCCCACTTGAAGCCACATTTAGAACAATTTCTCCCTTAGATCTCAAGCATGCAGATAATGTTTTCCAAATGAACGTTTTTCCAGTACCGCCATATCCGTATAAAAAGAAAACACCACCATTTGTAGAATTAACAGCATCCATTATTATGTCGTAAACATATTATTGTTCATCATTTAAGCGAGCAAGTAAGTGTACGTGTTCTTCTGCTAGAGCCGCTCTATCATAATTTAATTCATCATGCACCAATCTATTTGTAGTATTTGATAAGGAGTCCATGTTTGGAAATGGCATTGATGGAAATTCTCGCAAACTTCTACCACAATTCCTCAATAACTTTTCAATCTCAACCAAAGCGTGATTTTGAATGTCATCCTCACTCATAAGCAAATCTAGAATTAAAGAAAGAGAATATGTTGTAATTAATTCTAAAGCTATATTAACGATCAATAATATGCAAAACACAAATTAAACTTAAAAATAGTAAAGAAACATTTTACCTTGGTCGTGCAACGCAATTCGTTGATTACATAAAACATCATCCGATAAGTATGTCCAACACTTCTTCCAAAGTAATTCAGGCCGACTTATAGAGCCAGATGACAATAATGTCACAAATAAATTTTTCAAAGAATATGTAGATGCCCAATAACTTGCCTCAATAATACCATCGATATACTCATCATCATCCTCCAATAAACCTAAGACATAGCAAGCTTCACGATATGACTCGTAATGAATACCATTGACTTTCTTAATATCATCATAGCATTTAGGTCCACGGACGATATTGAGAAGACATCTTAAATGGTACATCTCACCGCAACCAGGTGGAACATAAAAAATTCGACCTAATGAGAAACATTTTTTTCTCGGAGTCCACTCTTTAGTCTTCTGTTTCCAAACAAATTTTTGTGGAAATTCTGCATATGTGAGATTTTTTGCCTCTCGATATCGCTTGTTCGCTTCAAACCAAGCTAAGAACATGCTTTCATTCACACTGGCACGATCAATAATGGTATCAATAGCATCTACGTCTGAGAAAATAATAGGCTGCTCGTCGGGTAAGTGAAAGCTAAGTCGCTCAACAGGAGGGTTCTTATATTGGATCTCAAAACCAAACAATCTCCATGCTGCCTCACAAGCAGAAATGTATCTACAATCGTAATACATGTTAATTTCATCAATTGGTTTTTTGGGTTCCTCATCGTCTGTAGTTCTATAGAAGGATGCAGTTACACGATCATGTCCTTTATTCACATACTTGAACAAATATTTTATAGATCGAGACTGATTGCACCATTCAACATTCATATGACCTCCATACTTCAACAATAAATAACGATTATGAGGCACTACAAATCGATTATCTAGTTCAACACCATTCTTTAAAATCGTTCTTCCATCATCTCTGCGTCTATATAATGGATATCCGTCTTCATCAACCAAAGTATTTTCAACAAATTTTTTCGAAAAATGCTTTGAGCAACGACCATCTGACATACATGGTGAATTCTTTCTTGCAGTACCACAAGGTCCATGTGTCATAAAATCTCGCACTGCATTGTAATAGGTAGGATCTGATTTTTGATCAGGAATTTCTGCTGAGATTATCTGATCAATATATTTACCCGATGGAAACTTATCTTCTTTTGCTAGGAACAATAAAATATGAGCATGCGGCAACCCATGTTTTTGAAATTCGACCGTATATATAACTGAAAAACAATAGAAAATAAATTAATATTAAATTTATTAAAAAAATACATGATTAAGTACAAAAAATATAGCAAAATCGTTACCAGCTCTAACTGTTCCAAATATTTTATTATGTTTCAGATCTTTGATCAGCCCATCCAATTTTACCTTGAAAACCCTACATAATATATCTGGTCGATCTTCAGGATGAAGATCATTTTTTTCAACATATCGAAGTATTTCGGGCCATTTGGGGTTGCATGTAAATGTTATAAACAAATCCGGGTAACCAACCCATCTGCATATTGCCATTGCATCTTGATAATTTTGAATCATGTACCGGGCACCTCCTGTAAAAGAAGATGGTAGAATGACTCTTTTTCCTTGAGTAGTCGGATCTGTTTCACCTCGTAATAATGCATCTGTAAGACCTTTATACATCTCACACCGTAATTGTTTCTGATGCGTTCGAATAAATTTTAATCTTGCAGATTCAACCATTGTATAAGCATCAACCAAAAATTGTTGCATAAGTCTTTTAGTAGCAAATATGATAGAAGGCTCATTATCCCTTTCATGCAGTCTATAAGCGAACCATTCTCTAATACTTACTCTCCTTCTTCCACCATTATCTCTATTTGTTGATTCAGATAATTGAATGTCTTCTCTATAACCATCTTCACTGTAGGGAAAGATCAAGGGGTATTGTAATGCTAAATAAGAAGCATGTAACTCATTTATTCGTTGTAGGTTCCCAGCTGGTGTTTCAACCATAATATCTCTATCACCTAAGCATTCATCAAGATCTCCAACTATCAAAGCAGCAACCTCAGAAACTGTAGGTAAATTATACTGTCGTCCATCTCCAAGTCTCCTTCCTATCAATTTCAATCGAACGCTTGAATTACCTCCTTCACACATTTTTTCACGAGCCATTCTAAAAGACTTTACTAATACATTATTTTGATCCAACATATCCTTCAAATCACGTACAATTTCTGCATGCAAATTATTAATATTACCATTTTTCCTGAAAATAATATTAAAAAAATAAGTTAACTGAATATATTAATAATCAATGATCAGTATACAATTGTACATATCAGGGGAAAAGATTCGATAAATACCTTACAGCTTTAATTCTGTTTTGAATTTCATTTTTTGTATCATAAATATATAGCTGTGCAAATTTTGGACTTGAACCTTCAATGGGTAATAAACTTCCTAATAGATGGTAGTTTTGTCCATGCAATCTAAAAATTGGTGGAGAATTTCCTTGATTTGGTTCTGGATCAACCTTGCCTCCCATTGAAGTGAATGAAAACATGCTGTTATATGATCTTATATTTTCTAGAAAAT